>CANTUT010000108.1:95000-239910 GCA_947687605.1 Reutealis trisperma | reverse complement strand
GTATATATATATATGTATGTATACGTATATATATATGTATGTATACGTATATATATATGTATGTATACGTATATATATATATCTGTATACGTATATATATATCTGTATATATATATATATATATATATATATATATATATATATATATATATATATATATATATAGGGCTTTTTACCATTTTAATTTTTTTTTATAAAATAATTCTTATTTTAGGTTATTTTTTAAAATAATTATCATTTTAGGTTATTTTTAAAATTATTTTCAGGTTTAAGCTAGAATGTGCTGAGTTGAAGGGTTTGGGCCTGGCCGCTGGTCCCACCATTGGCCTGGCTCTGGCCGCTATTAGAAATAGCAGTCAGATGGCTGGCCACTGGTAGCACGAGCGGCAAGCTAGATGCCTGGTCGTTGGTGCTACCAGCAACTAGCATCTCACTATTCATGACATTTTGCTTTTTTTTTTTTTTTCCTTTTGCTTTGAATTTTCTTTTTTTTTTTTCTAAATGATTTTTTTTAATTTTATTTTCTTTATTTTTTGACTTCATTTATTTAATTTATGATAATTATTATGAATAATATTTTATATTTATTATATATAGTAAATTTCTAATATTTTAATTACACTATTAATTATTGTATATTATA
This sequence comes from Reutealis trisperma, assembly GCA_947687605.1. Classification (NCBI taxonomy): domain Eukaryota; kingdom Viridiplantae; phylum Streptophyta; class Magnoliopsida; order Malpighiales; family Euphorbiaceae; genus Reutealis; species Reutealis trisperma. Next base: position 239,267 of record CANTUT010000108.1, on the reverse strand, counting down.
AAATTAAAATTAATTTATTATTTTATATATGATAATTACTAATTATGTTTAATTTATATTAATAATATTTAAAATAATAATTTAATTTTATTATATTAATCATATTAAATAGTAATGATTTTATATAAAATTTTAAAATGATAAGAATTATATTGAAATACTACGTATATGTTCCAAATGAAATAAAATAATTTAAGAAAAAAAGTAGTAATCACATATGTAAGTACAATAATGAAAATTCACGTGTTACAATTTCTGTTTCTTCTAATATTTGAACGAAAATCCATTTGTCATCTAGTATTTCTACGTGCAGTTTTCATTGGAATGAATTGTGACTGTTGTATTTGTTGATCTTCGTCGGTCTCACTAATAGGTCACCGTCACCATCACCATGATCATTACCTTGATCATCAACAAGAGCAGCACCACTAGCACTACCAGGATCATATGTATGTTGGGAAAAATCCATGCCACTAAATTATTGTGGCATCGAACTATATCTTAGGAAATGAGCTCCTGATGGAAAGCTAGAATCCTGAAACAACTGATAAAATGGTGGTAACATCACATCTAATGGTGTTTGAGGAAACTGGGAAGCAAAAAATTGTGTTTGTGGCATCAGAGGCATAGCAGGTGGAGCCCATGGTGTAAATGCTCCAAATGTTGAAAAACCTGATAAGTACTGTGTCAGATCTGCAAATGCATTCGCATAAGATGACATTGGTGCAAATGGACCTCCAGTGAATGATGGACCAAGATCAGAGGTAGAAGTGGCATTTGGATTCTATAGATGATGAAAAGAAGCAGGAGGTGGGAGAGGCGCAGTTAGAGCAGTGGTCGAGATTGTATATGGCCTACGTCGCTGGCATCATCGACGTGCTTGTTAAGAATCTGCATGAGGATCATCCCTAAATTCTTATGGTAGTTGCCATAATGGAGGTGCCGGCTGAGGAGGTAGCATAGTGAACATGTGTCTATCCTCACGAAGTGCTCCTTGAGACCCTCTAGCAAGCTCCTGAGCTGCCTAAAGATTGGTGGACATTGTAATGTGCTACAGCGCATCAGACTACAAAAAAAATAAACATTCAGATTGACTAATCATGTTAGTTGTTAATTGATTATTTGTGAAATTAATAGAATAAGATGTAAGACTAACTGATGATCTGGCTGCAACTCCTTAATGTGATATCCATCTTCTTGTTACTGTTCAATACCACTCAAGGTAATCTGAATGGTAATGGAGTTGCCTAGCTGATGGTATCCCTCCGATAACATAATGGGCTTCATTATTCCATAGTTGAACCCATCTTGCATGTCGCTCAGGCCAATTTTCATTTTTATGATTGTGCAATACCACAGAGTGCAAAGCTTGGGTTTGAAGTGGAGCTTCGGGTATTGGTTGCTGCAATCCAAATTGTCGAAGGACTCTATCTGGTTGGTGCCACTCAACTATATGAATACATATTAGAGGCACAACTGATCTCCAAATATCTCGACCCTGCAAGCAGGCAGGTGGAAGCTCCCTAAATATCTCCTCTATGTATGGCTCCCAAATGAACTATAAAAATAAAATTATTCTGGATTAGAATAATTATAATACAAGTTAAAAGATGCTTAATAAATATGTTATAATCAATAAAAAACCTCCACAGCCCGAGATACATCGATCCTATATATGATTTCACGGATCTAATGGGAGAACATGTCAATATAACTACGAGCTATTACCTATCTGTAATATTTAAGGTAATTGCGTTAATTATGAACATTAAAATGTGTTATTTATGAATATTAAGAGTAAACATAAAATAATAGAAATAATAAGCTGATACCTTCGCCTAAGAGGAGCATTATGTAACCAAGAAAATGTCAATGCAAGTGCGAGAAATGTCAATCTATCCCATGCCCAAATCTGTATGAGAAATAATGCACCTCTTATTTATGCAGCAAAATGATTTTGAGATGTATTACATAGCTCTCTATATAAGAATGCTAAACACACACCTCCCCAACTATACTGCCTGATCCTTCTGATGTCCTCGAGGTATGGCAGGTAGACCAATGACACTCTACTAGTACTCTTGTCACAGAATAAAGTGCCTGAAATGAGGTGCAAAATATAAGCATACACATGACAATGTACTGTAGCCTCATCAGCATTAGTAAGCAGCACATCAAAATTATTATTGAACCAAGATACTTTCAATGAAGATCCCCTAAGATCTATATCACCAGGTCTAAAGCCCTAGGAGTCTCTCACATAGGTCTGCCCATGCATATGCTGTACGCCCAATAAGTGGTAGAACATCAATGGGAAGTCCTGTCTGGATAGCAACATCCTATAAGGTGATAGTGCACTCTCCGTTTGAAAGATGAAAAGTGTGAGTCTTAGGTCTCCATCTTTCTACTAGTGCAGTAATCAAATGGTGATCTAATTTGAAATAATCTAATTGAACTAATCCATTGAATCCTGTATCATGGAGTATTTCTAAAATGCGAGGATCTACATTGGCACCATGGATTGTTCTGCTGTTCCGCCGACAGTCGAGCACCTCATTATGTACTTGATAAAATATATTACACTACTATCAATTTGAACAATATTACTTTATATTTAATTGGGTAAAAGTAAAATTTAACATGTATCTTATTAAACCATATAGCTTGAGATCTATACTTAGCCTGTAGATATAGCAAAGATGGATCATATGGGCCAGGTGCCAAGAAATCCCGTGGACGCCGGCTAGCAGACATCTACACTCATTCATAAAATATATTTTATTAATTAATTGGACTAATATGGCTGTATAAAAGAACATAATATGTCAATTTTTAAGAATAAAAATGTTTTAATTAAAGTATATAATTATATGATTATAATATTGCTACATTGATGATTATTATCTTTTGTAATAAAATTATTGAGAAAAAAGAAAAATACTTTATCATCATAATATAAAATGAAATATATCAATTAAGGAAGATATTAATTATAATACATTGGCACTTAATATTCAATTTTGACCACAAGTTCTAGAATTATGACCAATTTGGCCACACTTATTACAAAATAAGCTACCCTTTGGATCCTTAGAATTTGGCCAATCCATCTCGTTCTCAGTTCGATGTAATTTCAGTCGGCCTTTCTTTTGCTTCAATTTTGGATTTGGTACCATGGGTAGCTCATCCCATTCGGGCCAATACTCTTGATCACCAAGTGGTATGAATTTAGCAGACCAACACTTTAGTGTATTTTCGATTATATAGTTTGGTGCAATATAACTCTGATAATTGAAATTGGCAACCATACAAGCTACAATGGCATATGAACATGATACTCTGCTTTGTTGAAACTTCCCACATATGTATGTTCAATCTAGAAGATTGACCACTTGAGTATGTCCTCCCTTACTAGTAGCATGGTTTCTCGCAGTCAATATGGAGAACACACCTGTATTTTTATTAAACACTTTCACTTGATGGCCATTGGCCTTATCAATTCTGTGTTTCAGTGTCTTGATGCAAAAAGGTGTGTAAACATAATTTTCTGCAAGTTGAGTAAGATAGATTGACCATTGTTGTTCAAATTTATCAAATATTTTCAAGAATAACCTATGCATCATTGTAGTAACGAGCATTGCTCTTAATTCCTTGAACGTTGAATTTATCTATTCAACATAATTTGTTGTCATGACATCATATCGATGTCCACCATCATGTGCAAGTGCCCATTTGCTCTTAGGTATTTTTTTTAAGCCAGTCATAGGTAACTTTATTCCTTGCTTCAATTTTCCTCATGTTCCTAGTGAATTTTTGGATTTGCGGCTCACGACCTAAATGACACGTATGATTATTGGTGTTACTTACTAGTTAGTAAGAGGTAATAAATTATAGAAATGATAATGGTATTCTCAAATGCTAAGTCACATACCTGTTTGTTCCACTAATTTCTTCATAGGAGGAATTTTGAATGTGGTATTATGGTTGCTTGTAATGTGTCATATGCAATACCTATGAGGATTGTGACACCATAGGGATTGATTCATTGCATGTTTTATACCAATGTGTCTATCTGAAATAACACATACATTGCTCCTATTGGGACATACATATAACTTCACATTTTTCATAAAGTAATCCCAATTATCCTTACTTTCCTTTTCAACTAGTGCAAATACAATAGGAAGAATTGCATTATTGCCATCCACAGCTTCAACAATCAACAATACACTCTTATATTTACCATATAAGAATGTTCCATCAACAAATAAAGTAGGCTTGCAAAATTTAAAGCCTTCAATACAAGGTTTGTATGCCCAAAACATTCTTTTGAATTGTTGGACACCAGGAACAAATCTATTATTCACTACATGATCCTCAGTATCAATATCTAGCACTAAACCTATATTTATGGCAACAACAACATGCATGAATTTACCAAGTAGTTTGTATGAATCATCCCAGTCCTTAAAAATATTGGTCATTGCTTTCTGCTTTGCTAGCCACACTTTCTTGTAGGTAGCTTGGATGCCAAAATGATCATGCATATTTGCAATTAAAGTCTTCACCTTGATACCAGGTTGCTCTATCAACATACCCTGAATGTATCCTAATATTAAGACTGAGTCACCATTTTTGTGATCTTGTGATTTTGCAGGAGCACTACATGTGTAAGGACCATTATATCTTGTAATCTCCCAGAAAAAAAACTAGACTTCTTTGCAGTAGCACGCAATCTCTATGGGCAATCACTCCAACTATTGCAAATTAGTACAATAAAATTTTCTTTTGTATCTGAACTCTGAAACTCATGCCGTACTTTCATTGAATAGATTTTTACTGTTGCTTTTATGGCATCTCTATATTCAAATATCATTCCCTTCTAGAACTCTTTTGAAGGATCCTGTAGAACACTATTGTCTGTTGGCTGCTGATTTGTTTCACTTGGAACAATGTTTGTAGTCTGAAAGGCAATTTCACAAACATTCACAACTCTGTGCAAACTACTTTCAACCCTATCATGAAAAGTCATCCAATCATTTTCATCATTTTCATTACCAGCACCATGAAATTGTTCTTCATCATCGCTACTTTCAGTATCATTACCACAATCATCTTCCTCCTCCTCTACTTCATCATCTTCCTCCTCTAATTCATCATCGTCCTCCTCTACATCACCTATGCCATCATTATCATCCATCTCTTCAATTTCATCCTACCTACATTGACTAGACCCACCTATCTCAAAATTTGAATGAGTAGATGGCTCTATTTCTCCATGTAGTTGTGTAGTAGACTCACCCTCACTAAATTCAACAAATAACTCGATCAAATGCAAGCCTGAAAATTGACTAACAGTCTCCAACATCTTTGCCACATCAGAATTTCTCCAAATTTCCAGTGTAGAAGATATCAAACCTCCAATAAGATTATATATTGGAGCTCTATATATGATTTTGTTAATAACTGTATTGCTATTAAGGTTTAATGCAGTTTTTATCTTATATAATAAGACTTCCATATTTAACTCTTCATCAAGGCTAATAATTTGCGAATGCCCATTTGTATAACAGACACCAATTTGAGAATAAGTAATATTATCGCCCCAAAAAATTTGAAGAAATGGAACAGGTCTCATGGTCTTAGTGATTTGGTTGAACTGCATATTTCAATTTTACAATTAAACTAATTCCAAAACAATAGTTGACATACAATAATTTTGGTAAAATAAAATTCTCAAGAAAAGTTGGAAAAATCACAAATATCTCACATTTAAAATTCAATCTCGTTTGATAGAATTTCTAAATGATAACTATTTAGAATATGCAAAAATTACTAATACTTATTAATGATTATGTTTTAGTATAAAGTACTATTAGTTATTATTTTTAAATATTATTTAATCTTATTAATATTATTTTTTTTCATTATTGTTATGGGATAGCCATAATTTATTAGAATTACACTATCTAAATAGCACCATTTTAGACATTTTTTAGGAAAGGCTGGAGGGATTACTGTCATGTCTCACTTAAAATCCAGTCTCCTTAGAGAAAATTTCTAAATGATGACTGTTTAAAATATGCAAAAAAAATATTAATGATAATTTATTATTGTTATTTTAATTTTTATGATATAAAATAAAATATTTTTTATGTTTACCAAAAACAACATAATGATAAATAAATATTATATATAATTTCATAATTTTATTTTAAATACTAAACTTTAAAAAAAATATTTTTTTCTTGGTGATATTTTATGAATGTAAAAGTAAATATCAATATGAATGGACTTGAAATATAGTTGTTTTTAATATAATAATAATAATAAATCAACATCATTTTATTATTATTAATAATGTAAGTGAAATTCTATTATTTATAACAAATAATATTATTTTTTATTATTTTCTTTATTACTATAAACTTTAAAAAATCAAACAAATTATTTACAAATTAATTATTGTGGTTTGAGTGAAATTCTATTACTTATAATGAATAATATTATTTTTTTATTATTTTCTTTATTACTATAAAATTTAAAAAATCAAACAAATTATCGATTACTAAAAAAAAAACCAAATAACTTAATAACATACTTTCATTATTATACAAATAAAATATTAAAAAAATATTTATTAAATACAAAAGTATATTATTATTATTATTATTATTATTATTATTGATAAATTTCTTTCATTTAAAACTTTTTTAGGTTATAATATTAATAATAATATTAAGCAACCTTTTAAGAAATAATAATAACATTTTATTGTAGCTATAAATTAATATCATACAAAAATTATATACATATATTCACCAAAAATAATAGCAATGTAATGAAAATATATAAATTATTATACATGTTCTATAATTTATTATTAACAATATATTTAATATCATTTGGTACAAGAAAAATATTAACATGAAAAATTATAAACATAACTAACTAAATAGAATTAACATACTAAAAAAATTCATTAAAAAACTAACCTTAATTTCCAGCAAAGTTTTTCACAATTGGCAAATAAATTTGGTTTTATCCTAAAAATGGAAAAATAAATTTGTCAACGAATTAATAAATAAATAAGTAAACCAAAATATAAACAAATTATATTACTCCCTAAAAATAATAATGAATATAATAACTAGTAAACTATGTTATTACAAATAATAATAATAATAATAATAATAATAACATACAGAATATGTTAAATTTATAAATATTATGTTGTTAGCAAAATTATATTATTATTATTATTATTACTGCCACTTTACATATTTTTATTTTAAATATATTAACATAATAATAAAAAAATAACATTTAAAATTTTATAAAATAACATATTAATAAAATACAAGTATACACAAATTAATAACATATTAATAAAAAATTACCTTAATTTTAAGTGAAATTATCTTTACCTAAAGTTTTTTAGCAAATTATTTAACAATTTTTGAAAAAAAGGAAAAAAAAAGAAAGAGTTGTGGAGTTTGGGTGAGAGCACTGAGAGGAGAGGAAAGAAAAAAAAAATTTGAAAGATGAGGCTAATGAATCGGAAGAGGAGGAGGAAATTTAAAGATGAAAATTGAGTTAAAAAAAAAAAGAGAAAGAAAAAGGTAGTGTAGTCCCATCCCGCCAGAGATTCCGTGGAATCTCTGGTTGATGGGATTGCCTTGGCCGCTACTGCCAGGGTTAGCCGCTTCTGCAAGGAGTAGCCTAAAGCAGTTCGCCCCTTTGACCAGTGGACACTTTTTTTTTTTATTTCAAAAAGTAACCTAAAATGGGAAATATTTTTATAACAAAACTAAATTGAGAAATATTTTATATAAAATACCTAAATTAGTAAAAACCCCTATATATATATATATATATATATATATATATATATATATATATATATATAACAACATGCATATGTATACCAACCATCCACAAAATCAATTCTTTATATTCACAACATTTCAAACATTTAAAAGTATAAGGAATGCTAATGTCATGATTTGTTATTATGCAGTATGTATTTTCTTAACTTTAATAAATAAAATTTTAATGCCCATATGCTAATGCATGCATTTTGTTGTCTCACAACAAATCCTTTGGCGCTAAGCTCATCATATAGAGTTAGGAGGTTTTGAGAGAGGTACTAGGGGTAGGCAGGAAATGGGCCCCATCCAACGAGATTCAAGCTTGTAGAGATGAATGTGGCTGTCGAACATTACAAAGAAAGAATAAGCATAGGACTTTAAGGAGACAGAGATCGAGTTTGGTGTTGAAGAGGAGTCTGGTAAGGATTAATAGTAGATTATGCAGCTCATTTTTTTATAGCCTTATACAAATTTCATAACTTGGACATGTACTCATGCACTTTAACTTCCATTTCATGTATAAAAGAAGTTGTTTTTTTCATTCTAGTGCTTGTTGATTATATTCCTTCTTATGTATCCTTGTCCAAAGCAAATTAGGCTGCAAAAAACCAAAGAAAAGCAGCTACCAGGTCTATCTAGAATTTTTGGGGCATGTGGGGTTAGGATGGGACATAGACTTAGGCTTGCACCTTTAGGATAGGACACATTCCAAGATGCGCACCTCTTATATGCAGGCTATAATTCCTTACCTTCTTGTTTATGACTTCTTTCATTTTTTTTAACCCTATAAAAAGACTGGGAGTGTCTCTCTGCTTTTCAATTGACAGGGATACTATCTTTACCATAAGTATCCATCGACTCTAATCTTCTAGAGGCTTCCATGACTTTTGGGATCCTGACACTCATGTTTTTTTATTCAATGTAAAAAATACTACCTTCTAAATGAGAAATTCAATGCTATCTTCAGTCAGATTCCAACTGCTACATATGTCCTAACTATTCTAGCTTATTCACAAGATGTGGTATCTATTATTGAGAATGCTCATCAGACGTTCCTTGCCATACCCTTACTAGTTCCTTCATAATTGACAGCATTTTAGAGCAGATTCCAGAACTCGATCCCAGATCACGCATCTTGCACTACATCATAAATGGCCCACAGCAATACAAATGAAAATATTGCTCTAAAAATGTTACCTTAGATAGGATTAATTTTGATATAATATAATATAATGTGTAAAGTGTTGCATTAGACCTAGTAAAAAGTGAAAAATCAAAAACTAATGCAGCATTTCTAAGGAAGTGTAGCATTAGACTAGATTTAATGCAATGCTTTGGCAAAAATGTTGCAACATTCTAGCTAATGTAACACTTATAAAATGTTGCACTCTAGTAAAGTAGGAAAAAAAAATGCTAAAGTGTTGCATTGTTAAAAATAAGGAAAAAAAAAAGTAATGCAACACTTTTAAAATAAAAACTATATTTTTAAAGTGTTGCATAATTAAAACTAAATTAAAAACAATAATTTTATAATATTAAAAATATATAATTTTAAATAAGACTAATCAATATATTTTGTAATATTAAATTGCATAGTTTTATATAAAAACTGTGTAGTTTAAATGTACAACTAAGATATGCTTATACTTGATTTGTAAGGATTTAAACTCGTTTGGGTCTATGTTGTTAAAACTCTAGAGCCTTAGAAGGTCCGCAACCTAACACTCTCTCTGCCAGCTCTGCCTCTCCCACAGCCACCTTCTCCCAGCAATTCCATTTTTTCTCACATTGTTCTTGCCCTCAAAGACTCGTAAGTTAATTGTTTCAATATGTTATTTTTTAAAGTTATTTATTTATTTACTTGTTTTTAAAAAACTTATATAATCATAATAATATATTAAAAATAGATAATATATTAAAAAAATAAAAAATCATAAGAAAGGGTAAAAATACAATAAGAAAATAATATTAAAAATAGATAATAATCTGTCCCTGTCTGCCGCACTTTCTTTCTTTGACTCTCACTCTCTATGTATACTCTTCACTCTCTCAAAATCACTCTCTTTATCTCTCATTTCCCATTTCTCTGCTTTGTCGATCGATCTATCCACCGCCAGCAGCCAACATCGTTCTGGTTTAGAGTAGATCTGTCGCCAGCAACCGCTTCTCTTGGTTTGACCTTTCAGAGATCGTCATCGTCGTTCGACCATCCATTTCTTTTGTATGTTTTTTTGTGGAAGAATCTCGTTGTTTGCATGTGTCGCTTAGATTGTCGTTCGGCGTGTCACTCAGGTCACTGTTCGAGGAAGTAGAAAGAGCTGCTAGGTTTCTTTGTGAGGTAGATTGAAGAATCTGCTGGGTTCATCGTTCATGGGTTTCATTCCAGGTTAGCAATTTTTTTCATTGGTTTAATTTTTATATATATTTTTAATCAAATTTCTGATTAGGGTTTTGGGCATTTTTTTGTTTGAAATAATCATTTTCTGTAATTCTTTTTTTCCCAAATTTGTTAGAATCATGGTTATCAAGAGGAAGTTCGTGCTCAAGGATATCAGGTTAGGAATTTTCATTTTTTAATAAGATTTTTTGTGTTTTTCACGGTTTTCCTCCGAGTCGTTATCAAATTTTTTACTATCATCAATAATGAAGAATTCTCAAGCTCAAGGTTCAGAAATTAGAAATCACAGAGTAAATGCTCTTGGCAACATCAAAATCCTAACCGATGAGCTTTTTATAGTGGTGTCTAACTTGATTCATGCCTTGTGGCATTTTATTTTTCAATGGTCTAACATAGTTGTAGGTAATTAGAGATTGTAGTGATAGCATCCTTCAACTTTCCATCAACAATTACCAGTGCATCTTTTGTCTTAAATAAGTATTATTTATCATTACTTTACCACTTTAAGCAGGTCTATTTCTTCCATAAACAAGTATATTTCTTCCAAAAACAAGTCCCATTTCCATCAATAATTACTAGTGCATCTTTTGTCTTAAATAAGTATTATCTATCATTACTTTATCATTTTGAGCGAGTCTATTTCTTCCAAAACAAGTCCCTTTTGTCCCAATGCCAGGAACTTGAACATAAGACTCTTGACTTTTCAATAATATTTAATTTGTGCATCTTAACCTATTGATTGAACATATATACCTTTTGTTTTCCTTTTCATAGATTATGTGAATGGGAATATTGTTGATGGATCTGCAACTCTAGATGGTGTGACTATGAACAGGTTCCTAGGTAAGGATAAATGTTACTATTATTTGGATGTAATAGCTCTATCACACTAGGCTTTAGCCTTTAGTTGTTTTTACTGGTGTTCATGTTAATGTGGGTTTCGTGTACTAGCTATAGGGATAGAGATGACTGTTTTTTGGTATGAGCTTATGAATACATCCCTACATATTTTGACATGGTTCAAAGGTTTTCAAAGAAAAACATGTGATGAAATAAAAATTGGCCCTGTATATTGGTTTATAGCAGTCTTCTATAATAATAATTTCCATAAAAAGTTTAGCCTTTGCGTTCAATGTGGCAATGAATGTGTACCATATGCCAATTTAAAGAATTTCCACACATCATATTTGGGGCCCAGATGAAATGTCAAGTTTATATATATATATATATATATACACACACACATACATACATACGTACATATACATGTACACACACACACACACACACACACACACACACACATATATAGTTCTTTTTGTAATTTTAAATCTCTTAAAATTAGTGTATAAATAATGTTTGTTATTTGAGTTGCTAAATAATTAAGTTGATCATTAATGATTTAAGAGTGTATGGCACCCGTTCTATTCTTCCAGTTATGATTTTCATTGAAATTTTGTTTTGGAAGTTTCCTATTAGTATTGTCAGTTTGCATTGAAAATTTCTATCCCAAATTATCATGAACAGTTTTGGATATAAAAATTATTGTAAAAAATCTTGCTTGTATTGTAGAGAGAAATTAGATTTGATGAGTATTAATTGCATATATTATAGGCAATAGTAATAATAACAAAAGATAAGAAAAAACAAGTGTTTGGGAGACAAAGACAAGTCAAGTTCGTTGATTATAGCACTGTATCAAAATATTAGACAATTATACAAGTGGGTAGGTATAAAGATATTGCAATTCCTAATAATTACATATAAGTATATAAAAACAATTCTTTGTATTTATATATAAATAATATATAATTGGGAGATTCCCCAGTTTTCATTGGGGTAGTGCTATAGTTGTTGACCAACCCAAGATTAAAACGTCTTGATTTGGATATTTCTAGTTAGTTAGAAATGGTGGGAAGCAAAAAAGAAGCAAAGTCTTGATGGTTAATGAATTAATTTAATTTTTATAATGAAAGAGATTTCTCATCAAGAGACAGATACCTCTTTTTGAAGTAATATAGATGATCTTTGTGTACCTACAAATTAAAAAAAAAAAAAACTTGCTTTTAGGGTCCCCAACCTCTTTCATTCAAATTCATTTATAAATAAATTATTATATCAAACTTTGAGAATTGAAAGAGATAAGCATCTTTTTCAAATTCTACATTATCACCAAAGATTTGAGTCAAGCATGTAGGCCTTAATACCATATAAAAATTAATGCAATAAATTTGATCATTAATTTTGAAATTAGAAATTCTAATATATCAATGTAACATATAATCATCTTGTAATTTCTTATTCTTGATCTTTAAAAAAACCAACATATATTTTGCTTTAGCATGTATTATTTCACATTTTTTCCCTTAAATTGTTACAGTCAAAAGACCTATTTCGTAGTAATTTCATTGTATTGTAGGCTCAGCAAGAACTTCATTAATTGTCACCATTAGCCCATCACCTTGCCACCAAGGAGAGACAATAAGCACTATATTATTTGGACAAAGGGCGAGCTCTTTACTTATATAATTTTTAATGTATGCACTTGTGTTCTTATGATGAATGTGTGTTGAAATATTTGTTAGGAATTATATATTGAATTAAGGACTATTTTGTGATTATATTTGTTACTTATGTATCTTAGGTTATGAAGGTTGAGAATATGTTGAAAACAAAGGAAGAGTTTGATTACAAAAGTTTATCTAGTAAATTGTTTGCTCTTTACCAAAATAAATTGTATGTCTTGAAATATTCTTTATTGGGTTATATCTTATCAAATGTCTAGAAAATGTCTTGAAGTATTTTTTTATTGGTTAAAATCTTAGAATTTGAGTTGTGCCTTTTATATTTATTGTCCTTAATTTATATTTGCAGGAACATCAGGTAATATAGTTAATGCAACCTTGAGGGTTCTAAGAGAGAGTATAGCAAAAGTAAGGATGAAAGAAAGATTGGAGGAAAGATTTTAATTGTTGCAACATGTACAACTTGTAATGATTATGATAATATTTTTGAATATTATGATACTTTAATGATTATGAGACTATTTATATTTTTGTGTTTTAATCCAATTTAATTGAATGATTATACTTTCATTCATTATAAAAAGTGTTGTAATTGTTTTAAATTAATGGTGTATTTTGTTTTAGGGAAAATGTTGCATTACACTAAAAAAAAGTGTTGCATTTATAATTAGAAGAAAGTGTTGCATTGGGATTAAACGGTGTTGCCAAATGTTGCATTAGGTAATTGAAAAAAAAAAAAAATGTTGCATTTGGACAAGAAATTGTTGCTAAAATTTGTTGCATTGAAAAGTGTTGCATTTGATCTTTAAAAGTGTTTTTTTTTTTTTTTGACAAAAATGTTGCATTAACTCCAGATATTGCAACACTTTTTTTAGTATTGCAACACTTTTTTTAGTGTTGCATTAAGTCAAGAAAAGTGTTGCTGTAGTCAAAATGCCAATACTAAAAAATCTAACACGTTCAAAAAGGTGAAAAAGTGTTGCTACAAGCCTACAGTAACATATTTAGGGTACGATATAATATTTTTTTAATGTTGCTGTAAGCCTTTTATAGTGTAGTGTTGGTAGAAAACTATCTGCTTCTATCTACTTGCCAACTTTTTTCTAATCACTTAGCCAACGAAGGATCCTTATTATAGCACAAATGGAGACAAGAAGGATCATCATTCCTCCAATTCTTGGCGAAACCCTTCTTGGCCTAGATCATTGGTGTGAAATAAGGATATTCATAGGGAGTTCAATGCTACTGCATGTTTGCAAGCTCATCACTTGCTTTTCTTTAATACTGTTAGTTTCTTAACAAATGTCCATTCCTTGATAAATATGGCGGGAAGGATCCATCTCCTTTAAACCATCTAATCGCTTGCTATATATTGTTCTAGGCAGATAGTCACAAAATTTGATGACTCAACAGGTAGCTGGATCAATTTCATTTGTACCATTTTAGATGGAGCAGTGAAGTGGATGTGCCCTTAGCGAAAAATTTATTTTTTCGCATTACACATTTATATCAAGAACTTCAATATGCACAATCTTCATAAAATTACTTTCTTTTCACCACATAGCCTCTATAATTAATATAGGAGTTGACAAAAGATCTTTGAGATCATAGGTTTCTACTTTGGCATCTTGACAAGGCATTTTTGAAATGCTTTGCACAGAGTTAGCCCATAGGAGCCTCGAATACAATGTCAACTTGAATGCCCATTTTACCACCTCTGATGAGTACAAGGGTTAGGTTGCATTACATGATCAGGAAAAGGATCCATTAACATAGGCTAGGCTAATGAGGACCTATTTTCCTAATCAAATGCAGAATAGGCTTCTCAAAGCAATTGAAAATAACAAAAACAATAGAAATAGCCCTAGAATGTTATTTCAATAATGTCAATTTTTACTTATTTCATTTTCAATCATTCCAAGATGTTTTCAAACAACAAAAAAGAATAATAACTTGTAAATTTATTCAATAAAAAATTCACATTTATTCAATAAAAGCATATCTTTTTTTTTTTGTTTTATTTATAATGGATTTTCCTCTCCTTTATCTTAAGTAGACCAAAGAGGATTTTCTACTCAGCCTCTCTTTTATTACTTATGTTTGTCTCACAATTTTGCCTAAAATTGCCTTTTACCTATAAGATTTTCAATTTTAGTGAGACTTTCTCTCTTGCTCACTTTTACCCTACTCATACATAAAATCTCTTAAGGAGATCTAGATTGATGGACTCTTGAAATTCATTCTTTTCAAGATCAAATAAGATAACAGCCCCTTTTGACATCATCTTCTTGACCAAATATGGACCTTCAGAAATAGGTCAAAATTTTCCCCTTGGATCCATAGTGGAGATTTTAGCACATTTTAGGACTAAATCTCCTTCTTTCACTAAGTTAGGGCAAACCTTCCTATTGAAGTGGTGAGCTAGTTTTCTTATGTACAACTGATCTTGAAACAAGGCTTGCATCTTTCTCCCATCAAGCAAGGTTATTTCTAGATATTAGTTTTCTATCCATTGAGTTTCAGGAATCCCTAATTCCAAAGCTACTCTTAAGGATTGAACTTCAACTTTAATTGGAAACATAGCCTTCATACCATGAATTAAAGTGTATGACATTACTCCAACTGCAAATTTCATTATCGTTTTAGATCCCCATAAAATAAATGAGTTTATCAGCCTAGTATCTAATTGACTGGATCATCTTATGCAAGATAGTTTTGATGCTCTTATTAGCAGCTTCTACAGCCTCATTGGCTTGAGGATGGTAGGGTGATGATTTATGATGATTGATCCCTTCTTTGTCTAGTAAAATGCAGATTACTCTTTAAAACTGAACCCCATTGTCTGATATTATATGGTGAGGAGTCTTATATCTATATATTAGATTCTTTTGAATGAATATGACCATCTATTTGGCCCCCACAATTATGTAAGATTTAGCTTCCACCCATCTTAAAAAGTAATCCACTGTTACCACAATGCTCTCATGACCATTAGAGGTGGAAGGCGATATCTTTCTAATGATATTGATTTCCCAAGCTAAAAATGGCCATGGCGATGCTAGTCTTTGCAAATCCATTGCTGATAAATGGCTTAAATTGACGTGTAGTTGGCGTTCATAATATCTTTTCACCCTACCATGCTAGTCCTTTTCCATAATCATCCAAAAGTAACCTTGCCTTAAGATTTTCCTTGCTAAAATCCTCTCATGCACGTGTCCCGATGCCTCCACACAGATATCTTCCATAATCTTTTTAGCTTCTTGCTTTAATGCACATCTCAAGTCCATATGGCATTCTTTTATACAATTACCAAAATAAACGCAGCAAATTATAAATCTAATCTTCAGAAAGTAGCTATCTCTTGCTTAGTTGCTCCATTTAGGTATTTTCTATATTCCATATACCCTTAGATGTCATGATACCACGGATGGCCATCTTGTACCATTTGGATTATTTGTTCGCTCTTGAACAGTATGGAATTTGGATTCATGTGATGAGAAAAGGCTTGACAATTTATTTTTTTTGAAGAATCCCATATTAAAACTAGAATAGCCAGTGCAACAACTAATTTTTTCTCTGATCAATTCATATGTTGGAAGCTCACTTTTGAGAAATGTTGGAGCACACTCCATAGGTAGTAGACATATGTCATTTATATTTCTTCTTTAACTTTACCCTTTGCATGTTAAATCATTAGCTTAGAATCCCCACTCCCTTGGGCTCCTAAAGTGGCTAGAGATTCTAGTTTAAATAAACAAGCCTCATATTCTACCATATTATTTGTGATTGAGAAATCTAGTTTCTTTGCTAGTGGGATTGTCTCTCCTTCAGGTGATTATAGAAATACTCTGGTGTTGGATTTTGGGGATAGATTAGACATCATATGTAGCCAAAAATTAGAGTTGTAATTTTCAAAATCCACTAGGATCCACGCTTTTCAATTAGACGGATTAAAGTTTAGACAGCTTACTTCTTATAGCAAGCAAAAAAATTTTCTAATGCAAATGCGAAACTGGGATGCATGAATTAAAATAAACAACTTTTGGATTTGGATCACAGATTCTACTACTTGAATGAACATCCTCTACTAGTATACATATGAAGAAACCGAGAAACAGACTGCAGTGTGCTAACACTAGTCTTGAAACTATTTTCAAAATCTTTTTTTTATACAAAAATTCTAAATTTTTTCTCTTTGCGTTTCTCTCTCTCATGCCAGAAAACATGGCTATAAAACCAAACACTAAAACTAATCATATTAATTAAGTTGTTTTTTAAACGACTAGAAGATCTCAAAAGATATCCTTAATTGTTATTTTGATATTTAAAAATATTTATATGTATATAAATATAAATTTTAAATGTTAAATTACTTTATCTTAATAAAGTAAATGTATACAGTAAGAGTAAATTAATATTAGGTTAATTTCTAATTATCTTCTAATGAATCTAGATAACATCTAATTTAATGAATCTAGAAAATTTTGAGTTCAATGAACTGGGCAATTTTCAGGTTCAATGAACCTAGACAAACATTAACCTATAGTCCATTTCAAATTCATACTAAGTGTGGATTCACTGAACGTTAACAGCGAGCTGAAATTCTATTTTTGGCCCATAGGTTATAAGCAACCTTTAGCAAGGTATTATGACTACCCAAATTAAGTGAAAGTCGATGATCCAACATCACTTTTCATAGCCAGTGTTATAATCCTTTTGTTACTCGATATCTTAATTAAAAATGAGGCATATATTATATCACTCTTATATTGTTCAATTAGACTATTTCTCGATATCTAAGTATACCAACTAAACAAATGACATTGATAATCCTTATCAATTCATTTGAACATAGCCTTTCATTTTCTCAGTCTCACTTATCAAGGGTCCCAGAGATATCTCTCTCAAAATGAGAAGGACAATTCCTTCTTAATCACTCACATCCCTCTGCATGATTTATTTTATATCCAACAACAATCTATATTTCTATCCTATTATAGATGATGTTGAACTTGTCAAAATATGAAATTTCTCATGTAGGAATATATGGTGACTTCAGGTCAAAGTATTGAATAACAATACTATAATGAGAATTATTTATGGTATTTGTCATGTAGTATTTTCATAGTAGGTCAGTCCAGTATAATATTTTCTATTATGTACCTATGGACTGACCTAATATCTTATATATATAACCAGTAAAACATGATCATCAGTCAGACTACATACTAGTTTAATTCGTTATTTTAACACCAATATTGAGTGACTATGGACAATTTAGAATAATATCCCATTTACCTTAGGGTTTTACTGTCAAGTCACATACTTGATGACCCTAGGTGGAATCAACTATTCATGTAACTTATTATAAAATTATAGAACATTAGTTGCAATTAATAACATGATAATAAATTGCCTCTTTATTAATAATAATAACAATGACAATATTCGTATTATTAGCTTAGGGCACATCACTAGTATTTGGCATCAAATCCACTTTTACTTATTGCCCTATGAAAATAAAACTTCCAAGTTCTGGGCTAAGAAATTGGCTATTACCTCCTTATTGTCTTCTTAGTGGCATATTCTATATGGAATTTTGATGATAAAATAAGCCATTGTGAAAGCTTTCCAACTAGGTCAAGCACTCTATAGAGATATCTTATGGGATCCATTTAAGATACCAATCACTTTGAATGACATAAATAGTGCCTTAGATATTAGTTGCCATATTATTGCCAAGAAAGCTCTTTCAACTGAGTTGTACTTCTCCTCATATGTTAGTAGCTTCTTGCTAAGTAATACCCCAATAGAATCTGGTTAAACTAGCATTGCCTCCAAGGCTATTTCTTCTATTATTAGGTATAAGATGAGAGGACTACTTAGTTGAGGAGGCCTGAGTATTAGTGGTTTCATCAACTACTCATTAATTAAGTCAAAAGCATGTTGACATTGTTCTTCCAATCTAATGGTTGATTCTTATTGAGGAGATTGAAGATGGGCTCACAAATCAAAGATAACTTGAAGATGAACTGACTAATATACTAGATTCTTCCTAGGAAGCCTCTAATTTCTTACTCACTCTTTAGAGGTGGCATTTTTTAAATGGCCTTTATCTAGTTGAGATCAATCTTAGTAGCTCTAAAACCCATAACAAATCCTAACACCTTTCCTGAATTAACTCCAAATTTACACTCCTTAGGATTTAGACAAAGTTTATATTAGATTTTCTGATCCAACAACTTTCTAAAGTAGCCAGATGTTCTTCATCAGTTTCAAACTTTATGACCATATCATTGATATAAAACTCTAGTTCCTTATGGATCATATCATAAAACAAGGTCATTGTCATACATTGATATGTGGTCTCTATGATTATCAACCCAAAAGGCATTAGCTTATAGCAGAAAGTTTCCCATTGAATCACAAACTATTTTTTCCTTATTTATAATAGCCATATGAATTTGATTATACCTTGCAAACCTATCATAGATAAAATACTACTTCCTCATTGTTGCAACATTTATGAGGAAGTCGATGTGAAGCAAAGGGAATTCATTCTTTGGTGAAGGCTTATTCAAATCCTCAAATTCAATAAACATCCCAACCCTACCATCCTTCTTCAATACTAGGACTACATTGGCTAACCATTTTGAATAGTCAACTACTTTTGAAAAACGCATGTCAATCTATTTAACAACCTCTTGCTTTGTGGGATTTTCCATTTTGGCCTCAAATGGCATAGCTTCTACTTGACTGGTCTTACATATAGAAATAGTGGGATTATATGCTCGACTATTGCTCTATCTATCTAATGTATACTGGTGTAACTCTAAGCAAAAGCCTTGTGTATTCTGATGAGTAGATCTCTCATTCCCTCCTTAAATTTATTTATAACATTTGGGCCCAATTATAAAAATTTTGGATCCTCAAATGTGAACAAATTAAATTCATGTTAGTTTAATGCATCATAATCATAATTATACATGTATTTATCTATTCAACGTATTCTCCCATTATAAAAAAAATCAAACAAATAGGCAAAATTAAACTTCATTCCATTAGAAAATTCAAAATCAACATTCTCGACAATGTATTCATCATCAGTTACATTATCAATTTCTTGTTTAGTGTTTCCATCTCAGTTGCATCAACTACATAATCTTCAATCTAAAGTAGCTTCTTGATTCCTTCCATTAGATCTTCAACTTCAATTTCAGTAGTAGTTTGCTCCATTTGGCTTAACAATGTATTATTCTTCTTCACCATGTCCATAATATCCTTGAAGATATTGAAGCCTAGCAGTTTCTTACCATTGAACACCAATGGTTTAGGGAATTTATAGTAAAGATGGGATTCTAGCTCTTTCATAAATCTCCTATTCATATCCATAAGATCAAGATTATCTTTAAGGATTCAAAGAATCATAACCTAAACTAAACCTGGTTCGCTAGCGTTTAAAGTCAATTGCCTCATGCACACCTTAATTATTCTTGCTTAAGCCCATCCTAAAAAAGAAGTTCTAGGCTTGTAGAATACCCACCATTTTGGGATCCATCCAATCCTTATAAATTGCACAAATAAAAAAGCCAAACATCATAGGACTATCATCAAATTCTTTCTTTAGAATTGCCACCACTTCATCATTTGCGACCCTTATAGTGTTGATCCCTCCTTCAAAAGGAATTTGATCATCTAGTGGAGAGTAGAAGGAATTCCACTAAGAGGATGGAACCATGGTCTTTCAAGTAACAGAGTAAAGGTGAGTAGGATGTCAAGAACTGTGAATTCCACTAAAGACTCAATATCTCCCACTTTCACAATAGTTTGGAAAATTCCTTCTACCATTTGCTTTATATTATCATAAGCCCAGATCATTAAGTGAAAAGCTTCAATCTTTAGAATTCATCTTTAATTTTAATAGGACTTTTAGGGGGATACACATTGATGGCAAACCCATCATCAACCATAGCTCTGACTACTTTCATCCCTTTCACTTCTACTTTGATGATCAAAAGTTTGGTATGGTCCTTCCCTTCTAGGGGTAATTCTTCATCAGTAAAGCTTATAATTAGAGTTTAACTTTGACCAAATCAACCAACCCTTCTAGGGTGATTGTAGCAATGATGGATATGTCAGTTAAAGCTTTGATCATGGCTTTATGATGTTTCATGGATGTCATTAGGAGCTCCTAAATGCTTAAAGTAGCAAGGGTTCTCTTTAGTTTCTTAACAAGAGAGTCATTTTCTTCTTCCTCATTTATTTTTTCACTCAATCTTTCCCCTCTTACCAACTTCTTTTTTAGTAGGATACTGATATGCTCATCCATTATGAGTCATGTTATTGACTCCTTTTATCTCTTGATCTTTTTCTTTATTCCCTTCCTTGAATTCTTCTAAAAAATTTAAGTACTAAACTTCATTATGATCATCATAAATGTTGATGGTTAGAACATAAATAGTTATTTTCTTCTTATTTTCTTTCTCAACCTTGAAGTGTTTTATTCATTCATTCTATTTCTTTTCTCTCACTTCTTTCTCTGCTAAACTCTCTTTTTTTAAGGCAAAACAATGAAATACCTACTCTTCCCTCATACTTGACTCAATCAAATAAGTATAAGTAGGAGGTGTATTATGATGATTTAGGAGTGATTAGTCATGGTCCTTAGCTATTTTGGATCTAGGATCATCTTTTGTCTATGAGATTTTAAATCTCATAAAAGCAGCATCTCAAGATGTGTTGGCAGAGGAGGAGGATCTGTAATGGCAGTAGGCTGTAGATGAGCTAAATGAAATAGCCCAATGTGTTATGACACGATCTATAGCCACTCCTCCATATTCCACATCTAAGCATCAATAGTCCTCATACTTTCATCTATTCACCTATCCACCTTTCACTGAATGTCCACCGCATCGAGTAGAAGAAGCACTGGCATTGGGCTATCTATTGAACTGTCTATTTTGTCATAGTTTTATCTTATTTTTTGATTCTTTTAATTTTCAATTTATAATTTATTTTTTTGCTTTTAATGTGTTTGTTAAGTTGTTTTTAGTTGCATTAATAATTGAATAATTGGAAGATACTTAATCAAAAAAATCAACGGAACGTTGCACTGCACTGTAGGGGGAATGTCATTGCGGCAGCATCCAATAAGCCAGTGCTCGCAGCTGATAGCAGTGCCTTGCAGGAGGGCCATGGCACATGCCACAATGCATAGCAGCACACCAGCGCCTCTCCAGCAAGCCCAGTGCCACGCTGTTGCATTGTGCCTGCTGCTTTTTCTTCCCCAGCGTCTCGCCAAGAGCTATAGCGCGACGCAGCAGCAAGCAGCCTGCTGCCTACCTATCCCAGCAAGTCCCCTAGCATCTACCAAAGTCCTCTAGTGCCACGTAGTAGGAAGCCCTTTTGCTGCCTACTTGTTCCGGTGCCTAGCTACCGATCCCAGCACCCGCTACGTCACCTATGAGCAAATATTGAAGATTTTCTGAGTTGAAGTTCAATTCCATATTTCATTCCTTTAGGATCTTAAAACGAATTAGAAATATAAGTTTTAAGATTAGGTTTTAGTTTTTGATACATGATTTGATAGAATGATTTCTATGAATGCGATTACTAATAGATTAATTTTTATTCTTTGAATTGTTAGAAACTAAGGCTTTAGAATAATCAATTAGGTATATTCATAAACATATAGGATTGATAAACTAAATACAAACCCTAGGCATCATTTATTCATTGTTTTAAAATCAATTGCATTTTAATCCATATTTATTTTTAATTTCCTGTTTTGCAATTATTTCTTTTCAAAATCAAATCATTCAAATTCTTTTCATTTAATTTGTTTTAAATTAAGAAAAATATTTCCATTTGCAATTGCTTGAGAGATATGACCTTGGGTGCTTCCGATATACTACAATTGCCCTATATACTTGCGGGTCGCTTTTACATAGTTTATTTTAAGGCGAACAAGTTTTTGGCACCGTTGCCAAGAAATTGCAAGGCGAATTTATTTGTTTAACTGTGAATATATTTGTTTTTAGTTTTTATTTACATTTGTTTTTCGAGATTTTTATGCAAGGGAGAAGATCTCTAGAAGGAGAGATTGTCCCTTTTGTTGATAACATGCACAGGTTAGGTGGAGAAAGAAGAAGACTATAGCCAAACAAAGAACAAGTTGATCCAATAGATCCTAAAAATCCAAGGGTGGAAGACCAAGAAGAACAATAATACATTATGGCATAGGAAAGGAGACCCATGAAGGATTTTGCTAGGCCAATTATAGGTACCGCAACATCATGCATTAGACTCAATGCGGCTGCCCGGAATTATGAGTTGAAAAACATACATTATAGCATGCTCCTGTCCTTAGCATGCTCCCGTCCTTTTATGGAGTGCCAAATGACGACCCATTTAATTTCATTAGGGATTTCTATTCCACCATACAGACCTTTCCTCTACAAGGTCTAACTGAAGATCAGTTGCGGATGAGATGCTTTCCTTATACCTTGAAGGACAGAGCTAAATCTTGGCTGATGACATTTATTCTTGATTCATTGACTACTTGGGAGGAGGTGTACAATAAATTCATAGGGAAGTTCTACTCCCACTAAAAGACAACTGATTTGAGATCGAAGATTGCAACCTTCACACAAATGGAAGGAGAGCCTTTTCATGAAGTATGGGAAAGGTTCAAGATGTTGCAAGTTCAATGCCCATACCATCACTATCCATTGTAATTGCTTAACCAGTTCTTTTATAATGGGCTCACATTCCAGAGCCAAAGCATAGTTGACAATGCAGCTGGAGGGGCAATGGGAGAGATCACTGCTGAGGAAACTTATGAACTTTTTGAGATGCTTAGTACTAACTCTCAGCAAAAAAAGTGTGAGAGGGAGAAGGGTTGGATTTGAAGGAGCTTTAGGGAAAGATGTGGCTATGAAAATAGCTGAGCTTACTAGACAAGCCAAGCTCCTCACCATGAAAGGGAACACAACAGTTCAACAACAAAAGGTATGTGGTGTTTGTGGTATTTTTGATCATGGTGCTAATATTTGCCCTTCGAATTTTGATTCTTTTATAGGTGATTATGAGCAAGCATAAGCCTTGGATGGTTTCCAACTTAGGGAGAGAAATGACCCCTTTTCCAACACCTACAATTAAAGTTGGAAAAACCATCCAAACTTTTCTTAGAAAAACAACAACCAATAGCAGCAGTAGCCTCAGTTTCAAATGTTGCAAAGAGGCCAACCATTCCAAGGAGAATTATCAAATCAACAGCAACAAAGGAGGCTATCTCTGGAGGATAGCTTGAATGCTTTCATTCAAACTAGCACTAAAATTTAGGAGGCTAATGACAGAAGATTTGACTCTTTGGAAGCAGTAGTGCAAAATATAGAGATTCAAGTTGGTCAAATTGCAAGCCATATGTAATCAAATAAAGAAAAGGAAACTTCCTAGCCAACCAGAGCAAGCTAAGTCTATCTCAGTTCTTGGGAGTGGTAAGCCAATAAATGATAATGTTGGTGAAGTTTCTAACTTTGCAATGGAGGAAGAGAAAGAGATGGAGACACCTTCTCCATTTAAGTTACACAAAGCAAACAATCCTTATCGACCTCCTATTCCATTTCCAGGTCGTTTAAAAAATGGTAAGCAAGACAAGCAATTTGATGAGCTTTTCATAATGTTATCTAAGGTAAGTATCAATTTGCCCTTGTTTGTTTGATGTGATAAAGAATATGCCTGCATATGGAAAATCTTTTAAGGAGCTGAATTCTAAGAAAACAAGGCTAGAGATAGAGCAAAAAGTAGTAGTGTCTGAGGTGATTAATGTTGTCCTCCAACAAAAATTACCTCTGAAAGCTAAGGATCTTGGAAGTTTTGTCATTGACTTTAGTATGGGCAGTGGTGAAAAAGTTAAAGGCATGTTAGATTTAGGTGCTAGTATTAATTTGATGCCATATGCCTTATTTAAACAATTGAATATAGGAGAGCTGAAACCCACCAAAATGAGCTTGCAATTAGCTAATAAGTTATTGAGATTTCCTAGGTTGATTATAGAAGATGTGTTAGTGCAAGTAGGAAGGTTGATAGTGCCTATTGATTTTTGGTGTTGGTTATGGGAGATGAGTTGTCTAATAGGTCAGAATTGCATATCTTGTTGGGTAAACCTTTTATGGCAACTACTAATACTTTGATTGATATTAAATATGGGAAATTGGCTATGACTGTTTTGGGCCAAACTATTGAATTTTCCATTTTTAGTAAATTATCTGTCCCTACCACATCACTTATTGCGGAATGCTCTTCTATTGAATCCTTTAATACTACTGTCAAAGATGTTTTCTTGTAGGAATCCTATGATAAAAAAATGCTGAAAGTATCTAAGTTGGTTGAGCTCAAGGAAGAAATGTATGGGAGCTCTCAAATGTTTAAGGATCGGGCCAAACCTCTTTGTGATAAAAGCCATGTCCAAAAGTCCCTTGAACCAGGTATGAAAGTACTACTCTATAACTCATGGTGGCATCATGATCTAGGTAAATCTAAACCCCATTGGAGTAGTCCTTTTATTATGATTGTGGTACATCCCTTTGGAGCAGTAGATTTGTTTAACTTTCATAGATATAAAATTTTTAGAGTCAATGGTCAAAGAGTTAAACCACATTTTGAGGGAATGGAAAAATTTAAGGAATTTAGGTTTCCTTAATGTGTTCAAAATGTCCAGCTAAGATGACATTAAAAGAGCACTCAATGGGAGGCAGCCCATCATTGTCTTTAAAATTCTATTTTTAAAATTCTAATTTTGTGTTTTACCTAGTCCTATCTATGAAAGTTATTTTGTCTTTTGAGTTGATGTTATGGCATAATTGATGGATTAAATATATTGCCTCGTGATTTAAGGAAAATTTTGCAAGCAATCTCAAGTTTGAATGTTTCAAATGTTTTGCACTTGTTATGATCTTAAAATGTTTTTGTTTGCCTCTATTTCATTGCAAAGCATGATAGACTTTACCTTACCATGGTGAGAATAATTGAGTCTAAACACTTTTTCTTTGTTGTCGTATTGTGTGTACCATATTGATTGTGTATATCTAGAGCTTGCTTAGGTATATTTTTTGAGACCATATATTAATTTCAATTTAGGCATTAAAATGATTTAAGGCGTTAGGTTTCACCCTTTAGCTTAAATGGCCAACCTTGAATGTTTATTTCCTTTAGTGAGCCACTTTGAGCCTTGACCTTTTCTTTGGAAACACATAATTTAACTTATCCTTTCACTATAATTTTCATCTATTTTGTCCCTCATTGAGATTTTTTGAGCATTTGAAAATCATTTTCTTGAAAGTTGAGTATGTTGATATTGCTTGAGGTCAAGCAAAGCAAAGTTTTTAAGTGTGGGGTGAGAGAACATATTGCCTTGGGGAACATATTCTTATGTATATCATGATTTTATAGACTTCATTTTGCAAAAAAAAAAAAAAAAAAAAAAATAAATAATAAAATAATAAAATAAAAATAAAAATAAAAAAAAATTAGGATCCCAATTAAAAAAAAAGTTTTTAATGAAGTCTATTATTCATTGAACATTTGAATTGCAGTGCAAGTGTAGTTATATAGAATATAGAAAGATTTTGCAATGAGTTTGTGAAGAAATTGGGAAATAGTGTGTCTTTGAGTGTTTCAAGTTGTTATTTGGTCTTTGAATGCTCAATAAATCAATGATAAACTTATTTTTTCCTTTTTCCTACCATTACCCTAGCCCCATTATAACCAAATGAAAGACCTTTCGATTGATGCCTTGAATTAAATTAGCGGTGGAGATTAGATTAATAAGCAAGTTTATGATAGTTTGCCTTCGATTTTGGCTTTGAGCAATCATTCTTTGCAACTTGAAAGAAACACTTACTTAAGTGTGTGGTCTATCATGTTAGCTCTGTTTGGAGATAACTAATTCCTTAGAAGAGGAAACTTGTGCATACATTTGAAGTGTTTTTGCTAATATTACTACTTTATGAGTACTTAAATTGTTACATGATTATTGAATTCCTATTCTATGCCATGATTATTGCTTGAGGACAAGAAAATTTCTAAGTGTGGAGTAGTTGTTTTGTCATAGTTTTATCTTATTTTTTGTTTTTTTTAATTATTAATTATTAATTTATTTTTTTTTACTTTTAATGTATTTGTTAAGTTGTTTTTAGTTGCATTAATAATTGAAGAATTGGAAGATACTTAATCAGAAAAATCGACGGAATGTTGCATGGCATGGCAGGGGGAATGTCATTGCGGCAGCATCCAGTAAGCCAGTGCCCGCAGCTCCTAGCAATGCCTCACGAGAGGGCCTTGGCGCATGCTACAGCGCATAGCCCAGTAGTCTAGCAGCACAATGCAATACCGACCCCAACACCCGCAGATATTGAAGATTTTCTAAGATTTTCAAGGATTTTCAATCCTAAATTATTTTAGGAAAGTAGAAACTAAATAAGAAGTTTTGTTGTTATAAATAGGGCCACTGGAAGGAAGAAAAGGATCTAAATTTTGGGGAGGATAGTATCTTTTCTTCCAGTTTTTTGTTTTTTTAATTTTAGTTTTGAGATTTCAATATGTAGATTAGGATTTTAATTTGGTTCTTAGGAATTCCTTTGTGAAGATTCAAGAGATTGAATCAGAAAAATTGGATTGATTAACATGGTTTAATTCTTATTTGTTTATTATAATTCTTTTAGATTATTGAATTGATAGAATTGATTTGATGAATTATTTTGATTATAATAAGATTAAGATGATTTCTTTATTTCCCATGAGCTAATTTCATCCTTGTCTAGGGTTTGCATGAGGTGTTCATGGTATAAAATTGAATATAATCCCTTTTTGATTATTTTTATTATTCCTAATTGAATTGATTGATGGTTATTGAATAATTGCTTAGCTACCAATTGTTTGACTTAGGTTTTGAACAAAAGAACAAGAGTTGAAGTTCAATTATAGATTTCATTCCTTTAGGATCTTAAAACGAATTAGAAATATAAGTTTTAAGATTAGGTTTTAGTTTTTGATACATGATTTGATAGAATAATTTCTATGAATGCGATTGCTAATTGATTGATTTTTATTCTTTGAATTGTTAGAAACTAAAGCTTTAGAATAATCAATTGGGTATATTCATGAACATATAGGATTAATAAACTAAATACAAACTCTAGGCATCATTCATTTATTGTTTTAAAATCTATTGCATTTTAATCCATATTTATTTTTAATTTCCTGTTTTGCAATTATTTCATTTCAAAATCAAATCATTCAAATTCTTTTCATTTAATTTGCTTTAAATTAAGAAAAATATTTTCATTTGTAATTCTTTGAGAGATAGGACCTTGGGTGCTTTCGATATACTACAATTGCCCTTATACTTGCGGGTCACTTTTGGACAATTTATTTTGAGGCGAATACTATCAAGCCTAAGAATCAATGCTATAAATCTTGCCTTATGTCCAACATCCTAAAGGAATAAGTCTCTCTCTTCTACTTAATAAGGCTCAATGGGTCCTATGGCTGGCTGCAACAACTGCTGACAAATGTTGTTGATATTCTTTTGCATTTTACATAATATTGATGATTAACATTATAAAATTTTAATTTTAATTGTTTTATTACTTACACTAACCCTTCGAGATTTGGTATTGACAAATGTCTACCCATCATTCTTCTTTATATGCGTGAATGAACGTCTCAATAGATAGAACCTTGCATCACAATTTTCAAGCATGTTAAGATTTAAAATATATTAACTGGTAAAATAAAAAAATTGAAAATTGAATGAAAATAATTATCAATCGTTTGACATGCTCCTCATAGGGTATAGACCCTCTAATATGCTTTAATGATCCAGATCCTCGAACGTCTTTCTCTATCTTTCTGTTTACACTCGCCTGATGAGATAGCGCTTGGAACTAAGAAGAACCCCAATGGCTATGCCATCTCTCCCGTGCCTCATCGGGCATCCAAATCTCCTTTTCCTTGTGCTTCACATCATAAAGCATATCCTTATATCATAGTGCAACCTTCCTATAGAAGGAGATCTCAACTAAGTCATCGATTGCCAAATCTCATTAATAGTGTTTCTTTAACAATTTAAACAAAATAAAATTAGTACTTAAATAATTAAATTACAATTAACTTAGTAGTTATTACTAGAGATTTGAAATTTCCATATACCAACTCCTTTTAATAGAATATTTTTACTTCTTTGTGTACCTTCTTCCACGTCTATCCCTCTTTATCAATTTTTCTTTAAATATCTTTCAGTATGTGTGAGAGCATTTATTAGAGGATGAAAACTGCAAAAATATTAAATGTTATAAATAAATGTGAAAATTAATAAAATTATACACGATATATGGTTAGCAATAATATTATAATAATTTTAATAGACGTCAAACCTAGCACATTGATATTGAGTCTCAACTTAGGAGGGGGAATGGTATATGCCTCATCATCATCATCAAGTGTAGCACTAGCTCAGGATAATGCAAGTCAGAAGGAGATGAAGGTGCAAAAGTAGAGGGAGCTTTCAAATAGAGAGTAGACATAGAGGGAGGAATCAGAGGTAAAGACAACAAGAAAGGTGGCAGAGCTGATAATGAGAATGTGATAGGAATAAGTGGCGATGTTGGAGGTTGTTGGCCTAGATGTCTCAGTGATAGAGTTGTAAACCACCACTTTGACCATGAGGTCAAGCAGATGTAATATCATCGCCAAACACACATCTCAACATCTATTCATATACTGCCTACCCATCATAAAAGAGTGCATGTGTGTGTCTGTGTACCATGAAAAAAATTTAATTATTTAGAATCAATTTCTACTATATCATCTTCCTTAATGATATATTTTGGTGATTTGGATTCTGATTAAAGGTCAATTTCATCTTATAACGCAATATCTTCCTCATTTATATCAATAAATGACTCATCAGGATCATTTAAAGGTGGCTCATCATCCTTAATTTCAATCGGAGACAAAGTAATATCATTGTCTTGGAATGATTCTTGAGATGATGTCTTAATCTAGATCCACCCTTAATCTTTATAATTGACTTAGCTTTAATTTTACATACTGCCTATCAATCAACTTTATCTCATCGTAGACTAAGATAAAATATATAATACACCTGACAAGCTTACTTGTATCTATTAAATTTTTGCTTGTGCTTGATTTCAACTAGATTATAATTTTTGTGAACTCTCATTCCAACATTTGGCTTGGTTTGCTTGGGATCAAACCATTACATTTAAATAATACAATTCTCTTAATCGAAAGTGCAAGGTATTCCAATTGCAGAACCTTGATTAATCAACCATAATAGTCATATACATTTACATTATAATTAGAACCTTTATACAAACCCCGCTATTGATTGATGACCTTAGAACTATGTTTTTCAGTGTGAAATTTGTATCCATTCACAAAGTACATGAGATACATCATCACAATTCATAATAGACCTTTAGCAAGGTCAAATTATAACTTACTTGACATATTCTATTACTTCAAGACAATTGAGAAGAATGTGGGTCTATGCTGCCTTATATTCTTTGGTCAATAGTCTTATTTTAGATTGACTAAATGGTCTACTTGGACGAGTGAATATTAACAAATTTTTGCATTTATTACCTTCATCTATCATTCCACCATCATCATTATGAGGTACTTTTCTATGCCTTATATAGACATGTGGTTCAAAATAGTATAAGCAAAATGATGAGACTTCTTCAATTAAATAAGCATTGTAAATAGAACTTTTAACTTTCTCTTTATTCTTGACATTATGTTTCAAATTTCAAAGAAATCTACAACAAAAGTTAATAGTTGGTTTAATATGAAATTCATACAAAAAGTGTTTATGTGGTTGCAAGTAAAAAAAAAAAAGACACAAAAAATTTATCTCTCAAATGGATACATCCATTGGTACTACACGGGGCCTGCTAGGTTAACCTCATATGCTAGATATATTGGTAGATGCTCCATTAAGTCAAAGAAAATTAGAGGAAAAATCCATTTCAATTTACATAGAATTAATCGAATGTCCATTTGGAACTGTGCCACGTCTTCATCCCTAATCATTATTGCAATGAGTACTTTAAGAAATAAATTCAACTCTGTTAGTGGTTTTGAAATTTGCAAAGGAAAAGGTTCACAAAAGGCAATAAGGAGCAATCATTGTATAAACACATGATAGTCATGGCTTTTCATTTTAAACAACTTTAACTTCTGCATATTCATATATCAAGCCATATTTGATACATATCCATATGAAAATTTGACAATTTTTAGCCATTCATATAAGACTTGTTTAATTTGCTTATCTAGCATACAGATAGCCATAGGAAATTTCCCTATTGTATTATCACACTTTAACTCTAGATAGCAGCAAAATTGCTTCAAGTCTTCTCATGATTTGGCATTATCTTTTCATTTTTCATCTATGTTCATAACCATGTTAAAAAAATTCTCAAACACATTCTTTTCAACTTGCATGACATCTAGATTGTGCATGATCAAATTGGTACCCCAATATGGCAAATCCCAAAATATGATTCATTTCTTCCACCCATATCCAATTTATTTATTTATTTATTTATTTTTGCAATTTGAGCATTCAATTCATTCCGACCTAACTTTAGTCACTTCATCAATCCTAAAATATTGATTTCCTCCAATGTCTAAACCTTGACTATATAGGTAAAGCTAAGTCATAAGCATTTGATTCTTAATAAATCCAGTCTTGTTCCATCTAAAATGATGATTAGGAGATAAGAATTTATGGTGATTATCAAACCATCATTGATTACCACCTTTAAAAAGCATGAAGGCATCAGTACATTCCATGCAATATGGAAAAGTAAGTTTACCTTGAGTACTGCAAGTAGATAACATACATAAAGCAAAAAAATCATTCACTGTCCACATCAAAGCAAGTTACACCAAAAGCAGAAAAATACTCACCGTCCATATCAAAGTAGCTCACGTCTGAAAATTTTGCTTCATTGAAACATCATATGTTTTTACACCAATTTTCCACAATTATTGCAATTCTGCGATTAAAGGCTACAAGAATACATCTAATTTCTATTTAGGATTATTTGGTCCAGGTACTATTACAGAAAGAAACATATATTCCTCCTTCATACACATCCTTAAAGGAAAATTATATGGCATGATTATAATTGGTCAAGATGAATACTGTTGTCCAGATTGACCAAATTATTGAAAATTGTTAATGTATAATCCCAAATGAATATTGGGAATTTCAAAAGCAAATATTGGAATCATACGATTGAAATGCTTTCATGCATCCCAATCTAAATAATGTTGCATCACACCATCTTCCTCTTAATGCTTAGTATGCCATCTCATATACTTGGTAGTTGCTTTAAAAGCATACAATCCCTATTATCTCTATGTCAAAGGAAAGTAATACATTTTCTTAAATGGAACTTCTGTTTTAGACATACTAGAACCTTGACACTTAGGATTAGATTTAAGACAATCATAGAACTTGCATGTCTTCAAATTAATATCATCACTCTAATATAACATGCAATTGTTCTTGAATAATAAATCTTCTTCATTGGATGTCCCAATCCTTGTAGCAATTTTTTAGTGCTATAGAAATTATCTACCATCATATTATCCTTTAGTAATGACTCATTATAGATTTGCAATATCTCATCATAATATATTTCAAATAAATAGTACTTAGATTTGATATTCAACGGCCACGCTACAGCAAATAACTTCAAATATTTCTGACAACCTACATATAAATCCTCATGCATCTTTTAAGAAGTCCCATCAAATCTTAGTCTAGTGGCATCCATTACCATATCATGATATGCTTTAGAAGAAGCATCATGAGTACATATATTATCAGCTGGAAAATGATTTTCATATTCAGCTGAAATTCCAAAGCCACTTACTTTATTGTACAAATACCATTCTTAATAGCCAAAATAAAACTTCATTGTGCAAGATGCAACATAACTGTATTTAGGTTCAACTAACTGCGATTCTGACACTTCTTATGATTACATAGACATCTAATCTTATTTCCATCCATAAGCTGAGATTGAGATGTAGCAAATTGAATAAACTAGTTTTAACCATCTAAGAATTCTAACCGTAGTAAATTGTCCTTAAAGGTGGAATGCATCCAATTTCTATCTGATCTTATGATTTATTCTTGAAAAATGTCAAAAAAACATTGCATTTTAAAACACAGACAATATTAGTCATTATATTTGTTAGTTATTATTTTAAATTGTCAATATCTAAAGCTAATTCCTTATCTCTCCTACCATAAGGTAAGAATCTAATCCATTTAGTAACTCATTGCGATATGACCATATACTGTAACATTCTATAATCACACTCCTACTGAAATTTTGGTTGCATCTCCTTATAGATATCCTAGTGCACAAAATAAAAAGTATCATCAATTAACACATTTTTCAATATGCACTAAAAAAATATACAGTAGATAATAAAACAAAATTTCAAGCAACAGTATCAAATAAATTGTGTATAGCAAGTTATATTAGACAATGATAACTCTAAACTGTCCATTTTGTACAATTCAATGTCCTCTCATCATCTAATGAGAAGGACAACAAATGGATATATATATATATATATATGTGTGTGTGTGTGTGTGTGTGTGTGTGTGTTTGTGTGTGCGTGTATCATATATATATATGTGTGTGTGTGTGTGTGAATTAATTAGGGATTCCTACAATCTATTGTATTTTTTGACTTTTCATTGTACAAAGTCCAAAAATATAGTTAAAATTAATTAACTACATTAACAAAATAACAAATTGATAATATAATAAATTCACATTATAATAAATTCACAATATAAAATAATAAATTCATATTATAAATTTCTAGCGTCTACTTAATTTTTTTTTTATTAATTAACTTTTTTTATATGATTTTTTACAAAATTATTATTTTTATGAAATTATTGCTTATTAAGGTTCTTTTTGAATTTTTAATTTTAATTTTACTTTTAATTTTATTTTTAATCTTATTTTTTTCTTATTTCTACTCTTATTTTATTTTTATTTTCATTTTTATTTTAATTTTCATTTTATTCTCCTATTAACTGAACCTTAACAATTATTTCATTTTTTAGATTATTTATATACTTAGTACTTCATTCTTTTTTTAAGATTCAAACTTAAATTTTTTTCTTTCTTTACAATTTTTGATATTAACAAACTTGAGGTTTTTTTTTAATGCTTTTTTATCGCATACTTTAATTTTAAGGTTCTTTTTTAATTTTTATTTTATTCTACTATTACTGTTAATTTATTTTTATTTTTATTTTTGTTTTTATTCTTATTTTTTCTTCATAATTTTGGATATTAACTAACTTGGTTCTCTTTTTACATTCTTTTTGATGAATGCTTGCTTTTTAAGGTTCTTTTTTAATTTTAATTTTTATTATATTATTACTCTTAATTTAATTTTACTTTTACTTTTACTTTCATTTTTATTTTTTCTTTATAATTTTGGATATTAGCTAATTTGTTTTTTTTACAAGTAATTTTATAGCATGCATGCTTTTTGAGATTTTTTTTTATATACTTGCAATTGTTGAATATAAGTACAAAATACATGCTATTACAAAAAATAAAAATAAAAATAAAAAATAATCAGAAAATACAACAACATATAATTATAATTGAAGAAATACATACAAAATATGCATATAAAAAATTCAAAATACATATACAAAATGTCCAAAATATACACATAATTATACATATAATTATAATTCAAACTTTTTTTACAAAAAATTAATATACCTACCCTTGAAGCACATAAATTCCAAGAACACAACCAAAAAAAAAAAAAGGCTAAAAAACTGAAATAAAATTACAAGCCAATTAAAAATTAAAACTAAAAATTATAACCTAAAAATCTCAAAAATTCACTAAATTCCATATAAATTACAAAAATAACAAATTATAGAAATACAAAAATACAACAAAAAAAATAGGAATAAAAAAATTACATAAACCTATATACAGAAATATAAACAATTACATAAAAATAAATTATAGAAATAAAAAATTTATTTTAGGAAAAAATACAAAATAAACAATTGACAAAAAATTTCATACAAAAATTAAATACATAGAGAAATAAAAAATACATATAAGAATTACAATGCTATACAAACTACATCATTTTTATTCAAAAATTTAAAAATTCTCAAAAAGTACAAAATTGTAAAAATTACAGTAGTTGTATATACAACGTTATATGAATAAATTAACACATAAATACCAAAAATTTAAAAATCCCAAAAATTCCACACATAGAATTTACATTTTATTTTTTCCAACAAAAAATATCAAATAAATTAATGAAAATACACAAATTCAACAAATTCCCAAAAAAAAAAAAAAAATTCAACATGCACAAATTAAGTTCAAACTAAATAAAAGAATTCACAAAAAAAAATTAAATATATATATATATATATATATATATATATATATATATATATATATATATATATATATATATATATACCTATATGTTGAAGCCTTCAAATCCAATGGAAAAAGCAATGCAAAAAGTATTTGAAAAAAAAATCAAAATGAAAATCAAAACGCAAATTGAAAAAGAAAATAAAAAAATATATAGAAATAAAATAAAAATGCATACCTAGATCAATGATGACGAGCAATAGGGACAGCAGTGCAAGAGTGACAAATAGTCCATAGAGAGTAGAGGAGGCAAGAAGAAGAAAGAGAAAAGGAAGAAGAAAAGAGAGAAGGAAAAAGGAAGAAGGGACAAACAGGTGAAATATAAATTCATTTTATCGACGGATTACCGACGGACCATTCATATGACATAAGTGATTCCATTGGTAATCTGTCAGCATATAGAAGTAGAAGAGAAATAGACGTTCTCAATATAGGAATTTACGTTATCGACGAATTATCAATAGCCTGTTCACTTGGTAACACTAATTCCATCAGTAATTCATTGGTAAAAGAATTTAGGCATGCTAAATATTTGCACCTTAATTTTAGAACATAATCATTGAAACATTTGGCTCTACTTCTTTGCATCAGACTTTATCAACTGAACAATTCATCGGTAAATACTGACAACTATCCATTAGTAAATACTTCTAATTTTATCCAATGGATTTCGCTGGTAAACTAATGGTAATTACCAATGATTTTATGTCTTTTCACATCCAAATTCACAATTGTGATGGTCCTAGAATAAGAGTAGATATAAGGCCATTGAAAATTCATAGAGCCCATGCCTGTTATAAATCCACCTGGCATAGTACAATTGAAGCATAATCATCATATCATAACACATCAATTCATGATTGAAATTTGATACACATACGCTTGTCTTTCTCCTCATATCACATACTCATAAACTCATACACATACACTTGATCATAAGTATCATGCAGATTTTTCTCATATCATATAGATTTTTCTCATATGATACATGCTAATTACATATTCTTTACACTACTCTTCTAACATCCATGGAGCTTACCAAAATAACTTTAACAAATATATATGTACACATAAAAATATAACTTTACTTCAACAGAAAATCCTCAAGTAAAGAATAATGCTTAAAGAACCACTTACTTACTATGCTGCTCTCCTAAAACATATTTATTAACCAATTAGAAATCTCAGTGAGTAAAGAATATACTACCATAATTGTAAGCTTAGGTGTTTCAAGGTTAGCTTACAAGGATGGCTCATATTTTCTCATAACTTGTCATATATACTTATATTCCTAGAATGAATATAAGATTCAAAATATCAAATGAACTTTAACATTCAAGAATTTATGAACAATCTTGGAAGTTGAAACTCATAGACTTTGGTGTCACTTACATTATGGTACCCATGATTTTTATGACATTATAAAACATGAATATTTTTGTAAGACTCTTTAATTAAATATTAGAAACAAATGATATTTAGATCCACTAGTCCAAATACAAATAGATTTAGGATCACATGGTCATGTGTGTGTGTGTGTATATATATATATATAATCAATGAAATTTTTTTTGGGATAATCATATTTGAATATACTTAGGATTTGAAATAAAAAGTAGCACACATTATTTGTAGGATTTAAAATTTCATTAAAATTTATATCTTATGTTTATAGAAATACTTATATAAATAGAAATCTCATAATCAAATATTTTTATATTCAAATAGTTTGTAAAATCAATAATTCATGTATCATGAAAGAATGTTAGATTTAAAAATATTAGATACTATAGGTTTAGTATCAAGGAACATAATATCAATGAAATATATACGTGTATGTGTGCATATATATAAATGAAGTTTAACATACTTGAAAATAGATAACATGTAAGTACTAAAATCATTTAAACATGTGCATCTATACAAAATAAGTAATAAAATATATAGCATGTTCGTATATAACATATACATATATATACATTTACAAAAGAAGTTTAACATACTTGAAAATATATAACATGTAAGTATTGAAATCATTTGATCATATGCATATATAGAAAATAAGTAATAAAATCATTATAACATATACATTTTAGTGTAAGGTTCGATTAGCCTGCAAATCAATATGGTTCTCATAATTAATTGGGCTTATATCAAATGGAGAAAACTTCTTGTGGCTCATGGCATTTTATCAAACATAATACAATAATGGATATATACTCATAAAGGAATTATAGCTTATAAGCACATGGAAATAGAAATAATCCACATGAAAGATTT
Organism: Reutealis trisperma; assembly: GCA_947687605.1. Taxonomy (NCBI): domain Eukaryota; kingdom Viridiplantae; phylum Streptophyta; class Magnoliopsida; order Malpighiales; family Euphorbiaceae; genus Reutealis; species Reutealis trisperma. Next base: position 201,634 of record CANTUT010000108.1, on the reverse strand, counting down.
AGGAGTAAAGGCGTTTTATTAGCATTCTCCCCATATGAAAATAAAAGTAGAGGTTAAGGTATCATACTCTTCCATATAATAAGAGCACTGATTTTTCATTAAAGTACTCTTCCATATGAATACATAAAACTGATTGGGTTTTATGTTTAGGAAAATTTACCCTTCTTAGATAGGGATAGGATATTAAACTCTATCCATCGGGTTACAATGTGCACAATGTCTAATGATTAGTCTGGAATTTCTATTCCATTAAAGGTTACATATTTCACATGGATCACATGGCTTACATGTTTCACATGGATTCTCATGGCTCACATTTACATGGATTCTCATGGCTCACATGTTTGCATACTCATAAAAGTTGTCATATAACAATAATGAAGTTTTAGGTTCATATATTTATGGGCATATAAAATACAAAATATATAAGATTTAATATATATTCATACTCATTACTTTTGAAAATATATAAATAGACCTTGTAACTTATGAGGAATTTCAAATAATTTTTATGAATGGAGTATTAATAACTTTGGTAAAAAACATTATGCATCTTACACTTATAGATTTTGGGTACTCATGTAGTTCAAATAATCTCATAATAGAATTATTAAGAATTAGAAGATATTTAACATTATAGAACATATATTAATTATCAAATGAAAACATTGTCTCATAAGGGCATGTGGACCAAAGGATTTAAGTAAGCACAAAGGTTTCACATTAATGATCAATAATATCAAGGTAATTCATGATCAATATGAATTACTTCGCAACAAAATAAATCATACTCTTGGTGGCACATACAATGAAAGAAGGCATATTAAGTGGATACTAAACCTTTAGGGTTCAAATATAAATATGATAGTATATTTTTCTACTCACCTCTTGCTATTCCTTTCCAATGCTCATATCACTATTTTCATGTATATAATTCATCATCATCTTGTTTCAAATTGCCTACACAAAAATTTTCAAGTCGTACATCAACTATACTCCATATAACCTTAATCACATAGCTTGATTTCTTCAATTCTAACCATAAATTCTCAATTCTTAAGCTTTACTAGCAATTTTCTCTTAATAATTGAGAATAAACTTTATTCCAAGGTTTACACATTTTAGGGTTTTCACAAATCTAGCTCATTTATTGCATTCAATTCTATAAAAATCATCTATGAAATGCATAATTTGCTATTAAACTCTAATCAAACAATACCCAAATAGAAAATCAATGATTAGAACTCTTACTTCAAAGCTTTCTCTTAAATTTTCAATCAAAACTTTTCCAAATCATGAAGGGTTGAAGGATTTACAATTAGATCATTGTAATCTATTGAAATCTTGGTAGAAATATGTAATATCTAGATTTAGAAGACAATTAGAGAGGCTTTGAGGTGTTTAGAATGGGTTAGAGGTGAGAGGAAATGAAAATGGTTTGTTTAGGCCACAACTGTTATTTTTATAAGCCTTGACAAGTCACGAGCATTACTCCAACTGTAATAGGCATTACTTAATTTCATAGGTGTGAATGGTTTGTCACAGGCATGAATTTTTCTTCTGTTTCTCATATATTCTTAGTCATAAGCGTCACTTCTTGAGTAATGGGTGTTAATAACATGAAAGCTGTAATTCATTGTTATCCTTTAAAGTTTAACCTAACTTTCCTACTTTTATTTTGTAATAACTTTTACTACACTTATTTTACTACACTTATCTAAATGACTTGAATCTTTTTTTTACTTAAAATAGACACATAAGTACAACATAACCAAAATTTAGCTTAAAATGTGCACTACATAATATTTGTGCAAGCTTAATCTAAACAATTTCCACATTCTATGCTATAATTTATAATGTATATTAGCCAATTGAAAAACTGATTTACTATAGTTTAATTTATACATAAATAAATATTTCTCATGTTTTCCACTTTGTACAATTCAGCCTTTATGATAATCAAAACCAATGGGCAAATCTCATACTCCCTACCAAAATAGCAATCTAAGTTAGTCATAATCCAAGAATAATATCTTCTAACACACATTATATTTTGCAAAACTGATTTATGGGCATCTAAATGAGATATAACTCTACAACATTTATGTTGGGCATATTCTCTGATTCTCTTTCTAAGGCCACAAAATATAGGTTTAAATTTCTGATGTAACAATAGAATCACATAAATCTTAAACTTAATTCTTCCGATTTAAGTTGCTTTCATAATTCTAAGCAATTATATTCATTCTTCCATAACCTTATCTCTATGCTACCTTATAGGATGGCACCAGCAGGGCTTAAAGAGTTAAGAGAGCAGTTGCAAGATTTGCTAAATAAGTGATTCATTAGGTCGAGTATCTCACCTTGGGGAGCTCCAGTCTTATTTGTAAAGAAGAAGGATGGGTCAATGAGATTATGCATAGACTATAGACAGTTGAATAAGGTGACTATGAAAAATAGATATCCTTTACCTAGGATTGATAATTTATTTGATCAGTTACAAGGGGCTAAGTGTTTTTCTAAAATAGATTTAAAGTTAGGTTATCATCAATTAAGGGTTAAGGAAAGTGACATACTAAAGACAGCTTTTCGTACTAGCTATGGACATTATGAGTTCTTTGTGATGTCTTTTGGGTTGACAAATGCACCAATTGCATTTATGGATATGATAAATAGGGTGTTCAGTGAGTATTTAGATAGGTTTGTGGTGGTTTTATAGATGATATTTTGGTTTATTCTAAGAGTGAAGAAGAACATAGAGAGCATTTGAGGTTAGTGCTACAAACCTTAAGAGAACATAAGCTTTATGCTAAATTTTCTAAATGTGAGTTTTGGTTAGATAGTGTGGTTTTCTTAGGGCATGTGGTATCAGCTAAGGGCATACGGGTCGATCATAAAAAGGTGGAGGCAGTTCTAGACTGGCCAAGACCTAAAATAGTCATTGAAATTAGGAGTTTCTTGGGTTTAGCAAGGTATTATAGGAGATTTGTCAAAGATTTCTCGAGGCTAGCTGCGCCACTTACAAGGTTGACAAGGAAGGGTGTTAAGTTTATCTAGGATGACAAATGTGAGGAGAGCTTTAGCACTCTTAAGAAGAGATTAACAGTGCACCAATTTTAGTGTTACCCCAATTTTAGTGTTACCCGAGGGGTCAAAGAGCTTTGTTGTGTATTTTGATGCTTCGAGGGTAGGTTTGGGGTGTGTGTTGATGCAGAGCGGTAAGGTTGTGGCTTATGCTTTTTGACAGTTGAAGAAGCATGAGCAAAATTATCCCACACACGATTTAAAAATGGCTACAGTAGTTTTTGCCCTTAAGACTTGGAGACATTACTTGTATAGGGTTACATGTGAGATTCTTACTGATCATAAGAACCTCAAATATATGTATACCCAGAAGGATCTGAACCTTAGATAGAGGAGATGGGTTGAGTTCTTAGAGGATTATGATTATAACATTCAATATTAGCTTGGGAAAGCTAATGTAGTAGTTGATGCTCTTAGCAGGAAATCAATAGGTAGTTTGTCTCATATTGCCTTAGTAAGATGACCTGTAATTAAAGAGTTGCATGAGTTGTGGGATAATGGTGTGCATTTTTCTATGTTTGATAGGGGTGTGTTAGTAGCTTATTTAAGGTTGAAACTAGTCATATCAGATAGGATTAAGGAGGATCAGAGTAAGGATAAAAGCTTAGAAAAGATTAGGAAGGGGATACTAGAAGGTAAGATGCGAGAAATTTCAAGTTGATAGAGATGGTGTTTTGAGATATGGGAGTAGATTATATGTGCCTGATGTGGATGATTTAAGGGTTGAGATTTGTAAAGAGGCTCATAATTCAAGGTATACAGTACATCCTGGCGCTACCAATATATATAGAGACTTAAGGCAGTTGTATTGGTGAAGTGGTATGAAAACCCATATAGCAAGGTATGTATCCTAGTGTTTAGCTTGTTAGCAGGTTAAATATGAGCATCAGAAACCCATAGGATTATTGAGAGATTTGCCTTTACCTGAGTGGAAGTGGGAGAGAATTACCATAGATTTTGTCGTTGGGTTACCTAGAACTTTTAAGGGGGTATGACTCCATTTGAGTGATTGTGGATAGATTGACTAAGTCTACTCATTTCTTACCCATTAAGACAACTTATAATGTGGCCCAGTATGCTAAACTCTACATTGATAGGATAGTCTATCTTCATGGGATACCATAGTTTCTGATAGAGGCGCACAATTTACTTCGAGATTTTAGCAAAAGTTGCAAAAGGGTTTAGGTTTATGAAGGTTTCTTAAGGTTTCACCTATAAAGGGTGTAGTGCACTTTGGAAAGAAAGGAAAATTAGCACCTAAGTACATTGGCCCTTATGAAGTATTAGATAGAGTTGGTGAAGTTGCTTACAGGATAGCTCTTCCTCCAGAGTTAGCTTTTGTTCACCCAGTCTTCCATGTTTCTATGTTGCGGAGATATGTTTCTAACCCAAGATATAACCAATAGCTATCTTAGACTGTCAAGTGAGGAAGCTACGTTGTAAAGAAGTAGCATCTATTAAGGTGCTTTAGAGGAACCATTCAATGGAGAAATGTACTTGGGAGGTAGAGGAGCTTATGAAAGCCCAATATCCACACTTATTTGATTTTTTAGGTATGTGATATAATTTCAAGGACGAAATCATAATAAAGGGGAGAGAATGTGGAAACTTACATATTATAGCATTTGTTCATTTAATTTTATTATTGCGATTGTTTGTTAATGATATAGTATATATGTACTAATTGAAGGAAATGCATATTAAGGGGTTTATAATGTGAAATTTTGAAATTTTAGTAAGGGGATTATAATGTGAAATACTTGATTTTTGTATTAGGAACATTTTATATTATAATTAATTAAGTAAAGAATAAGTATAAGAAGAAATAGTTATATTTATATATGTATATTAGAGTTTATTTTAATTATAAATATATATGTTCTTTAATATATATATATATATATATATATATATATATATATATATATATATATATATATATATATATATTCATATATTAAGTTTATTTATTTATATATTTAATACATAATCATTGTTGCACAATTTTTGTAAGTGTACAAATCGTTTATAAGTAATAAAGTGATGAGTGAGTATCGTTCTTACGAGGAAGGGTTTGTCAAGTACCAATTTTAAGATTACTCTATTATTTAGAAAATCAATTATGAGATTTTATATTTTAAGCTAAAGTAAAATTCAAGTAAATAAATGATGATAAATATGAAAATAAGATTAAAGGTTTATGATTTAGAATTCATCAATTGATTACCTATGATTTCTTTATATTCTCTAGATTGGATTATTTTTACTGGAATTAATGATTAGATTTCCCTAAATTATATGATATTCTCTCTTGAGATACAACATGTGTGTTCATATTAATCTTATATCTACTCTCGTGATCATAAGTAATTAACACAAACCCATTAAGTTTTATGGAAATCCTTTTAACAATCATAAAGGAGTATTCTTATCTCTAAGCAATACATTCCCTAGGTCAATTATCCTAATGAACTAATATTGTGTTTCCACTCTCGCTATGTCACACAATATCTTAAATCATGCAATTAATGGCCAGTTAATTATAAGCATTAAGTTCTAAGATAAAAGATTAATTCCAACAATCAAACCCAATCAATTAAATATAAATAATCATATGCAAATCAAAAGATTACATCTAAATCTTAGAAAAATGAACTTACCTACTCATAATTAAAAAGGAAGAAACGATTAAATTAACAATAAACATAATAACAACTTAAAATTAAATTCAAGAGTAAAGTTTAGAAAGAACTCTTTTGGGATACAATCTTTGATGAACATGAGTTCCAAAACTTCTCTTGATAAAAATAAAAAAAAAGAAAGCTAATCTATTTTTTTCTCTCTAAATATTTTTTTGATGGATTTCTTGATGATATTTTCCTTTGCCAAGCATGGTATTTATAGGCATGCTTGGTGGAAGAATTCAAGTTCTATTAAAATTTTTACATCAAAAATTCAATAATGATGGTTAGGTTGGCCACCAACCATTGAATTTTTATATAAAAAATTCAACATTTTAAGTTGGCCATCAACCTTTGAATTCTTGCATTAATATTCAACAAAAATGATTAGGTTGGTCACTAACCATTAAGTTGATTTCACATGAATTAAAAACTTGAATCATTACTTGCATCATTATTTTTATGACATTATTGCTTGCATCACTTATTTTATTGAATCATTGTGATATCATTTTGATCTACAAAAATAAAATAAAAATACTTAAAATATGTTATAATTTATTTATAAATTGTAGAACTATTTATTTCTAAAAATAAGTAATAATATTATTGCATTCTCAAAAACTGAGCTAAAATTTAAGTTTAAACAAATAAAATAACTCTAAAAATGTAGAGTTATCAATCATATATGTATTAATGTGTGTTACTGTGTGTGCACATGTGTGTAGTGTTGTGAATTGTTAGTAGAGATTTAGGGTTAGTGAAACTTTATATAATATCAATAACTTTAGAGAGATGGGATTTTCAACAGCCAAGGAGAGCAAGAAAAATAAGAAAAAAAAAAAAGAATGATAGTGATTGAGTGCTTGAGAAACAAGAGTGCATTATGGGTGACTGGAAAAAAAAAAAAGTAAATAGGATATTTGAAGTTTTTAAAGTTTTCTTCTAAAATTTTGATTATTTGAGGTAAGCCATTGTTTCTATCTATTTTATTAGAATTAATTTGTATATTTGGTTTTTGATTTAATTGGAGATTGTAGAAGAATATATTAAAGTTGGTTCATGAATTGAAATTGGGTTAGCTATGTATATATTAGATGACCAGTAATTTCGAAAATTTATAATAAATTATTGGGATAAAATTTAATTGTGGAATTTCGATATTATTTTATCTTAGATGTTAGTTTGTTCATATTTAATTTTGGAGATAATCCAATGGTCGGATCGAACAAAATTAAGAATAATATGATGACTATTTGGTAAGAAAATTTACACAAGTAAGTTTAGAAACATAATTATTTGGGGGTCCAAAGGATGTCCGATTGTTGTGAAATTTTAATGAAATTTAATTAGGTATGTTGAAGACATCCTGTTAAAATTTCATAAAATTTGAAGAATGTTTATATAGGTTCATAAAATTTTCTTTTTTCTGCTATCGATGTTCAGTTGGTTTTTCGCATAAGTATTTGGGGTACTTTTCTTGAGTCCCTAATTAAGTCCAAAGTACATGATTTTCTAGTGGATAGATTTAAATATGGGTTGGCTGGTTGTATTTAAAATTTGGATTTATTTGAAATACTTATGAAAGGTTTAGAGCAAATAAATTTATTATTGTCCATGATCAAAACTAGAGGAAAAATATTTAGATTATGGTGTTATGTTGCCTAACACTTGCATTTCATGAAACCTATGATAATTATATGCATTGGATTCATATTTACATCAAAAGTTAAAAGTAATCATTGTAAAATATGTGTGTATTCAGGTGGAGAATTGGCTAATCAACAGAACTAATAAATTAGGTATTATCACTTAATTAGTCTGCTTCAGGTGAGGACACGTGTGTTTAATTGATAACTAGCACTAAATAATTGTTTGGTAATATAATTGTTGTTTGTATTGCTTGTATTAGAAGTCAGGGAATAAAAGAATGCATGCTTTTATATGTGACGTAATTGTATGAAATAACTGATACATGGTTTATTGATGTGAATTGTTATTGTTTTGAGACAATATTTGCTGTATTGGGATAAGACCATAACTTGGGCTTCTCATGGTGTACCTGGGGTATATTTGATTACTATATGATTCAAGCAAAACTGCCTTATATGTTATATGTTTGTACGGGGCCTGTTCGCAGTGCCCCATTATTAATGGTAGTTGGGCTCAATACCTTATATGCTAAATGACAAGTCCCGCAAGGTCTTTCTCATTGTGTATTGTGTTTGTAAATTTCTTTAATAATAATTGAGCTGGTATAATTACTATAATAACAAATGAACTTTATGCTATTATCGAATGAATTATATGAGTTATAATGTAAATATATTATTTAAGATCTTGTTAAGTGTAAGAAACTATTTGTTGTGCAATATTTGTGATTGATCTTATTGTCATGTGAATTGTTTGATTTGTACTTGATGACTAAATTATTTAACTTGATGCAAATAAATTGTTAGGAAATTCCCTGCCATATGTGTTATCACTGAGCAAAGTGGTATATGCTCATTCCTCCTCAGATATTTGTTTCGCAGACCCTTGATAGTTGGCAAAGACTTAGCTCATCTTTCATTTTTGAAGTTGTGCCAGGTCTAAAAGCATCAATTTGTCGTTAAGTTCTAGATGATTTTCGAGCTATTAGGACTTTGGACTTATTGTTTTTTTTTATTCACTTATTTATACTGTCCTTTAGTAATTTTAAGCTATTTATAAGTATTCATATTTCTAGATATGTCATTACTTATTAATTTGTTTTCTTTCAGATTGTTATTTAAGTTGGTTATGGAATTTATAATTATGGGATTTAATAAGTTTATGAATCAAACTCATACTTTGAATTAAGACCATATAACGTTATATCCTTATTGCAGTATAGTTAGGCTTGTGTGGTTAGATTTCAGTCTAACTGCACGTCGGTCACAACCTCTAGGATCAGATCGTGACAGAACTTAATATACAATACTCATCCACATTCTCTGCACACAAGACTGACATAAAATAAGGGGATTACATGTTTGTTGATAAATTCTGTCAGTAATACAGTAGTTTCTTATACTGATTGCTTTATCATAAGAGAATAACTTTTGCATATCTAGTCAGTTTATATATCATTTGAGTAATCTACTAGGAGAAACATACATTGAACAAGTAAATGTTGGAGTATATTTATGTCAGGAAGAGAAAGATTACTTGATAGAGCTTATCTCAAAGTATAATCCCTCTTATCAAGAACCTAACTATAGAGAGTGGGATGATATAGATATGGAAGACCTAGAGAGATCGTTAGGAGATGTAGGCAAAGGGAATTTGTATATGGATTAATTGGAAGCAAGTGGTTGACCCTTGACAAATAGTTTATTATCATAATATTGTACATTAATGTAGTCATGTGAAAAAAAAAGTAAAATAGTAACATAAAAGTTCTTTATATAAGGAGAGAGCTTGCATTCAGAAGGGTACAATCATTTGAGCATTCTTGAACTAAGATTGAAGTCTGCAACTCATGCCTTCTTAAAGTAAGAAACCCCTAATGATCTTAACAATCTATAGCCACCCTTCTTTGTACATTTTGTATCCATTAAAATTCCAATTTTCAAAAAAATTTTGATACTTTTAGTTTATAAATATAAAGCGTGTGACCTATTCTTGTTTTATAACTGTTTAGATAGGTATTAACGTCATCAGTTATTAGCAGAGATTATTTGAAACTTAATTTGACTTAATCTATATTCAAGATGTAGATTGTTCCACTTTTTTTCGTAGTATTAAATGAGATGTTGTGGCTCTACTTTTTCTCTACTCATAGATTGGATGGTTAATTTTCTCTATATTTTTTATTTTCTTTTTCATATTCAAATTATTTGTTACACAAATGTACAGAGAAGGTGTGATTTATTGTTTATATTTTATTTTCATGTACATGTAGATCCTTATCTTAGCTAAAAAAAAAATTAAAAACAAATTTGAAATGACACGTGTTTGACTGTTGTGCAAAATGGATATATATATATATATATATATATATATATATATATATATATATATATATATATATATTCAGGGAATTGAAATGACATCTTACATAAGGGTTCTTGGCACTTTAACAAGTGTGTGACCTGAAGTGCAAAACCTACGGCCCTCCAAGTCAATTTCCTGTTAAAACCACCGTGGTGGCTTGGCCATTGTACTGTATGCAGCAAACAAAGACTCCTTTTTATCAGCTAGCTGTATTTATAGTTTTGCGTCCGCATTTTTTGACTTCGTGTATATATTTAAGCATTAAAAAGAAATTTGAACATCGGTAAAGTTTGAATCTTGTCTCCACTCCTCAAGTAATCTATAAATTTTTCATAACATCCAAATAAAGAAAAAATAAAAAATTTATGGAAAACTCAATAGCAAGTTAAAATTTTAAAAAATTATATTACATTCCAAAAATTGCATGATGTTATATGTATATACATGATGCCATCAAATTAAAAAATTGGCTTCAACATAATTCACTATAAAAAACACGTTATTCACTGATGAAATTTACTGATAAATAACTTTTCGTCAGTAAATATTGACCAAATACTTCCGTCAAAATAATATATTATGCGGTTAGAACTATTATTTCAAAATCAAAATGAAAATGAAGTTAGTGAAAACAAATCATTTTGATACCAATTATTTCAAAATCAAAAAAAGAAAAAAAGGATGGAAGCATGCCTAATCTTCATGATCACAAGAAAGATCATTTTGGCAAAGACACATGGACCATATCAAGATTGAAAATGGTGTTGACAGTTACCTTTATATATATATATATATATATATATATATATATATATATATATATATATATTATACGTGTGCGTGTAAAAATTAAACAAGTTAAAGCTACATGCCATTGGAAGAATCTTAAGTAAAATTTTCAAAGGCATCTCACCAAATTATATATACTTTTCAAAACCGTGCGATGACTAATTGCTTATCTTAAAATCTACTTTTAAGTGTACACATAAACCGATTAAAGAGCTTAAGATAATTAATGGACGAAACGTGTCGACTTGCATATAATCCATTTATTTTTGTTGAATCTTTCAAATAATTTTTGAGTGAATAAATAAATTTATTTCTATTTTTTTCTTATCAATTTCATCTCAATTTCAAAATTTAATTATATAAAATTGAATTTAAAATAATAAATAATAACATATTTATATTAATTTAAAAAGTAAAACTACAATTGATTTTACAACTTATTATACCATACTATTAATTTAATCTTTAATCTTTGATATGAAATAATTCAATTTTTTAACATTATGAATATGATAAATTATTAATAATCAATTTAATGACCCAATTAATCAAATTCATGAAGTTTAAAACTAAAATTATGGCTTAGAATATACTCTTTCTATTATGAAAAAAGTGGCCATTAAAAAAGTAAGTTTTATTAATAAATAAGTGACTATTTAGCAGCTCAATAAAAAAAATATTCTCTCTATTATGAAAAAAGTGACCATTAAAAAAGTTAGTTTTATTTATAAATAAGTGGCTATTTAGCAATCCAATGAAAAAATAATAAAATGACTAATTTACGCTTTTATTTTCTAAGTATGAGATATGTTTTCCTAATTTATATTGCAATTAATAGAGGTCTTTTTGACAAATTATGATAAAGTTATTACTACCATAAAAATGATGATTTTTCCTTAATAGCCACTTTTTTCATAATGGAGGGAGTATAGTAAAATGACTAATTTACTCTTCCATTTTAAGTATGGGAGATATTTTTCAGATTTATATTGCAATTAATAGGGGTCTTTTTAGTAACTTATGATAAAATTATTATTATCTTAAAAATGATAATTTTTATTTATTGGCCTTTTTTTTCATAATGGATAGAATAATTGCAAATAAATTTCAAATTAAGAAAAAGTTGACTAAAAAAGAATATGATATAATTACACCTTAATTTTATTTATAAAAGAAGCAACAATTATTAGTGTAAGTATAATTAATAGTTAAAAATCAATAAAAAAATGTTGATTATTTAATGCTAATTAATGTAAAATTTTAAGAGATTTTATAAAAATAATTAATTAGCATCATGAGAAACTCAAGAGTATAGAGAGAGATTTGGTAAAGGTACTGTACTGCAGTAGTACATGCCAACAAAGAAAGAGAAAAGCTCCTTATATAGAGGGCTGTGAATGAGTCGAATTGTTCGCGAATAGTTTAGTGTTCAGTTCGATAAAAGCTCGTTCACGTTTGGATCGCTTCATAAACTAGCTAAGCTTGAGCCTTATTTTAAAATTCAATGAATAAATGAGCCGAGTTTTAGAAAAGTGAAATTTAACTCGATTAGACTTGTGAACAGTTTAATTATAAACTCGTGAATAAACTCGCGAACAGATTGATTAATAGGCTCGTAAAAAAATTTATTAATATTAATATTAATATTATTAATATTATTATTATTATTATTATTAACATAATAATTTTGGCACTCCAAAAAATATATTTTAATACTTTTATAAACTTTTTGCTAATTCAAATTGACTAAAATATATATACTCCTTATTAACATAACCTAATATTTTCATATTATATAAAATATTTTTTTATTAATTAATATCTTTATAATACATATTATGCTCAATTTTATGATTGCATTTTTCATAATTGGATGTTTTTACTTTTATATTAGTTTTAAGTATTTTCATTATAATTATTTTATTCGAAATAAATATTTCGGAAGTTAAGTATTTTGATAAGTTACAAACAAGTTTTATAATGAGTCGAGTTCGAGTTTAGTTCCATTATAATTTATCAACAAGTCAAACTCGAGATGAGCTCAAGCTTCGCTCGAGTTTTATGCAAGTCAAGTTTGAATATAATTTTTAAACTCGATCAAAAACTTGAGCTCGAGCTTGAACTTGAAAAAAAAAAAAAATCAAACCAAGCCTAAATAAGCTAAAGCTCGGTTCAGCTTGTTTACACCTCTACTTATATACGTCTTGATTGATGTATTATCCAATGACCTGTGCTATGCTGTGGGTATTTTTTTAAATGCAAAATATCGCATAAAATCTATTGCTCAAATAATAATTTTTAAATTTATTCATTAAATTGTTCACATAATTATAAAATTCTAAAAAGATAATTATAATATTCAAATAAACATTTATTTAAAAAAATAACATCAACGTATAGATCGCAGAAAAGTCTTTCTAATAGGTATCTTGCAATGTCTGTATATCAATTAACCTAAAATATACAACATAAATAATAATATGATTAATCCAAACTCTTTTTGTTTTCCCAACAATCATTATCATATTTTTTTCTTTCTAAATAAGGAAAAATAATTGTAACAGAACTTAAATAATATTTTGCATAAACTCTGAACTGAGAAAAGATCAACTTTCTTTCACCGAAGAAATATAAAGCTAAAAAAATTCAATATTTCAGCCCACCTAGCAGTAAAATCCATAATATTCAATTGAAAACATCAAGTTCTGTGATGTTTACTACCCCAATTTGAAATGCCATTCACATGTAGTATTTCTTGAACCATACTCAAATGTTAAGGAAACTTTCATAGTCAGATTGCAATCTACAAAAAAAGAACATGTATCAAGCTTATTGTCAGACATAAGTTAATTATGCAGCTTTGATCATTACCTAATTCCATAGCCAAGATGGATAAGAAGAATGCAAGGCAAATATTTTTACCTTTCAATTCCATGAGTATCATTGGGAAACATGAGAATTTTGACCTCTACTCCTTTCTCTTTCAATGCTAGTGCATACTGCACGTTTCAAATATCGCAAACTTTACAAAGTTTTTTTTTATTTTTTTTAAAAGGCACACTTAATAAATAAAATTTTAAAAATAGTATTAAAATTAATCCTTAAAGGTTTGGATATTCTTAGTGAAATTGTTGCTGTTTATTATAAAACTTTTAAATGACTTTGTACCAATTCTAAATAAATTTAAGCGGTTAATGAATTTTATACAAAAAAAAAAAAAGGATATTTCAGTAAAGGTAAACAAATTTTTTTTTTATACCCATAAAAATTTTTTAATTAAGATTAACAAAAAAAGATATTTTTAAATGTATGCAATTGAAATTATATTTTCCTTTAACCCAGAAAATTAACTAATAATACTTAAAGATTAAAGATTGTTATTCACAAATATTAATTACACCTTTCTGAAGACATGAATAAGTATCAATTCTCACATGCATATTCATATTTACCGCAAATTAAAAAAGAAAAGGTATCATTATATAATTGTTTGGTCTAAAATTTAAAATGGCCCATGTAATATTAAGCCCAGCCCAATGTTGAAGGTTGGGTAATATGGCCAGCAAGAAAATTTAAAAATATTTTTTAGTGAAAGTATGGGTATAGAAAATCAGGGATCATGCGATGCATGCCTACATTTTCTCAACAGCTAGAATAATGGTTAGTGGGAAGTTATGAAAGAAGGGGATATAAAAGAAAGAGGAGACAGAGAAAGGGGGAACAGACAATTACACTTAAAAACTATCCAAAGCAACAGCAATTCAATAGTAATTTTCATTTCATTTCCTTAGTTTGTTCAAGCACTTTTAGTTTTCTAGCCCTTTGTCATTCAATAGCCCTTTAATTTCATTATCAATATTTCCATTTTATATTCTATCAATATATTCGACTAATACAAATCAAGTTCAATTTCTTTTTCAATTCCATTGTTCATAATTTCCTACAGAATCTATTTTCATTAGCAATTGCAATTTTAACTGGTGCATTCTTTGAATCCAAACATACTGTGGTTAAGGAAACTTGGGGCTCCACATCCATTTGATTTTAGAAGTCTAAGGCGTAATCAGGTTCGTGTACCTCACACACGTGGCATGCTCGCTCTTTCAAAAATTTTCACAAACATAATTTTGGCATGCCCAATGTGACGAGTTCAAAATGCCTAGGAAGAATACTGGAAAAGAAGCTATTGTGGTGTCTTAGGACGCCAGTGTTATTGCCGATGAAGCAAGGCAAGAGGAATTTGTTCCCCACATAGTGGAATAGATTGAGAAAAGCTTAGTGCTTTAGGAATCTCAAAGTGAGGTGCCAATTCCAATAGGACCTGTTGGACAAGGTGAGAACTTAAATCCTTTTATGATTTGGGAAAATAGTTTGAAAACTATTGTAGAGAACTTTAAGGTGCAGACCATGCACATCGTAGAAGAGGCATAGAGATTCATGAGGGAAAGCCATAAGTAAGTTACTAAAGATAACACCAAGATGTAGCAAAAAATTGCACAAGATAATGCCAAGGCGTTATAGCAAATTGTTATGGAAAACAGAAAAGATATTTAGCAACTTGGTTCTGTGATTGCTAGTATAGCAGAAAAAATGAATCTTATTAGCACCGGAAGCCAAAATACAACTTCAGGGCTTGCAAAACAAACCAATGGAGAAGAACTTGAAGGACAATCTTCTTTCAATTCTCAAGAAGGAAATGGACAACAATGATCTATTCATCCTCCTTTGTTTACTAATAAGAGGTATCTTCCTCCACACAGAAGAGAAGAAACAAGTGTCTTACCCAAAGTAACTCCAATGAATGGCCGCCTTAATGGTAGGCCAACTCTTTAATAAATCTTTGCTAACACAAACCTAGTCAATCAACCTATGATATATGAAGCCAACGAATGGGCACCATTCCAAGGACGCATGGCACAAGGAGTTAATAGGGGAGACCAAGCTTATCTTAGACTACCATTACCCCAAATTGACAGAGATGCAATGAGGGAGGTAGTACAAGAGTTGTATGGGCTTGGCCTAAGACAAATTTGCCGACCTGAGTTCTACAAGTAATACCCAGAAGCTACTAACATGGAAAACCCTTACCCAAAGGGATATAGAATTCCTAACTTTACCTTGTTTTTAGAAGAAAGTGGTCAATCCACCTTGAAGCATGTGACTAGGTTGACTATACAGTGTGGTAAATTAACTAATTTGGAAATTTTAGCTAACTTTAAGCTTAGATTATTTCCTAACTCTCTAACATGTGCAACATTCACTTGGCATGCTACCTTGCCAAGGAACTCCATTATGAATTCGTAGGAAATGGAGAGGCAATTCCACACTCAATTCTTCAAAGCAAAACCAGAGGTGTGTATTGCTGAGCTTTCAAGGGTGACTCAAAGAGCAGGAGAGTCTATTGATCAATACATAGCAAGATTCAAGAAAATGAGGAATAGATGCAAAATCTATTTACCTGAGACTGAATATGTAAAAATGGCTCAAAGAGGATTGGATATTGAGTTAAGAAAGAAGTTTTAAGGGATGGGGTTTAGAGATTTTTATGAACTTATAGCTAAAATGGCAGAGTATGAGGAACTCCTAAGTGAGGAAAGTCACAGAAAGAGATCCAGTATGGGAATTTATTATCAGGAGCTTAATGGAGGAGTAGTAGTGGCTGACTTATCCATTAATGGATCTTGCTTGTGCCCTTAATTGATGAAGAAAATTCCATATGCATGGAAGAAAACTCACGCCATAAGTGCCACTCCTCAATGTACATTTGAAGTATCAAAAACTAAGGAAATCTTTGATTTCTTGTTGAAGGATAAATGTATCAAGTTACCTCATGATCACAAGTTACCCTCCAAGGAGGAACTGAAAGGGAAAGACTATTGTAAGTTCCATAACTCATTCAATCATAATACTAATAGTTGTTGGTCTTTTAGGAACTTGGTCTAAGTCAGAACTAACAAATGGATCTTGAAGTTCCCTGACAAGACAAAGGCTATATTAATAGATGAGGATCCTTTTCCTCTTGTGGCACTCATTAATGCAGCTACTTTTGACTTAAGGACTTTCCTCAATTTGAAAGCTAAAGAGAAAAAGAAGAAAGAAGCATAAATTAAACCCGGCAAGGTGTATCAAAAGGTCTAGGTTCCTAAGAGGGTTTTAGTGAAAAGCAAGAAATAAAGATTAAGAAGAGACTTCCTACAAGATTTTTGAGAGTTTAACACGTTCCTCAAAAACATGTTATCCATGCACCTAAATTTTAAAGAAATCAACTAAGATTTATCACACCTCCAATTGTGTTGCCAAGCAATCAATGGTATAGGGTTCAACATAAAAAGTTTCCTCAACCCTTGACCAAAGCCCAAAAAAGGAGGTTATTGAGGCAGAGAGCTGCAAAAAGAAGGAAGAAAGAGGTAGAAAGTCAAAGGGAAAAGAATCCACCAAAGTCCAAGTTTTGCATGAAAGCTATTAAAGATGTGGATTTCATAGATAATGAAGATGATCTATTGTCATCTATAGGGAATCCTAAGGAAGTTCCTCAAGATAAACATGTTGAATCCATGATGGAGGGAACTTTTGTGGTTGGAAGAATTCCTATCCCATTTGGTTATGCTACAACTTCTATTAGTCTACCTATTAGTTTTAAGTCAAAAGAAGCTCAAGAAGAAGATGTGATTAAGATTATAAAAGAAAGGAGAGAACATCAAAGCACATCATCTGTTGTTGAAGAAGAAGGAAAGAGTAGCATCACCATTCAAGCTACTGATCCAAACAAACCAAAAAGAGTGATTTTTGACAAACCGTCTGCGGAGTTGACCAAACACATTAGGTCACTGTACGTGAAAGCTCATATGAATGGGAGGCCAGTTTCCAGAGTGTTAGTGGACAATGGGTCGGTAGTAAATGTGCTGCCACTCAAGATGTAAAATGTTCTTAGAAGGACAAAGGATGATTTGATAGCAATAGAGGTATCTGTGTCTGCATTCATAGGGGAAGTAACTAAGACACTTGGCATTTTACTTTTCGATATTACTATTAGTAGTAAAACCTCTTTTTTAGCTTTCTTTATTATCAATTTATCTGCAAGTTATAATTTTTGGTTAGGGAGAGATTAGATACATGCCAATTAGTGTGTACCATCTTCCCTTCACTAGTTTTTATTGTTTTGGAAAGGTGATGATGTAGAAGTGTTGTGGGCAGATAGACAACCTTTCTCAACTTGCAATGATTCAGTTGAGGCCAGGTACTATGATATGGATTTTGGCCCAATCCAATTCACAAGAAGAAATAAGAAGGGAGAGCCAAAATCTATCTATATGCCCAAAGAAAAGATTGTATAACAAGCTAAGGCACTCCTCAAACTTACAACCATTGTGCCATACAGGCCAATAGTTCAGCTAATCATAGAGGAGATCCTATGATTCACTATTCCAATGAAGAATAGGCAGTAGCTACAGCCATAATAGTCAAAATATATGTGCAGCAAACCTTTGATAGATTAGAGTTAGAGGGATTTCAGGATGTTAATGGAGTGGAGGTTATTTATGAAAAGGAACCAATAGAAGAAGGAGAAGAAATGTAGCTTGAAGACTTAAAGGAAGCTTGTCCAAAACTAGAAGATGTACAGTCCCAAGTACATGATCCTATAGAGGAGATTAATCTTAGTACAGCAAAAGAACCCAGGTAACATTTGTCAATGCCCTATTACCTAGTAACTTAAAAGCTAGGATTATAGAAGTTCTCTAGGAGTTTAAAGATTGCTTTGCATGGAGCTGTGAGGACATACCTGGGTAAAGCAGGAGCTTAATTGAGCACCACTTGCCCATCAAGCCTGATTTTTGCCCATTCCAACAACTAGCTAGGAGGATATCCAAGGAAATTGAACTAAAGGTCAAAGAAGAGATTGAGAAACTTTTGAAAGTTGGCTTCATCAAACCTATGAGGTATGTTCAATGGTTATCTAACATAGTACATATGATGAGGAAGAATGGAAAATTGCATTTGTGTGTGGATTTTAGGGACCTAAATGTTGCAACACTAAAGGATATGTATGTCATACCCATTGCAGATATGTTAATAGATGTTGTGGCTAAGAATGAACTTCTTTCATTCATGGATGAATTTTCTGGATACAATCAAATAATGATTGCTAAAGATGATGTGCATAAAATAATATTTAGATGTCTTAGGGCTATAAGAATATTTGAATGGCTTGTCATGCCCTTTGGTTTAAAAATTGCAGGCACCATATACCAAAGGGCAGTGAATGCCATTTTTCATGACATGATAAGCCATCACATGAAAATTTATATTGATGATATTGTGGTAAAATCAAAGATGGCTAGAGACCATGTAGAACAATTAAGGAGAAGTTTTCAAAGAATGAGAGAATATAGCCTGAAACTTAATCCACTGAAGTGTGCCTTTGGAGTCCCAATAGGGAATTTTTTAGGGTTCCTAGTACATCAAAGGGGCATATAGGTGGACAAGAATAAGGCTAAAGCAATAATTAAAGCTAAAGCTCCTCAAAATAAGAAAGTGCTTCAAAGGTTTTTGCGTCAGGTGAATTATCTAAGAAGATTTATTTCTAACTTAGTAGGCAAAACTAAAGTGTTTTTAGATTTATTGAAGCTCAAGCATTTGGAGGAATTCACATGGGAGGAGAAACATTAGAAGGCATTTGACCAAATCAAAGACTACTTATCTAAGCCACCTATGTTGATGCCTTCAAGAGAAGGAGTCCCTCTCAAGCTGTACATTTCAACCACAAAAATAATCCTTTGGTTGTCTTTTAGCTCAAAACAACCATGGAGGTCATAAGTAGGCTATATAATATCTAAGTATGTTTCTATTACCTATAGAAATTAAATACTCCCTAATTGAGAAATTATGTCTGGCACTTTACTTTGCTTGTACTAAATTAAGGCATTACTTAATCAAGTCCAAAGTGTATATGGTGTCTCATACTGATTTGATGAAGTTTATGTCAAATGGACCTTAGATAACAGGAGAATTGGTAAATGGTCTTTAGCTCTAACTGAATTCACTTTAATTTATTTTCCTCAAAAATCTGAGAAAGGGTAGGTGTTAGCAGATTTTTTAGCAGGCCATCCATCACTAGGAGTTCAGGAGGCAAAAGGTCCAAAGTTGTAGATTTATGAAATTGAGACTAAACCTAGGGTGCTAAGGTTTGATGGATCAAGCACTGAAGATTCAACTAAAGCAGAAGTGGTGATCATTTCACCTATAAGAGCAAAAACAACTTTGTCATTCAAATTAAATTTTGAATGGACCAATAATCAAATTGAATATGAAGCACTGGTAATTGGCCTAGAGATCTTATAAGAATTAGGAGCTAAGGAGATCTTGGTAATTGGTGATTCATAACTTGTTTTAAGATAATTATCAGGGGACTATAAATGCAATAGTTTGTTATTAGCTCCTTATTATGCTGCAACTATCCAAATAATTAGTTCATTTAAAGAAGTATCTTTTTCACATATCCCTAGAGAAGCAAATTGAGAAGCTAATGAATTAGCCTAAATTGCTTTTAGAATCAAAATGAGCCAAGAATTAACCCATAAAATGATTGTGATAAAAAAAGAAGACACCCTTCAATCATAGAGAGGAATATTACTGTTGATTCTTTAAATTTAAAGATTTGTATGAAGGATGATTGGAGGAATGAATTAATTAAATATTTGGACTTTCCTCAGAGGAGAAACCCCATTCAAAATAAAGATGAGGGCTAAGAACTTTGTGCTTTGGGAAGGTGAACTGTATAAGAAGGGCTTTGATGGATTATTGCTAAGATGCCTTAGACTCCTAGATGCTATGGAAGTGATGAAACAAGTACATGAAGGAGTTTATGGGGCACATTAAGCAGAAATCAAGATAAGATGGTTAATTAGGAGACATGGCTATTATTAGCAATCGATCCTAAAAGATTGTATTAATTATGCTAAAAAGTGTCAACAATGTCAGAAATATGAAAGTCTCCAAAGGGCACCAATTGTAGAGCTTCACTCAATTATAAAACCATGGCCATTTAGGGGGTGGGTCATTGATCTAATAGGGAAGATCCATCTAGCTTCTTCTAAAGGTCATAGCTTCATTATTGTAGCTACTGACTATTTTACAAAATGGGTGGAGCCTATTCCTATGAAGAAAGTGGAGCAAGCATATGTGATTTATTTCATTAAGGAACATATCATATACAAGTTCGACATACCAGAGTCAATTACTACAGATCAAAGCACTATGTTTAAAGGAGAAGAATGAAGGATTTTGCTGAGGACTATGGAATCAAGCTCATCATATGAACTCCTTTTTATGCGCAAGCCAATGGTCAAATAGAGGCTTCAAAGAAAGCGCTCATAGGAATCCTAGAGAAACTGTTAGAAGATAATCCTAGGGATTGGCATAGGATTCTATCTAAAACTTTATGGGCATATAGAATTTCTAATAAGAGTTCTATAAGAGCGAATCCTTTCACATTAACGTATGGTCATGATGCTGTGATTCCTATGCAGGTGGTTATTCCTTCTCTAAAGGTGGCAAGGCAATATGGTCTAATGCCTGAAGAGTACAATGAAGCTGTGCAAATGAAATTAGAGCAACTGGATGAAGAAAGAATTCAAGCTCTAAACAACCTTATTGTGCAGAAAAAGAAGATTGCTAGGTTATACAATAAGATGATCAAAAGTAAGAGCTTTAAGGAAAGGGACTTGGTATGGAAAATAGTGCTTCCTATAGGCCTAAAGATAGGGAGTTTAGGAAGTGGTCCCTAAATTGGAAAGGTCCTTTTAAAATCCCTAAGGTTCTAGAAGGAAACGCTTACTGGCTTTCTAGTTTTCAAGGTGAACCTCACAAGAGATACATCAATGGGAAGTATTTGAAGAGGTATTTCCCTATAATGTGGGAGTTGATTGACAAAAAATAAAAAAGAAGTAGTAGGCCAACCCATGGCCATTAAATTAGGTCCTTAGCCTTCATATGTGATTTTAGGGACTTAGTGTTATTTGTAAAGACAACATCGCTATTTATGTATGTATGTTTTTCTATTTTTCTTTGTAAGTAGGCTATATTGCCACTTAAATTTCAAACAGTAACAAAAGTAGGCCCGATGGCCACTTTTTAAAGTTAATGCTCTAGATTTTTCTAATTTGAGTTTTGCTGAGTTTACAAATTGACCATTAACATACAGAGTAACAATAGACAATGTGATGTAATGTCATGGTTGCAAGTGAATATATGCTGATATCAAGTGATGCATGGTTGTATAAAGCAACAATATGACTGTAGTGAGTATGTGCTAGTGAGACTTATGTCAAGTCAAATCCAAAATAATAAAATATAGAGGCTCAACCTCTGTAGTCAAAAGCATTAAAATATATACAAATCTCAAAGAGAGCCATAGTCTATACTTCACATACATAGCAATTTTAGAATTTTAAGGGCCATAATACTAACTAATTATTTTAGTTCTTGAAACCACAAAGGTAGCTAATAATATATAGTTACCTAAGCACTAAGTTTGCTGGACAAAATATTATGCATTTCGATCCACCTTTGGCAATGGACATCTCTAGTATTTTGAACAGTTTTTGAATCTTAGTTGTAGGACTGGATCAAGGGATACTCGTTCTTCAAGGCCAAACCTTCAACAGAAACCCTATCAGCAATTGTATCATACTCAGACTTCATTTTTTTACCTTCACTCAATAGCTCCACAAGACGAGTTTCTCTAGCCAATACTTCAGCCTTGAGTTGTTAAATTGCGTTATACTCTTCTTGGTATAAGGTGGAGAGGGACTGAAGATTGGACTGGACTTGAGCTACTTGCATCACCAAAGAATCATATTTTTGCTTGCGGGTAGAAAAAGATTAAAGCTCCTCTAATAAACTTGTAATAGAGATACTATGGGCTTTGGCAGCACCAAACATAAACCTCACTTCTAATAAAAGCCCGCTAAACAGAACAACATCCTCAAGTGTATTCAACGTAGCCTGAAGATTAGAAAGAGAGGATTATACCACTATGTATTGATCTTCATTAAGGCTCAGCAGATCCAAACCCATCAAGTGTTGAAGGTTTATCTTGGCTGATTTAAATGAAGCTTCAGAAGGTAGTGAAGTAATGGGATTGGTGCTAGGCCACCCAAAGGATCATCATAAAGAGATGGGAGGTCAAAAGCCTGTATAAGATATAAAGTGTGTTAGAAATCAACAAATAAGGTTGCAAAAGAGTGTGAACCCTTAATTTTGCACCTTCCACTCTTAATTTTACACCTTCTAGTATGTGTTTGAACCTTAAAAGCACTTAGGCTCAGTAAATAAACCTTCAGAAGTCAAAAAACTCTCAAAATAGGAAAATCAAAATATTTCATTTTGGTGTTTGAACCCTTTAAAATCGTCCGAGACTGAGCAACGAGTACAATGCAACTAGAATCATGAAAAATGGATGAGAAACAAGCAAGAACGGGCGAAAATGACAAAACGGGCTAAAAACAAGCTTGTTGCCTCAAAGGGCTGCGACATTACTGCAAAGGCCTTTGCAGTGTGCAGTAATGCTGGAAAGAGCTAAGCGGCACTACAAAGCTCTCTACAGCAACTCCGGTGAAAATCTTATTTTTTACAATCCCACATTGAATATCAACAGCTTCTATGCTTCAACTCTCCCTTTATATATAGAGGACCTCTCTACACTTCAAGACACGAACATCTAAAGCTTGAAAAGCATTACTTCAAGCAAACTACTTTTTATTTGCTCCTTCACAAAGCAAGTTGGGGGGTTTCTCCTTGATTCTTACTAGATTAGTTTAAGGCTTTCCGCCAGCCTGTTCGAGACAAGTCTCTTGCCCAAGGCTTGTGTCCGCCGCCTAAGGCTAGCTATCACCTGCCGTCTGAGGCCAGCTGCCACCCACTGTCTAAGGCTATCCACCGCCCGCTGAGGCTAGCCGCCGCCCACCAAAGCCAGCCGCCGCCTGCCATCCAAAGCCAGCCGCTGCCTGTCATTCGAAGCCAACTGCCACCCACCATTCGCCATCCTAAACCAGCTACCACTCGCCATTCAAACTCAGCTGTCACCCACCATTCAAGATAAGCTTCTTTTCCTTTAATTTTCTTTTGTCTAAATTTTCTTGCCTCTTTTAGTTAGTTAATTAAATTGATTCATCTAGGTTCCTAGCTAATCAACTCGGTAATTAATTAAATTAAGTAATTAACTCAATCTTCTTTTAATCAATCAATCAAAACATGATAAAATGGCTAGGCTAAACTAACCCCTTCACAAGAAGGGAGAACTACGTGGGTTCAGATTCCCATTCAAATGGATACACAGGCATGCTTGGTTCAGGCATCAAATCTAATTAAAAACTAACCAACTTTTCCCCTATCATCTTCTTCACTTACTTTTATTTTGTTTCCTTTACTTTGTTATTATGTTTAGTTTAGGGAATGTGTGATTTTCCTAGAACTCGTAAGGGCTAGAGGAGGTATCCCCTATGTTTGGGTTTCATTTGTAATGTCAACCTTTATTTAGACTATTACTTGTATTTATTTTATTGTTGAAATGAATGATCATGCATATTATAAATTGTTCATGCATTTTAGTTTGTTCATAAAATATATTTTAAGTCACTCTTATTTATTGGCCAAACTATTTTGTTAAAATAAACCGAAAACTTAATCCTTGAATCCTCTTTGGTTTTGATGCTAGTGATCTTTTTCCTTTGGGTAATAATTGGAGTCAAATGAGTTTTTTCCTTATATTTTCCCAAATAAAAATAAATTAAGGTGGCAACTCCAATAAATAATTTTCAAACCTATCAAAGATAAGCCCAAGGGCTTCCTCGTGAGTTCTTTCCCAAATGAGCATTTCGATTATCTTTATCGATGCTCGAGCGAGGCCTCATAGTTGGCGACTCCACTGGGGAGTAACTTTCTTTTAATAAAAGGAAAAAATAAGTGGACTACTAATTGATTTAAAAAAGAGTTTGGCCTTTTAATATGATTGTTACTTTGCATGTATCACTTGCATAGGCTCTGTGCCATTCAACCTAGTTTTAGGAAAACAATGGATAGTGAGTAGCATCAAGTGGGTAACCCTCATTGGATCTATTCGCTGATAGTGAAATCATCCAGCCCGCGATGAATCCTTTGATCCTCTCAAAGGTGTAATGAGTATGCATGTACTGTTGGACCCACGTGAGGCTCTTTGACTCACATGTGATTAGGTATATTGCTGCTCTAATGTGATGGGTACCTTGTACAAATCACCCTTACCCTTTCATGTAATCAACCTAGATCTTGACCTTAGGTTATATGTACCATAACTAAAACCTTGCATCTTTGCATTCTCATGAAATGTTTTCCTCATGCATTTCATGCATCCATACTGTATAACAAAACATACATTCATCTTAAGTCTAGATCAAACCTTGAACCGAAGAAGGATCAAATATTCTTATCACCATTCAAACATCTCCCCCATAAACACTTTCACCTATAGCCCATCACTTATCTAATAACCCTTAGACCATCACCCTAAACCTCTAACGTTAAACACTTGACTCTAACCTCTATCCAAACACCTTCGCCCCCACAAACCTAAAACCATCACCCTAACCTTTAACCTTAAACACCTCACCCTAACCTCCATCCAAACACCTTCGCCCCCACAAACCTAAAGCCATCACCCTAACCTTTAACCTTAAACACCTCACCTTAGCCTTATCCTAAACACCTTGCCCTAGCCTTACCCTAAACACTAAACACCTAAACCTCACACCTTAAATGTAAACCTAAACCACCTTCAACCTTTGGACCTTAAGCCATAAACCCGTAATCCTAAAACCCATATCCAACCCTAAAAACCCTACTAACTAATCATAAGCCTAACCCCTTATTCAAAACCAAACCCACTATCCTTAAGCCCAACACTTGTGACCCATCACTTTTCAAAACTAGTCTATTACCCTTAAGCCCAACAAATTTGGCCCAACACACTACCTTAAATCTAATACCTTTGGTTCAGTCTACTACCCGAAGCCCAAAACATTTGCCCCATCATACCTTAAGCCAAAAAAAAAAATGATTGGCCTATGACATAATAGGAAACCTTTTCTATTTCATACCCGTCACTTACCTTATTGTTTTGGTTTGAAGGTACTAATGGCCCACCTACTTGATATGGTTTCCTTGACCTTATCACCAGAGTCCTAAAGAAGCAAGAAGGGCATTTCCAAGCTATCCTAGCTACTCTATAAGCCCAATTCGAGCAAAAAAGAAAATTCATCATGGAGGAAGTTTGGGTTATGATTAACTAGGCCATCTTTAACCATCCTAACTCAAACCTTATCTTGAACCAGACTAATCCTGGCCAAACTAACTCATATCTCGATCAAGGTGGGGAAGTTTTCTCTTATCCAAACACTAGATTACTCATGCAGAAACTTAAAGCCATGGAAAAAACCATCAAATCCCTAAAGCACCGTGATGATCTAATTGATATGGACAATTTAACCTTATTCCCTAATGCCAAGCTTTCTCCTAAATTCAAAATGCTTGAATTGGAAATATTTGATGGCCCCAAGACTTATCTGAATATATATGTAGGGGCAATGAAACCTTTAGGAGTTAGCGATAACCTCCTTGCTCAACTATTCCAATAATCACTAACTAATATTACCAAAAAATGGTTCCTTTCACTAGACAAAAGTAAGGAAAGGACAAGAGATGATATCTGTTGTGCCTTTGTCGAACAATATCATTATAATAGTAAAGTAGATGTCACTAGGCGTGACTTGGAAACTATCAAGCAACTTTCAGAGGAGTCTTTCTTCATGTTCCTTATAAGGTGGAGGACTAAAGCTGCCCAAATAATAAATAGACGAACTGATCAAAAATCTACTTCTAACCTACCGAGCCCACTTATTTATCCAATACCTATCCACTTTCAAAGCTTTCGTTACAATTGCATCAAAGGTTTAAGAATGCAACCAAAGTGCATCATTTCAACCTAAATTCCTCACCACCAACCTAAGCAATGATGAAGAGCCTGAACCCAATTCAACCCTACCTTACCTCAACACCAAGTGGCATGATGTGAAAGAGTTCAAGTTCGACTAATCTAACCTGTCTGAGATTAAAATCCAAGCACGAGTTTGAGTCTATGTCCAAATCTCAAAGTCTAAATTTGAGTATGGGTCTATCAACTTATTTTCCTTTTTGGGTATTTTTCGTCAATCATATTAGTTCACTTTTTGTTATCTTGCAATAAAATTTTCCATTGTAATAAAATATTCACATCTTTTTAATTATTTGGGCACTTGTCTTTCTTATTTTTAACATGGATGAGCTTTAAAAAAAAAAGAAAAAAAAAGATAAAGAATAAAAAAAGAGAAAGAGAAAAAGAGAAATGAACAGTCAATTAAATCCACCACAACTAGCACATATTAGAATTGAGGTGCCATTAATAATTGCTTCACCAACTCCTAACCATAGAAGGTTAAGAAATAGACCTCTCATCAAATAATTGAATCACAAAATCAAACGATACACATCAACAAGGGGCAACAAGTCCATTAAATCCAAAGTTCAAAAGTTAGAAACCCTCAAAGTGAAGAAAAACAACAAATTATGGTGGAATATTTTCTCCCAAATTTCAAGCTTGTTAAGTTGAAAATCCAAAAAGGGTGGCTTAGGCAAAAGTTAGAGCTAAAAAAAAAGAAAGAGAGAGAGAGAGAGAGAAAGAAAGCTCATCCTAGTCATCTTCCTTCATATCAAATCATCTTTCCATCTCGTCTCATGTCTTTAAAGTCATCCTTCCTTACTAGAGGCTCATTATCTAAAGTGATATTGTCTTCTATGCCCTTATCTTACAGTAGGGGCATGTCTTTCTAGGTCGCCATCATCTTTTGTTAATCCATCTCATCATTTAGCTCAGAGAGCTTAGGCACAGTCTCTCACATTGCTAGTCTGTTATGTTCCTATCTCTCATTGGGAGCATGAACCCTAAGTTATCTTTTCTCATCAGTCCTTCAGCCAATCCTTCCAGCACTTCCTTTCATCCAATCTGTCATCTACATTCAAGCCAATAAAGTATCACTCTAAATGTCTCTTTAATCTAAAAAAAAAAACAAGGTTAGCTTGGCTTATTCTTTTCCATGAATCATGCTACAGATAGCAAAATCATACAATCTCCTTGATCCTTTTCAAAATTTCCAACCCACCTTTGAACCATTCCCCAACTTCAAAATATACCATTCCATCTTTTCAAGTTCAAGCCTTATACCATCCTTTCTTAGGCAAAGTCTCATCATCTTCTAAGAGCTAAGCCCATGAGCAGAACTGAAGATTCTAAGTCTTTTAAGACTCATCATCCTTAAAGGCAGCTTTCTTTAGCACAACCAAAATCAAGTCATGTTTTGCAAAGCTTAAAAAAAGCTCGAACCACTTAAAGCCTAGTCATTCCATGTCTCATTTGCAAAATCTCATCATCCTTGAAAAAAAAAAATACCAAGCCTCCTTGGCAAATTACATCATCCATAAAGTCCAATTGAGTCAAGGCCTACCAACCATATGATGGGCAAGAAAATCATATGCAACTATAACAAAGTGCAAATCCTTATCCATGAGCCTGCAGTATCCTTATGACCAAAACCTATAGCACCATACTTGGGACAAAGTCAACCATTTTTCAAAAAGGTCCAAAGCACCCTTGTAGAAAAGCCTAAGTTGACAAACTATCCTCAAAGCCTAAAAGCCTTTTAACCAAAAACCTTCAAGCTTGAGCCAAAAAGCCTTTACCATGAAGCCCAAATCCAAAAACTATAAAGCCCTAAACTAAGAAGCCTTCACCATGAAGCCTAAACCAAAAACCTTCAAGCCTCCACCATAAAGTCTTCACTATGAAGCCTAAGCCCAAAAGCCTTTACCATGAAGCCCAAGCCCAAAAGCCTTTACCATGAAGCCCAAACCAAAAAGCCTTTAATATGAAAACCACTCCCAAAAGCCTTTACCATGAAGCCCACTACCCAGGAATCTTCACCTTAAAGCCAAACCAAAAAAAAAAAAAAAAACTTCACCCTAAAGCCCAAGCCCAAAAGCCTTCACCATGAAGCCCAAGCTAAAAAAGCCTTTACCATAAAAATCACTCCCAAAAAGCCTTCACCATAAAGCCTAAGCCTAAAAACCTTTACCATAAAGCCCAAACCAAGAAGCCTTCACCATAAAGCCCAAGCCTAAAAGCTTTCACCATGAAGCCCATGCATAAAAGCCTTCATTTATAAAGACCATAATCTCCTCTGAAGCCAGCACCTAACTAAGTCTTCCTAAGTTGGTTTCCTAGCTTGACCTTTCCTCTAAGCCAGACCTAACTAAGCTTAAGGCAAAACTTGACTGAGTCTTCCAAATAAAGTCCTTGAAGGTTGTAACTTGACTAAGCCGAAGTGTCAAACCTGACTAAGCCTTCCATATGAACTTCTCTAAGGACAAGCCCCACAAGCTGACCTTCCCTAAACCTTCCAATATAATCATCTCCAAAAACCTGACCCTCCTTATCAAGCTCTCTAATTTAGCCTTAAACCAAATCTTCTCCAAAGTTAAACCTATCTAAACTGAATAGCCTGATCTTTTCTAAGACCACACCTTGCTTGACTTTCCAGAATGACTTTTTCTTAGGCCAAGCTGATAGCCATTAACCAACCAAACTCATACTCGACATGCCTATCTTCACCTCTAAGCTAGCCAATCAACCAAAAACCAAATGACCATACCACTTTCCTCCATCATTCTAAAGTGGGGGCACTTCTCTTCTAAATGTTCACTTTTCTAAAATGGGGGCATCTTTCATCCAAAGATCAACATTTTTATATCAAGATTGACCGTTCACATGTTTAAGGTATCAGATAATTGCATAATTATCTGGCATTTTTGCATTGAACAAGATCATGAATCAAGGCAGATTGTCAAAACTCTCGAAGAAAGATAGATCATCAACTGGGTCAAACTGAATCTATCTCTTTTCAAAAATCAATCTCAAGATCAATTATCTTCATCTTCTTTCCTACCATATAAGATCATCATCATCATTCCTACCAAACAAGATCACCACTTTGTCAATTCTTACCAAACAGGGTCGCCTTCAAACCTATTAGACAGGATCACCACTTTGTCAATTCCTACTAGACAGGGTCGCCTTCAAGCCTACTAGATAGGATCATCTTCATCATTCCTACCAGACAGGATCACCACTTTATCGATTCCTACCAAACAAGGTCGCCTTAAAGCTTACCAGACAGGATCACCACTTCATCGATTCCTACTAAATAGAGCCATCTTCTTTCCTGCCAGACAGGATCATTATCATTATTCTTACCAGATAGGATCACCACTTCATCAATTCCTATCAGACAGGGTCGCCTTCAAGCCTACTAGACAGGATCACCACTTTGTCAATTGCTACCAGATAGGATCGCCTTCAAACCTACTAGACAAGATCATCATCATCATTCCTACTAGATAGGATTACCACTTCGTCGACTTCTACCAGACAGGATCACCACTTCATCGATTCCTACCATACAGGGTCGCCTTCAAGCCTACCAAATAGGATCATCATCATCATTCCTACTATATAGGGTCACCTTCAAGCCTACCAGATAGGGTCATCATCATCATTCTTACTAGACAAGATCACCACTTTGTCGATTCCTACTAGACAAGGTCGCCTTCAAGCCTATCAAACAGGATCATCATCATCATTCCTACAAGATAGGATTACCACTCTGTCGATTCCTACCAGACATGGTCATCTTCTTTCTTACTAGATAAGAGAAGTACCAAATACTGCTAGTCGCTAGATCTCCCAAATATACCAGAGGCATCTTCCTTAAAATTCAATCATGCTTTTTATCCAAATGTCTAAACTCTGTCTTAGACAATAATTTAGTTCCTTTCACCATCCTTCATCCTCAGGTTCACACTCATTAGAATTGCCTTTTAGACAATGACAATTTTGACAATGGGGCAACTATGAACCCTTAATTTTGCACCTTCTAATATGTGTTTGAACCTTAGAAGCACGTAGGCTCAGTAAACAAACCTTCAAAAGTCAAATACTCTCAAAATGGAAAAATCAAAATATTTCTTTTTGGTATTTGAACCCTTTTAAAATCATCCGGGATTGAGCAAAGAGTACAATGCAATTAAAATCATGAAAAACAGACAAGAAACGAGCAAAAACAAGTGAAAATGGCAAAATGGGCTAAAAAACAAGCTCGTTGCCGCAAAGGCTACGACATTGCCGCAAAGGCATGTATGGCAGTGCCACAAAGAGTTATGCAGCATTGCAAAGCTCTCTATAGCAACTCCAGCGAAAATCTAATTTTTTGCAATCCCACATTAAATATGAATAACTTCTATGCTTTAACTCTCCCTCTATATATAGAGGACCTCTCCACACTTCAAGACATAAACTTCTAGAGTTTGAAAAGCATTACTTCAAGCAAACTGCTATGCATTTGCTCCTTGCTTCACAAAGCGAGTTGGGGGGTTTCTCTTTGATTCCTATCTGACTAGTTTAAGCTTTTTGCCTGCTTGTTCGAGGCAAGTCTCTTGCCCAAGGCTCATATCTACAGCCCAAGGCTAGCTGTCGCTCGCCATCCGAGGCTAGTTGCCACCCATCGTTTGAGGCTATCCACTGCATACCATCTAAAGCTAGCTATTGCCCACCAAAGCTAGTCACCGCCTACCATCCAAAGCCAATTGCCACTTGCCATCCAAAGCCAATTGCCACCTGCCATCCAAAGACAACTGTTGCCCATCATTCGCCATCCTAAGCCAACTGCTGCTTTCCATCTGAAGTCAGCTATCGCCCGCCATCTGAGGTAAGCTTCTTTTCCTTTAATTTTCTTTTGTCTAAATTTTCTTGCCTCTTTTAGTTAGTTAATTAAATTGATTTATCTAGGTTGCTAGCTAATCAACTCGGTAACTAATTAAATTAATTAATTAACTCAATCCTCTTTTAATCAATTAATCAAAACATGATAAAGTGGCTAGGCTAAACTAACCCTTCAAAAAAAGGGAGAACTACATAGGTCTTGATTTCCATTCAAAGGGATACGCAGGCATGCTTAGTTCAGGCATCGAATCCAATTAAAAACTAATCAACTTTCCCCCTATCACCTTCTTCATATACTCTTATTTTGTTTCTTTTACTTTATTATTAGGTTTAGTTTGGGGAATGTATGACTTCCCTAGAACTCATAAGGGTTGGAGGAGGTATCTCCTATGTTTTGGTTTCATTTGTAATGTCAACCTTTGTTTAGACTATTACTTGTATTTTATTTTATTGTTAAAATGAATGATCATGCATATTATAAATTGTTCATGCATTTTAGTTTGTTCATGAAATATATTTAAGTCACTCTTATATTCATTGGCCAAACTTATTTTGTTAAAATAAACTAAAAACCTAGTCCCTGAATCCTCTTTGGTTTCAAGGCTAGTGATCTTTTTCCTTTGGGTAATAATTAGAGTCAAATGGGTTTTTTCCTTATTTTTCCCAAATAAAAATAAATTAAGATGGCGACTCCAAGAAATAATTTTCAAACCTATCAAAAATAAGCCTGAGGGCTTCCTCGTGAGTTCTTTTCAAAATAAGCATTTTGATTCCCTTTAGCTTAGTGGACCGATGGTCGAGTGAGGCCTCACAAAGAGATGGTGATATTTAAATATACCTGTGGTGGTAGGGGATTGACAAGCTCATTGAAGAAGAAGATTCTTTCTCTACATCAACACGGTCATAATCATTACAGGATCTTGGGAATTTTCACCAGAAGCAGAAGAGTAAAAGTGAGGGAGATTTTCTAATTATTCCAAATCTTCATTTTAGTCTCCCTACCCTACTTCACTTTCGATACTGCTATTCAAGGATGAGCTTGAGCTTTCTTCAGAAAGTGTAACGGGAGTCTCAGGAGTATTAATAAATTTGCTCTTTAGAGGAATTCTGCTCGACCTCCTCAAACCAGTTAGGGAGGTAATTGATTTGGTAATGACCTTGCTAGATTTAGATACTTTGATATTCTTACTTACCTTTAGAGTTATAGGAATTTTAGGAACCTTCTTTGATGGAGCTGAGTGAGTGGTTAGAGAAGCACTAGAAATTTGCTGCCTTTGTCTAGGTTTTGAGGTAGGTGGTAAAGGAGATATACCTGAGATAGTAAAAGCAAACATTAATGAAAATATAGTAGGCTCAAATGCCACCAAAGAAATAAAGAAAGAAGTACAGGAACATACTATCAAACATCTAAGGAAGGGAATCAAGTACAAGTCCTTTGTATACTATAGACCACTAGTTATCAAAGGCATATGTTTCCTTTAGATGAAGCTCCAAGATTTCACAGCAAGAGACATAATCTCTATTCACTAGTTACACCACAACATCCTTAGTGATAGTCTCAGTGGGCAAAGAGAGCTAAGGAAGTTCTAAAGAAGGAATCATCTGAGACAGCCCAAACTGGCGGCTCTAAAGATATGAAAGGTAACGAATATATCTTGGGTGGACCAGCTGAGGGAACATTAGCTAAGGATAAAGGGCCACCCACTATGAATAATCAACTAGAAGAAAAAAGCATAGAAGAGTTGGTTTCTTAAAATAACAGGATCATCCAACATAAAATGTAACCATCTAAGTTTATGATGAGTGCCATCATAATGTACTAACCAGATATCTAATTGGTTAAGACATCGGATATGGAGAGAATGAAAGAAAGAAATACACTCATGAAACCTAAGTGAACACTTGGTGGTCATCATTCTATAGCTTAGGGCTAAGAGAGTGTTAGTAGGGTCAGATTCTCTTAACTCAGGGAAATAAGCCAGCAACCATACTTGAACAATCTATAAGCCTCCACCAATCTTAGAAAAAGGGTCTTCAGTGGTGTATTTCTAAAGTGCATGATAAGTGGAAGCTAAAAACATAATTCCCAAAGCATATTGCCCTCCCATAACTAAGGATCTAGCAAGTGGCAAGTAATCCATTGATGGTTTACCAGAAACTGGACAAAAGAGGAACTTGCAAACTAAAACCTAGAGGAACTCAATATGCTCTTCCACAGAAATAACCTTGGAAATGGACTTGTACCATTTGCTGATGACACTTAGGTAAGAGCTATAAGAAATAAAGCTTAATTAATATTAAGGAAGAGCAGGATCTTGGGGATCTATAAGGCAAGGAGTATCACGGCCTATTATGGGAAGGCTAGTGAGGAAGAAGATGTCTTTCAAAGTGATGGAAGCAGGCCCAAATGGAAAGATGAATGAATTGAGGCTAGGAGAACAAAACCTCAAAGTTGCACCTAGTAAATTAGGCTCCATTATGAATGGCTAAAGACTTAAAGAAACTAACTCAAAAATTCCAAGTTTTCTCTAGGTGTTGTCGAAGTGAGGAAGCAACCTAGAAACCCATTGGTGCAATTCATTAAACTTTGGCCAAGATTTAATTTTCCTGGATGACTCAGGTTATTTAAGTTTTTAAGCTAGAAGCAATTCATGAGGATCAGCAAGAGAGTAAGGAATATCAGGGATTGTAGAAGCTTTTGGCCCAATGCTTAAAAGATTACCCTCTTTAGAAGATTTGGGGACAAAGTCCTTAGAGCAAGAGCTACAAGAAAAGGAATGACTTCATAAGTATCCTGGTCAAAGAACAATAAACACACGAGTGAAAGTTACCTGAAAAGCACATGAGGACGAAGTTCGTCAACAATGAAGGCTATGGAAGGATCACTTTTTTAAAAAGGGGATTGTTAGTGTGCCATCAAGGAGTGAGTCTATTAAGGTGGACAAAAGTTTGATCTTTTACCTAAAAGGTGATGTAATTGGAACTACAAGAGGGAGGATGAGTGCTTGCACCAAGCCACTGCATCAAATGCTAAAAAAAATCACCTAAAATAAAGGTGTTAGTAAAAGAAATCAAATTAAAGTTCAAATATTAAAAGAAGATACTTGCGCTACTTCTTAGTCTTTGGCATTGATAGAGGTGCAAGCTACGGCAATAGTAGAAGCAAAAAAGCCTACTGAAGAGGAAGATGCAGGATCTATTATCACAACTGCAAAAAATAAGGTACAAGCTTGTTTAATGCCAAATGAAAGCAAAGAGATTTAGGAGCTTTTATTTTATTTGGAATTAAATAAACACAAGATTACAACCTTGTATCTTAGCAAATAGACTGGTTCTTAGAAAACCAAGCAGGTATATTATTGACATAACCTCTTTCATGAAAAAGTGATAATAAACAGGTAATAAAACTAGAAGGATAAATAAGTACTGTGATGGAAAATCCCTGAAATAAGTTCCTTGGCCTAATTGGCTAAGAAAATGGTTGACACCAAAATCAAAATAAAAGAGCGAAACATTAAAAATATGGTTGTTAAATGTAAAGTTTCAAGTGAAAGGATAAGATTATTAAGGAAAGTTGTCTTGGAAAATTTCTAAAAAACATTTTTTCCTAATTCTCTATACTAAGGGATCTTTATAATATTATATGAAATTGTCAAGGGCCTTCACATTCATATATTCTTCTTGAAATCTTGCTCTTTAGGCCTAGCTACATTATTTGAAATTGATTAAATAGCTCATTTTTTGTAGAACCATTCCATCCTTTTTTACAATAAAACCATTAACATGTAGAAAGTTCGTGAGAGTTTTTGTATGTATCCCATATTTGGAGTCTAGCAACACTAAGCTTCTTAGCTAATCCATGACTTTAAAAAGTTTCTTTATGTGAGTGAAACTTCCTTTTTATGCTAAAAATGGCGAGCAAGGCCAAAACATGGCCAAATGCTTTTTGGCCATAATTTTGGATTCACAAGTCATTAAAACCTAAAGAAGTTTCAAATACCAAGCCAAGCTCACCATACCCAATCACCCAATACTTGGCTAATACACATACATCAAGCCAAATTTACTATCATCAACTTTTTCTTTCGATACATTAATTTGTCAAAATGCCATTTGTGTCGGTAAGGTTTAAATTCTTGGCTACATTACAAATAATCATTGGCAAGCCTAAAAGGAATTTGCCAAAGCTCACCAAGGTTTAAGGAATTTACAAGCTTCAAAGCAAATTAAAGAATCATGGCAATGTAAAGTCATAAAATCGATGGCTATGTTAGGATTTATTCTACATTGCCAAGATTTTTTCTCAAAATAGCCAAAGTTTGGCTAAGTGTATCAAAGAAATAAGGTAAAAGTCACAAAGCCAAGAATTTAATTGGAATTTTTGGATAACTATGAACTAAGAGAATCAACACCTTAAGTTTTTGGAAGCCAAATTACACCAAACACCAAATGTTCATAATACTCATTTTCAACGCATCACCTAATTCTTAATTTTTACAACAAAAATCAAACATAACCTAATTCTTAATTGTTACAACAAAAATCAAACCTATCTCTCCAAATTTCATTCAACATTGAATATAAACACAAGGATTGAAATAAAGTTTACGTTTCTTGAACTTCCTCCTTTGATAAACGTGAGAAATATGGTGGAGCTTGTGAATCAATGGAGAAGAATCCCTTGATGGAGGTAATACTTTTAGTGGTGAAGGAAGTGGAGTTGGGTATATTTCCCAATAGAAAGGCTTGGTGTGATTTGAAAAACAAACAAAGAAATCAATTAGTGACAAAGTTTCATAGAAAAAGAAAATGGAAAGTGTAGTAGTTTACCAAATTCAGAGGATGATAGAGTATGGCCACCAAAAATGGTTCTTGACAGCAAGAAATCGGTACCCATTTGGATAGGCACGAACCAACTTAAACTGGAGAAAGCAGCTGGGTGTGACTCAACTGAACTGCTGGGCTTTTAGGCATGAACTAGTGTCGGGTTCTTGAGAAAATAGGGGTGCAGCAAGGGTGATAGCAAAGAGCAGGAAAAATAGCCACTAGTAGGCCTGATCATTGCTAGAAAATTCCTACCTCGCCGGAGGAGGAAACTTGATCAAAATTTCATAGGAGAGAGACCCAAACTGTGAAAGAAGAAAATAGAAGTTTTTTTTATAGGTTTTTGAAGATTTTAAGGAGTGAGTTGCATTTTGAGAGAGCAAGAAAGTTTGTGATGTAGAAAAATCAAAATTTAAAGTATGGGTAGTTGGATTTTATGAAGAAAATAAGGGGAGAGATTAGGTTTGGAGATTTGAAATTTTAAAGGGATTTAAATTGAGGAATGGAGAAAATGGGTTTGAATAGGTGGAGGAAGCTGTAAAGATGATTCTTTAAAAAAATTGATTTTCTCTAAAACTATAAATGGAAGAAGACGGGTTTGTGTGGGAAGTAGAGGAGTTTGAATTTGATTGAGATTTTAGTTCCCTCTCTTCATTTTCCCAAAACCATTGATCATATTTTGTGAAAAGTACTTTAGGCCTAAAGTTTTTTGCCATGGTGAGTTAAAGAAAAGATAAAAGGGGCTTTTTCATATATATGACTTTGGCCTTATGGCCAAACATATATATGAAAATGGGGCAATTGTTTGGTCCAAAATTTAAAATGGCCATGTGATGTATAGAAAATCACAGGTAATGTGGTCAGCAAGAAATTTTAAAAATATTGAGAGTGTGGGTATAGAAAATCAAGGAATCATGGGATGCATGCCTACCTTTTCTCAATGATTAGAATAATGGCTAGTGGGAAGTTATGAAAGAACAGGACATAAAAGAAAGAAGAGACAAAGAAAGGGGGGACAAACAATTGCATTCAAAACAACCCAAAGCAACAATAATTTTCATTTCATTTCCTTAGTTTGTTTAAGCACTTTTAGTTTTCCAACCCTTTGTCATTCAATAGCCCTTTAATTTCATTGTCAATATTTTCATTTTATGTTCTGTCAATATTTTTGATTAATACAAATCAAGTTCAATTTCTTTTTCAATTCCATTGTTCATAATTTCCTACAGAATCAATTTTCATTAGCATTTACAATTTTAACTAGTGTATTTCTTGAATCCAAGCATACTGTAATTAAGGAAATTTAGGAATCCATATCCATTTGATTTTAGAAGTTTAAAGTGCAATCTGATTTGTGTACCTCACATATGTGACATGCTCGCTCTTTCAAAAATTTTCACAAACAATTATATATTGACCATTAATCCTGTTTCACCCACTAAAGCAAAGCACTAAGCATCACTAAACTAATTATGCTACATATAGTGCTAATCCCTTGGCTATTGAGAGTAGTAACAATCATACTAAAGAAAAGTAATCAAAACAATAATTTAAAAAATTATGATAAAAACATAAAGCTAAAAATAAACATTAGAATTATTGTTTCTTATAAACCTATAAATAATTTAAAAACAGAAGCCCAAAATCTTACAAAACACAAATCTAAAAATAATAATTAGAAAATCAATAAATAAAAAAAAAAAAAAAGGAAATTCAAATGTTACCTTTCAGCCAAAATTTTTCAAAATACAAACCTAAAATATAAATAATAATTAAAAAATTGAATAATAATAAGCTGATAACAAAAATTAAATAGCTAATATATATATATAAGCTTGTTTAATATTAATGTCCATATTGGTATTATTATAGCAATAATAATAATAAGTCTTGCATCTAACAAACATTAATGCCTCTCAATTCACAACCTTGTTTGATGTGGTTGTGATGATACACGAATTATTTTGCAATAAAATAAATAAAAAAATCAAGATTTATATTATTTTTCAAGTGCAAATAGTTGTTAAAATTAAATTCGAAAAAACCATTATATATATATATATATATATATATATGATTAAAATCATATAAAACACAAATATAAATGTTTAAATCATGCATGATTAATTATACTATGAGCTTCACATTCTCAATCTCTCTTTCCAAAATCCATCATAATTACCCATACATTCCGTACCAATACTGCCAAAAACTACATAAAATATTTAATAATAAAAAATTGAAAAACACTTTATTATTTTGAATTTTTTTTTTTTTTTTTTTTTGGGTTTCATCTTCGATTCCAAACTTTTGTTTTCTCTACTCTTTTGAGGAATAAAACAAAGTTCACTGATAAATTAAAAAGGGCTATTAAAATCTACTATATTAATTTTAAAATATCAAACTTTATATGAACAAATAAAAAATAAGTAAAATTTCATGTAAAAGGAAAATAAAAAATAAAAAATTAATGAAAATAAAAAAAAATAAAAATAAAAATAAAAACCAACAAATTGATAGAAATTTATGGTTATCAAGCATAGAGTACCTCTAATAGATAAATTTAAGAGCAGCAAAAAGATACCATGAGAAACTCTGGAGTATAAGGAGATATTTGGTAAAGCTACTATATTTACATAAATATAATATGTTTACATATCAGAATCTAATAGAAAAAATCAGACCATTGTAAAAATTAGCTTAGAATTTAAATTTTATTATTAAGTAAATTCTCTCTAATGCTACAAAACAAAAAATAATGTGATAAGAATATCTTTTTTTTCCGAGCAATTAATTATTTTTATCATATGTAGATATAATCCTATGGCTTGAAATCAATCATAGAACTTTTCTGTTGAATTCAACAGGTTCACGGCAATATCATTAAAACTTTCCAACACAGCATTCATGTACATGAAGCCAAATGAAATGAACCTGAAAAGTCGGCCATATAATGCCCAATTTAAGTATTTATTAAGCGTTTTTTTTTTTTTTTTTTCTGAAATAAAGTATTTAAGCTTTTCTTAATTAATTAATTAAGGAGAAGTTCTCCCCTTTTGCAGAAAATTCCTTTTCTTTCATATCTCTTTGTTTTTTTTTTTTTTCTTCTTCTTGTGAGAACTAATGAGTTTTTGAGAAATTAATCAAATTTTAATTTTAATTTTAATTAAAATTTATAATTTGGTAAAATACATGAATTAGTATTTAGTTGAGTTTATGAAATGAGAATATTCTTCATATAGATTTAATATTTTTAAGAAAAATTACTTCTATTTTTTTGGTAAGTGATTGTGACACCCTAATTCTAATAGTACGAAATATGGATAGTTTTAAAACTATTAAACACCAATAAAATCTAATTATTTCATTAAATTTATAGATAAAAAATATTAAATTTTCTAATACCATTCCATTCATAAAAAAAAAAAAAAAAAAATCAAATTATCCGTTCATTGCTTTTATATTATACAATTTCAAATCTAGCATATTTTTTCAATATTACAAAGCATTTATAATTATAACATTTATAATACATAAGTCTTCATGCATAAACATTTATAATAGCTTTTTGTCACGGAAAAATTGTTAAGCTCTGTCCTCTCTATCAAAGAATATTCCTAAAGACCTATACATTGTAAATGTTACATTTACAAATGCTCCATGCTATGGAAAGTATATGTTTGATGTGAAATTGAATAATATAAAAGCTATGAATGATTAAATTTTTTTTTTTTTTATTAATGAAATAGTAGTAGAAATTTTGGTATTGTGTATCCATAAATTTAATGAATAATTGAGTTATACAGATATTTGATAATTTTAAATCTACTCATATCTTAAACCATCGCACTATTAAAATTAAAGTGTGACAATCACTTAAAAAAACAAAGTATTTCTTCTTAAAAATGTTAAATCTATATTAATAAACTCAACTAAATACTAATGCATGTATTTTTTTTTTTTTAGTCATTGAAAAACACTAATATACTCCACACAATATGATTCATTGACAAATATATTCAGTGCTGGTAAATCTTTCTCTGATTTTTATTGATTATATAGAGGTTAAATGACTTTTATTACATTAATTGAAAATTTATCATTTTATTGTTAAAGAAAAATTAAAGTAAACAACCGGATAAGATGGGAAGCAAAAATCAGCCATCTTTATTGAACACGAGTCCGACTACAATTATTTACACAACGACAAAGACACAACATAAAAAATTTAAAAAAATAAAATAAAATAAAATGACCTCTCTCTCTCTTTACAAGTCTATAAATACTCTGCATCTAATTGCATCAAAAATTACATAAATATATTCTATAATAATAATAAAAAAAAAATGAGTGCTTTAGCCTGGGCAGTTAGCTCTTGCCTATTACTATCATTCTTAGTAGGAGGCAGAGCTGAGCAATGTGGAAGGCAAGCTGGGGGTGCAAAATGCCCAGGAGGCCAATGTTGTAGCGAATTTGGTTGGTGTGGCAAGACAGATGCTTATTGTGGTAATGGCTGCCAAAGTCAATGCGGTGGCGGTGGCAGTGGAGGTGGGGATCTTGGTAGTATCATCTCAAGATCAACGTTTAATGAAATGCTCAAACATAGAAATGATGGGGCTTGCCCTGCCAAGGGATTCTATACTTACGACGCTTTTATTTCCGCCGCTAAGGCTTTTCCTGCCTTTGCCGCCACAGGAAATGATGCTACTCGTAAAAGGGAGATTGCTGCTTTCTTGGCCCAGACATCTCATGAAACTACTGGTTTGTTTTGATCTTCATCACTGTTATTCTATTTATTTATACTCTGAAAAACCAATAAGCATTTTCGTAATAAGATTAGTAAAATATCAATCTGGAATTGATTTTAATTTCGTGTATGAAAAAATAATTATTCCAAGATTATTTATAAGAATTTTTTTTATCATTTTCATAAATATTTATCCCCACTAAATTATATAATTTATTAAAATTTAAATTTATCATATAATTTTATTTTATTTTATTTTCGTTTATTTAAAGTCCTAATGATCTTCGTTGTGCAGTGAGATATTTGTATTTCAATTATTGCACTAATACTTAAATCTTTATATTTGAAATTTGATTATTTGGATGACTGTAGTGAGAATTAAAATCAAACATTTTAAATTAATTTTTAACAAGAAAAATAATTAAATATTTATTTTTCCACTTAATTAACATGATTATTCTTGGTTAATTATTAAGATTATTTTTTTCAAATTAAATATTATAATTATCTTTTATTAAAAAATAATTTCATAAAGGAATATCATGTGAAATTAAAATATATTAATAAATAATTTTTTAAAATTATATTTATATATTAATTAAATGCATAAAATAAAACATACATACAACAAAAAGAAAAAAGAAGAGGAATTGAGTAATTGAGCTTTGGGCAATAGTACCTTGTAGTAACTTGGAATTTTCAAAAATAAAAGAAATTATAAAAAAAAAAAAAAAATTTAAATGTATAGCTGTGGAAGTTCTGTCTTTCCTTTACTTCGAAAATAAAAATATCTATCTTTGCTGGGTCCATCATGGGAAAAATTCAAAGTCCCACATGGGAAAAAAAATGCAACAGCGTAGATGATCTATGAATTCTTTTAAGATGTGATGGCCAGGCTAAGTGGCTTGCTTGGTCATCTGAACTAAGTGGTGGAATGAAATCTCCAAGTTCTATCCAAATGACACCCTTTAAGTTGCCATTGAAAATTTCAGAACTTTGTCCAAATATCAACCCTTCGCATAGTTTTTTAAAATCGAATCCAAAACAGTGATGCCACGAATTAATTAAGTTAATAATAGATATTTTATAAGATAATTCCTATTATTAATTTTTATTTCTATAGATACAACATAATATTATAAAAAAAAATTAGTATATAGATATAACCAAATTAGACATCAATTCTTTGAAGTTAAAATTTCGTAGTATGAAAAAAATAATATATAATTTTTAAAATTTAAATATGTTGTGGGTAGGTTATTATACATGATTAATCTCTAGTCTGATTTTTGAATAATCCGATTCAATCGATCGGCCCAATCAATGTATAACAACATATCCCATTATATTGTCATTTGAAGTTTAGGTTGTAAATTTAAGTGTGGATTTGCGATCAAATTGAAGTCTATTATATATATAATTTAATAATAAGATATAAAATATTAAATATGGTTGACACAGGAGGATGGGCCAGTGCACCAGATGGACCATATGCGTGGGGATATTGCTATGTGAAGGAGCAAAATCCATCAGCTTATTGTTCTCCAAGTTCCACTTACCCATGTGCTCCGGGTAAGCAGTATTACGGTAGAGGTCCAATCCAACTTTCATGGTAAGTTATAAATGCTAATCATTCATGGGCTTAGCTACTCATCAACTAAAACGGTGGTAGCCTGCGCTTTCTGCGGGCTATACTTTAATTTCTTATAAATTTATATATATTAGTTTTATAATTTATATATAGCTAATAAAAATGTCTACTTAAAATATCACAACATATATATATATATATATATATATATATATATATAAAATGTTAATTTGTGTAAGATGTAGCTATTTTTACCTGTGGAGATATATTTTTTGAAGATATCACATCGCTTATGGTAAAATTATAAAGATAAATTATATTATTTAATATATTTTTATAAAATCGTAATGTTTACGTGTTTTGTTTTTAACCTGGGTATGTAATATATGTGTATATATTGTTTAAAAAAATAATATAAATAAAAATTAAGATTAATAAAATTGATAAAGAATACATAAACCTTTTTTGTCAATTAATAATTTAACTTTTTATTGTATACATATAACACAGGAATTACAATTACGGACCGTGTGGGAAAGCCATAGGTGTCGACCTATTGAAAAATCCAGACCTTGTTGCCACTGATCCAGTCATTTCCTTCAAGACAGCAATTTGGTTTTGGATGACCCCACAATCTCCAAAGCCGTCGTGCCACGACGTCATCACCGGAAGGTGGTCACCATCAGGCGCCGATAAGGCGGCCAGACGAGTTGCAGGTTATGGTTTGGTAACAAACATCATCAATGGTGGGATTGAATGTGGTAAGGGGAAGAATGCTAAAGTGGAAGATAGAATTGGGTTTTATAAGAGATACTGTGATTTACTTAAAGTTGGGTATGGTAACAATCTTGATTGCTATAATCAAAGGCCATTTGGAAATGGGCTTTCAGACTTGGTTGATACTATGTAATTCCATGT
Source organism: Reutealis trisperma (assembly GCA_947687605.1). NCBI lineage: Eukaryota > Viridiplantae > Streptophyta > Magnoliopsida > Malpighiales > Euphorbiaceae > Reutealis > Reutealis trisperma. The sequence goes on along the minus strand of CANTUT010000108.1, from coordinate 158,084 downwards.
TGAAGTTATGTCTACATGAAATATAAATGAAATAAATAATCCTATAATTCTCTTATATTTGATTTATAAGATATATGCATTTACACCCTTTAACATTTTTTAACTCTTATTTATTAGATGTAAATTTCTTTTTTTTAAACTATATATGATGCCCAAATTTGAGTTTTAGACCAACTTGCAATGAAATATTTTTTACTTAATTTTTTTAAATGACAAAATAGCATAATAAAAGTAAAATAAAAGAATCAAACTAAAAAATTATAAAATATAATTATAAGAATTAAAATATTATGCTCTTCAAATTAAATAAAATCTTGAGATTTGTCACATTGAGATTTGAAACCATCCTCTAATTCCTTTTTTTTTTTTTTGCTAACATGCAGAATTTTTTTAAAAAATATATATAAATGAATTTTATACCTTTAAACAGATGATTTTCGTAATGAGTTTTTTTGGGTAAATGATCCCAAAAATTGCAAAACTTTGATATTTTTCTAATATAATTATTAAAGAAAAATTTCTTGTAAATGAATACTTAAATTTTTATTTTTATTTTTATTTTTATTTTTATTTTTTTTTCAATAAGAGGTTACTAGATAGATTCAGATAAAAATTTCATCAAAGTAGCTAACATAACATGACACATCACTTTAGTAATCTAACTTAGTATGATAATTCAATTCCACCCCATATGAATTTTAGTGACTACTTTAGTAAAATTCTCATAGTTTAATGATTTTTGAGGTGGTCTGTATTTTTTGTATTTTGATTCGTTTAATTTTTCTCCATTCAAAAGACTTTTAATTTTTAATTATAAAAATATTCTTTTAATTATTATGACTAATATTTTTAAATATTTTTTATTAAAATATTCTTTTAATTATTTTAAGTGAAAATATTTTTCTAATTTAAATTTTATTTAATTTTTATAAATTCAAACAATAAATTTTTTCTAAAATCAATTTATGAATCCAAAAACATTGGTTAATTTTTTTATTCAAAATATTCTTTTAATCTTTTTAAGCAGATATATTCTTCTAATTTGAACTTAAAAAAAAAAATTATTTTGCCACATTAATATTTAAATAAATTTTTTATTGACTTTAATATAAGAGCATATATATATATGTGTGTGTGTGTGTGTATGTGTGTATGTGTGTGTGTATTAAATCTTAATCATCGAGTTGTTACATTCAATACAAGAATTTATATAAATTCTTTAGATCATCATAGATCTAATAGTCATTAATATATTAGAGTAATATCTTTCAATCTAGTAAATTTAAATTAAAAGAATATTTTCACTTAAAAAAATTAAAAATACATTTTGTTGAAAAATAAAAAAATAATTCAAAAATTTCTTGATAAAATAAATTAAAAGAATATTTTGAATAAAAATATAATCAAAAGAATCAAAAGGTAAAAAAATATAAATGACCCCAAAAAATATTAAACTTTAGGAGTTTTTCTAATGTAATCACTAAAATTCATCTAATGTGGATCCAAAATAATGTGTTGAGTTAGATGATTGGAGTGATGTGCCATGTCATATGGCACGTCAACCACGTCAATAGTGTTTTGGCCAAAAACTCTCAAGTGACCCTTGGTTAAAAAAAATTAGATATTCATCTACAAGAAATTTTTCTTTAGTGACTATATTAAAAAAAAAAAATCAAAATTTAATGATTTTTAGGGTTATTTACCCTGAGTTATTTTAAGTTTTCTGTTAGCTATAATAAATTAAGATTTTGAAACTCTCTTCATTTAAGCAACTAAAATAATGTTTATACTTCCCAAAGGAAATGGGTATAGTTCATATTGATTGATGTAATACCCCAAATTCGTATATATATTCATTTGACCATGTTTGTGAGCTATGAGATGAGTATCATGTTTATATTATGAGTTATCTGTTGTATGCTAAGTGCGTATGGGGTTATATGCGGAGACTTGGGTTTTTAGCTTGTATTTTCAAGGATTTGCTAATTTAGACTTAACTACAATGACTTAACTTTGGATTTCGACATACAAGACATAGAAGCAAAAGTTATGGCTGTGGCTATTAGTCATAGTAGTTACTCCTACTGGTAACACCTACGACCAATCAGTCACTACCGTTACCAAATTTGAGATTCAAGGGAATGAAGAACCATGAACAATTGTGTGAACAATAGTCAGTCATGCCAGTAACTACTTTGACCAGTGTTGGACAAGAAAACAAAGGATAAGATAAGTCATGCTCGGACTTAAGAGTCTTTGTCGTGACTCGTGTTGAGACAGTTTTAGGAAGTAAGCTATATAAAGGAAATTAAAGCCAAACTCAGTTTATTTATCACTTTTATGAGTTCTAAACCCTAAATATTCAAGAGAAACACTAAACTCACTCATAATAAATGCTAAGCAAATGGGAATAGTTCATGTTTCGTAAAGGACATAGGTATAGTTCATTTAAGCAACTAAAATAAAGTTTGTATTTCCTAAAGAAAATAGGTATAGTTCATTTTGATTCAAAAAGGTTGATGTAATACCCCAAGTTTGTATATGCATTCATTTGACCATGTATATGAGCTATGAGATGAGTATCATGTGTATATTATGAGTTATCTATTGCATGTTATGTGTGTATCTAGGTTATATGTTAAGACTTGGGTTTTTAGCTTGTACTTTTAGGGATTTGTTGATCCAGACTGAATCATGCCCATTACTTAAGGTAACTATAGTGACTTAACTTTGGATTTGGACATATAAGACACAGAGGCAAAAGTTATAGCAGTGGCTATTAGTCATAGTAGTTACCCCTGCTGGTAATGCCTATGACCAATCAGTCACTACCATTACCAAATTTAAGATTCAAGGGAATGAATAGCCATGAACAGTAATCAGTTATGCCAGTAACTTTAAGTAACTACTTTGACCAACATTGCATAAAAAATAAAGGATCAGATGAGTCATGCTCGTGACTTAAGAGTCTCTATCATGACTTGTGTCAAGGCAGTTTTAGAAAGTAAGTTATATAAAGGAAATTAAAGTCAAACTCAGTTCATTTATCACATTTATGAGTTCTAAACCCTAAATATTCAAGAGAAACCCTAAACTCACTCACAATAAATGCTAAGTAAATAGGTATAGTTCATGTTTCCTAAAGGAAATGGGTATAGTTCATTTAAGCAACTAAAGTAATGTTTATATTTCCCAAAGGAAATGGGTATAATTCACATTGATTCAAAAAAAATTCATGTAATACTTCAAATTTGTATATGCATTCATTTGACCATGTGTATGAGCTATGAGATGAGTATCATGTGTATATTATGAGTTATCTGTTGCATGATAAGTGCGTATATGGGTTATATGTTGAGACTTGGGTTTTTAACTTATATTTTTAAGGATTTCTTGATTTAGATTGAGTCATGCCTGTTACTTAAGGTAACTACAGTGGCTTAACTTTGGACTTGGACATCTAAGACATAAAGGCAAAAGTTATGATAGTGGCTATTAGTTATAGCCGTTACCCCTACTGGCAACACTCGTGACTAATCAGCCACTACCATTACCAAATTTGAGATTCAAGGAAATGAAGAGCCATGAATAGTAGCCTAAACAGTAGTTAGTCATACTAGTAACTCTACATAACTACCTTGACCAGTGTTGGACAAAAGCAAAGGATTAGATAAGTCATGCCCATGACCTAAGAGTCTTTATCATGACTCATGTTGGGGTAGTTCTAAGAAGTAACCTATATAAAGGAAATTAAGGCTAAAGTCAATTCATTTATCACATTTATGAGTTCTAAACCCTAAGTCTTCAAGAGAAACATTAAACCCACTCACAGTAAATGCTAAGGAACTTCATTTATTGCTTCATCGACCATATTTAAGGATCTAAGTTTTCAAGATTTTATTTTTCTTCATCTCCATTGAAGCCAATTATGAAGATGCAAGCTTGGGTTTTGGTTTTTTTCTCTTTTTTTCATGTGATTTTTAGTCTAAGGTGAGATTAGAATGTGTTAGCATGTGTAGAATGTTTTAACCGCTATGTATTTATTATGATATGTGTTTAATTCATCTTAGAAGACATTATAAGGATGGTGATGGTTATGAGGATCTTCAAAAATTAATGTGATAGAGAGTTTTCTAAGAGATTGTTAAGCATTCTTTCTAGCAAATGTGAGTATAAAATATAATACTACTATATTTGTATTTGATATCCTAAGGCCTAAGGCCTCTTTGTTGATAAATTACCATGAGAATAAGCATGTGAATGAACCTCTAAATTCAAATGCTATGTTATATGAACTACATTCATATCATGAGAACCCATTATCACTTCATTCATGAATTTATAAATGTTATATGACTATATAAACCATGAGAATTATATATAAACCATGTGAACCTTTATATCTCTACTGTGAGATGACATATGTTAAATGGAATAGAAATCCCCTTTTGATGTGGATTAAGCATCAAATATTGTGCACATTATAACTCGATGGATAGGGTATAATATCCTACCCCTATCTAGGAAGTGTAAATTATCATAGACATGAAACCCGATCAGTTTCATGTATATTACAAAGAAGGGTACGTTAATAAACCTCTACTCTTATTATTAGGAAGATTATATTAACCTAGCCTCTACTCTTATTTTTAGAAGGGAATATATGCTAATAAAGTGCCTATATTTCTAATATTTTATGAATATGATTTCTATTTCTATTTATTTATGAGCCATAATCACTTTTATGAGTTGTATACATATTTATACTTGTATCATATTTGTTATGTCATCATTACTTGCTATGTAAACTTACTTGATGAGATATGCGACAATAACATTCTTGTGAGCTGGCCTTTAGTTTCTTAACCTTACAAGTATGGTAATATATTTTTTACTCATTACTTTATCTCATTAGTGGTTATCTATGTTTTTCAAAAGAATAGAAGTTTATCAGTAGGGTCCTTTAGGCATTCCTTCTTTCTAAAAAACCATTTTGATTAATGTAATGTCTCCTTATAATTATATGTACTTGGGATACTTAAGGGCTCCATTACTAAAGAAGAGATTGGGGAGAATGAGTCTAATACAGATAACATTAAAGTAGCTTTGGGTCCAAAAAAGCATAAAATTTCTAAGGATGGTAAGCCAAAAGGTTTAGTAGCTTCTGGTTCTTTTGAGGATGCTGATGGTGATTTAAATCTAAAAAAGGCGAGTTCAGTAGGGCAGGCCTTCCTAGAGCTATGAGCGCTTTAGTTTGGAATTGTAAGGGGCATGGGAACCCACCTACAGTTTGCCACCTGAAGGTTTATATAAGGAAAAGTGCCCATCTTTTATTTTTATTATTGAAACAATGTGTTTGTCTTCTAAGTTAGATTCGGTTCATTGTCAGCTGATGTTCACTAATGTTTTCGGTGTTCTAGTTGATAGTGGTAGTGTAGGTCATGCATTATTGTGGAATGATGACATTATAATTGATATTCTTTCTTTTTCAAGCTTTCATATCGATTCTCAAATTTCAGCTTTAGGTTCTAAGCAATGGAGATTTACTAGCTTTTATGGTCAGTCCAATAAGAATTTACGTCATCAATCCTAGTCTTTGTTGAGTTAGCTCCGAGATGTGAATGATTTGCCTTTGTTAGTTAGAGGAGACTTTAATGAGATTTTATTAGAATCTAAATAGAATGGTGGTGGTGTTCATCTATCAGCTTTAATTGAGGCTTTTTTGGATGTTGTTTTCGAGTGTGGTCCTTCTAATTTAGATTTTAATGGACATCCATATGTGAGGTCTCGCCTAAGCACCAACCCGATCTACTAAAGGGAATCAGAATACTCATTTAGGTTTAGACTCATGATGGAACTCTTGGGTTTGGATTTGGTTGATTTTGAAAATGATTTTTGGGAGTCGCCATCCTCATTTATTTTTAAATGGAAAAATTAAGGAAAAACCTAATTTTGACTCCAATTTATTAATTTTAGTTAATTAATTTACCCAATGATAAAATTACTAACCTCAAACCAAGTTGAGCTCAGGGATTAGGTTTTTTGTTAAATAATCACAATTTGGCTCTTAAGTTTAATTTGACTTTGCAAAATTGATTTCATAAATAACAAATATTATAAGATGATAATTGTAAATAAGATGCATGAATATGACATAAGTGCAAGGAGAAAATTAAAATAAAGTATCCATAAATTTCATTAATTTAGATGAATGGTGGATTAAAAGAAGGATTAATTTGATTTTGGAAAAAAAGTAGTTAATTAATTAATTAAAAATATTAGTTAACTTGGTTAGAGTGAGGTAATTAATTAATTAAAAAGATTTTAATTAATTAGAGAGTGGTTGGAGGGAGAATAAGAGAGGAATTAGAGGACAGCTATCAACTCTAACTCAAGGTGTCTTTGAAATGAGGAAATGGAAGGGCTATTTATAGGAAAATGAGGTGAGGGTGATTTAGGAAGTGAAAATGCGAAAAGATGAAAAGGATAGGGCTAAAAAACATTATCAGGGGCATTTTGGGCATTTCAACCTAGGCAAAAAAGGTAGCCCAACAAGGCTCCATACAGCCTCTACGCAGTAGCCGCGTTAAGGCAGCGTGGCTAGCCACATCAAAGCGATGCGGACTGATGCAGAGCTGTGTCAATTTCTGACACAGCTTTTTTTTTTTTTTTTTAGGGATTGGTTGGTTTGGGGTTTAGGAAATTTGGATGTCCGAATTGATTGGTTGGTAGGTGCTAAGGTGCGGCTAGATGATGAGAGTACAAAATTAAGGGTTCATAGTTGCCTCATTATCAGAATTGTATTGTCTTATCTGTTAAGCAATTCTGATGATACTGAACCCAAGAGCTAGGATGGTATAAAGAACCAAAGTGATGTCTCTGTCGATGCTTGGACATAGTTGGATGGGAGACATGGCTAAAAAAGAAAGATGGTAAAAAGAACCACAATGATGTTTAACCAGTCATTCTTAAACATTTATGGGTGGAAAGTGCGGATGATGAATGTAAGTGAAAAAATGGACTAAAGGGATATCTATGCTAGTGGCTAGATATGTTTGGGTGAATTGATGGATTCTAGTAAAAGATGTGGAAAGTGGAACCATATAGATATCTAAGTGATTGTTTCTAGATATTTATGGTTGAAATTGATGGATTTGGATAAAAGATATGGAAAAAGGAATCACATTAATGCCTAAGTGATCATTTCTAGATATTTATAGGTGCAGTTGATGGATTTGGACAAAAGAAATAGAAAAAGGAACCATATGGATGTCTATAAGGAATCACATTGATGTCTAGATGATCATTTCTAGACATTTATGGGTACAGTTGATTGTGGATAAAAGAGATGGAAAAAGGAACCACATTGATGTCTAGGTGATCATTTGTAGGCATTTATAAGTGAAAGAGAATTTTGGATAAGATAATTTAGTGAAAGGAGAGCCTTGACCTATGGCGAGTCAGCTTTAGAGATTCTGACAAGAATTTGATAAAAGGAGAGCCTCGGCCTATGGCGAGTCAGCTCGATAGATTCTAGAAAGATTTTGGTTAAGGAAGAACATCAGCCTATGGCGAGTCAGCTCGACAAATTCTGAAAAGATTTTAGTAAAGGAAGAGCCTTGGCTTATGGCAAGTCAGCTCAAGAGATTTTGAAAAATTTTAGCAAGAAGAGAGTCTCGGCCTATAGCTAGTTAGCTCGATAGATTCTGAAAAGATTTTAGTAAAGGAAGAGCCTTGGCTTATGATGAGTCGGCTCAAAAGATTCTAAATGTGAGGGGTTGGGCCTTTCAGAAGGCTTAAAGGAACTTTGCCAGGGATAAAGGGACTCTGGAAGTCACACTTCGTTGATTAGATTTGGAAAGGTATCATTTAGCTTCAAAGGAGTACAAGTTAACTTTAGGAGGTGTCGGTCAACTTTGAGGAAGTACTGGTTAACTTTAGGAGATGTCAGTGAGGCTATTGGCTCAGTTTATACATGATGGTACATGATTACAATGATTGCATAGATGATGCATGCATGTTTCAGAATTCATAGACCTTTTATTTGACTTCTATGCCATGTATGATTTGTGATGATGTCTATAATGGATGATTGCATGGATGCATGAGGGTGGATTCACGCATTTGCTTTGTGAATGTAATTTTTTTCAATGTGACTTTTGTGTCCTGTGGAGACATGCATTTGTAGACTGAGAAACTTTCCAAAGTTTGAGAAACTCAACTTGGATTGGTGTGGAATATTTGCCATGGTGGCTTTATAAGGAGTTCAAGGTGTTACTTTAAGTTTTGGAATATGGTGGCCCATATTTTCTATTTTAATGCTGTTGAAGAGGAGTTCAGTAGTATGGCTTGGTTGTAATTTAGAGGTAGCTCTAGTGGAGTCAGAGCTTAGAGTTTCGCATCTCCTAGATTTTTCAGGAGTTTTTTTTTTTTTTGACTTGTCTTAGGATGTCGCAAGCCAAATGATGGTTGGTGATGGTCAAGTGAATTTGACTGTTGTAATTTAGAAATTCCATGATCCTGATGAACAAGGAGATATAAGGGGGAGGAGACTCAAGATGATGGCCATGGTTTTCTGTTTGAGAGTCAGATACAAGTCTATTGATTGGGGTGATGTTAGAGTGATAAATAAAGTAGAGGCATTTTATGGTTAGAGCCATGCTAATGGAGACACTTGATGATTCTTGATTACTTTGTTCAAGATTTAGAAAGATGAACTATCTTGCTAGTTATTTACTAAGTGAGAAAATTTTATCTATTCTTACCCTTTCTATTGGAGGTGCTTTGTGGATGTCTATTTTAGTTTTTGGGTTATCTTGGAAGTGTGGCTAATGGATCATTTTTGGGTGGCGATCCTTGCTTTTTAGTCTACACATGCTTTATTAAGACTCGGTCAGAGATTGGATAGGATGGTTGCTTGCAGTTTGCCTTTATAAGACACATTTTTAACACTGTTAAAGGATTAGATCTCTCTTTACTAGGGGCCATAGGTGTCGAGTGGTTTGATTGTTGGGCTTAGTTTTAATAACTTTCCATTAGGTCTTGAGGCAGATGAGGTAGACTTAGGATGTGCCCCCAGTTTTTTTCTTCTTAGAGTCTGTGTAGATTACAGTTCCCATTGCCAGAGCTATCAAGTGGTGGCTGGCTGAGAAGTTATAAGGCCATTTATTTTGGGATTTTACATGGGACCACAGATGCCAAGTAATTGAGAAAGAGTATCAGGTTGCCTTGCTGAAGGAAACAGAGGATGACACAGTTAAGGAAGGAGAGATTTTATGAGGAGCCACTAGTAGCAAGAGGACTACAACCAACAGAGGGGGTGACTCGAACTTTGAAGGAGACTCGAGGATCTATTGGAAGTGTGACACCATAGGTTGTAGTAGTGACTCAAAAAAAGGAGATTATGAATATGTTGAGGACAGGATGACACTACATTAGAGGCTTAGAGAAGGATTGTAGTTAAGATAAAAAAGAGGGCTGCATCTTCTAAATTGTAGAAGAGGATTTTTTAGTGCGATTTTAGAACTACTGATACTTAAGAAAGGGTTTTCAATACTTCTGTGGTGAGTAGTTTTGATTTTATTAGTACTTCTATTGCTACGACAGAGGGAGCTACAGAGACCTGAAGGAGGGGTGTACCCTTTTGAGGAGATAATGGTAGACTCTGATTCTAATGAGGATATGAGAGATTTGCATCTCAGGAGGTAGAAGAGGACTAGTTAGACCATGACTTTAGATATGACCCTTTTTTTTTTTTTTGCTTTTTCTTTCATAATACTTGCAGGTTGACAGAATTATACGAAATAGGATAAGCTATAGACGACATTGAAAAGGCTATCCTTTTTGTTATAATGATGTGTTTGTATTTTGCAAGATTTGATCACCATTAAATGAGACATCTTTTATTTTTGCTCAAATTTCTACCTAAGCCGCCCTATCGGGTTTTTAACTTAGTGAGTATTGGGTTTTTAACTTAGCGAGCATTCTTTTCTTCTTTTTTTTTCTTTTTGTTTAGGCAAAAGAATTAAGTGAATGTTGTACTAGGCATAAAGAAAATGAGAATGCAATGCAACAAAATATTTTGTATTATGATTTGGACCGCACCCGAGTCAAGCTACCTACATATCCCTTATATCACTTTTCTATCATTAATTTTTATTATTTTTTAGGGAGAATCAGGTCCACATAGTTCTAATTACATATGCATAAAAAACCAAAATCAAACGCAAATGTCATCTTTAGATGATGTACTATTTTAGTTGATCTAAGTTGCCAGGATGGGAGAATTCATTTTAGTCCACATCCATAAAGATGGTTGTGAACCTTTAATTCTGCGCCTCTCAGAATTATAGACCATTCAATCAAGAAAGGAATCAATCAAGGCTTTTAAATCATCATCAAATCATCCGAGACTCAGTAACAGGTGCAACGCAATTGGAATCATAGAAAACGGATGAGAAATGAGCGAGAACAGATGAAAACGGGCAGAATGGGCGAAACACTACAAGTTGCTGCATAGCTCTATGGCATTGCTGCAGAGCCTCCTACAGTGCCGCAAAGCGCCGCAGAGACCTCTGCATTGCCGCAGAGGCTTGTACAGCATCGGTGGCGTGTTTCTGCTCCCATATTAGAAATTTCAGCCTCTATGCTTTATTCTTCCCCCTATATATAGAGGCAGTCTCTCTACTCTTAAGAAACACAGACTTAGAGGCTTAAAAAGTACTAACTTTAAGTAAATTGCTTTTCTTTTGCTTCTTGCTTTACAAAGCACGTTGAGTGGTGTCTTCTTGATTCCTACTAAACTAATTTAAGGCTTTTTGCCTGCCTGTTAGAGGCAAGTCTCTTGCCTAAGGCTCATGTCCGTCGTGTGGAGAAGGTGAAGTTGCATTCTGGTGGTCTAAGGCTTGTGTCTCTTGAGTGGAGAAGATGGAATTGTGATCCGATCGTTCGCTTCATCTGCCTTATGTCCCCAAGCCATGAAATCTGGTCGTCCGCTTCATCCGGCCTATGTCCCTAAGCTATGAAAGCGTAAGGTAATCTTCTTTTCCTTTCTATTTGGTTATTGTCTATTTTAGTTAGTTGATTAAATTGATTCATCTAGGTTGCTAGTTAATCAACTTGGTAATCATTTAAATTAATTAATTAACTCAACCCTCTTTTAATCAATCAATCAAAACATGATAAAATGGCTAGGCTAAACTAACCTCTTCACAAGAAGGGATGCATGGGTTTTGATTCCTATTCAAAGGGATACGTAGGCATGCTTGGTTTAGGCATCGAATATGATTAAAATAAATCAATTATCCTCCTATCACCTTCTTCACTTATTTTTGTGTTTGTTTCTTTGCTTTATTATTAGGATTAGTTTGGGGAATGTGTGACTTCCCTAGAACTCATAAGGGCTAGAGGAGGTATCCCCTATGTTTGGGATTTTATTTGTAATGTTAATTTTATTTTGGATTATTACTTGTATTTATTATTGGAATCAATGATCATACATATTATAAATTGTCCATGCATCTTAAATTGTTCATGAAATATATTTTAAGTTACTTTTATATTACTTGGCCAAACATGTTTTGTTAAACTGAAAACCTAGTCTCCGAATCCTCTTTGGTTTTGAGGCTAGTGATCTTTTTTCCTTTGGGTAATGATGGGAATCAAATGGGTTTTTTCCTTATATTTTCCCAAATAAAAATAAATTAAGGTGGTGACTCTAAAACGATTTTCAAAGATAAACTCAAGGGCTTCCTCGTGAGTTCTTTTCCAAATGAGTATTTTGATTCCCTTTAGCGGATCAGACCGGTGCTCGAGCGAGGCCTCACAATGGTGCCTCTATCGAATAGGATCTTCTTGTACTATATAGCCCATTTTAGTTTGAACTTCCCCTTGGATCAAGAATAGGGGCTTTGGATTTCTTCCAGAACTAGATTTCTTTCTTGCAAACCCTTGTCTCTCACCTTCTAGTTGAAGTGCTTGGCTAGTCTCCATTAATGAGAGTCCTAAATTTCATACAGAGCATCCATTCTCTCCTTTATTAATGCTATTCAACTGGTCATGATATCTTTTGGTCTATTCTATCTTTATTCTCTGCAGCTTCACTTTGATAGGTTTCTCGTGTGTGTAGGTCGGGATCTCGTGAACTGCGATGCTTGGATCATCCCTATCTTGTCTTGTATAGAACAACTCATGAGCTACTACTATACAAATGTAATGTATTTGAATTTTTATTCTTTTCCTTTATGCCATAATTAATTAATCCTTTTGCCTTTACATATTTTTGTATTTTTTTTTGTTGCCTTTTTTTTTTTTTTTTTTTAAGATGTCCCATTTAAAGATAAATCAGAAAAATTATACTATTGATAAAAATCCTACCATGAGTACATTGAAGGATAAGTTTAGAAGGTGAAATACAGACTCAGAAGGGCAAGACTTGATAGATTCAAATTCAAAGAAAAATTTAATAGAAAACAAACTCAAAAGACTTAGACTAAGACTCAGACTTAAACGTGGACTCAGAGGACTCAGATGTAGACTTGAAAGACTTGGACAGGGGCGTAGTAGTGTTGGCACTCTTCTCAAAATACTGGCTATTAGGTTAAGCTTGAGATGGTCAGGTGAGCTCGGTGATTCAAAAAAGGATTGATGATGGTGCTAGACTTTAGGTATAGGAGCAATGATGTCTTCGCTATCAATGAGGCATTGAATTTTGTGCTTCAGAGCCTTGCACACATTAATTTTGTGCCCCAGCCCTTGATGAAAGTCAGAGTGCTCATTAGCACTATAACCCTTAGGCAAGGGGTTTGGAGGAGGTCGTGGATCTAAGGGCTTAACCATATTAGCCTCTAAGGCTTTCTTGTAAATGATGCTGAGGGGCATACCTAGCTTGAAAAAGGTCCTCATTGTTTCTAACTTCATCAACTGATGACAGGAGACAACATTTACCTCTCCTTTCCTTTTGGTGGTAGAATTGGTGGCGTAATTAGTGTTCTTATGATACCTCAAACCAGAGGACTAATCCTTACCTTGTCCCGATTATATCAAATCCTAGATTTTAGTGACAATGATAATGAGAGCTTTAAATCTAGGGAGGTATTGCATTTGTAGATGAGCATGATATTGAGGGAGGAGGTTCTTAACAATGATGTCAATTTGCTCTACTTTAAATGGACGATTCACCATTTGAGCCGCTTTTGTCCTCTACCTTGTAAAGAACACAGTGAAGGATTCTCTTGGCCCATGTTTGGTGGTTTTCAAATCTCAATAGGTTACATCCACCTCAATATTGTAGTGGTATTGCTTGACAAATGCATTACATATGTCACCCCAAGTCTTCTTGTGATTCTGGTCGAGATCTAGTAACCACATAATAGCAGCTCCGGTCAAGGACTATTGGAATAATCGAGCAAGGAGCTCGTTGTCTATATTAGAAGGTCTCATGGCACCCATATACACCTTAAGATGAGTTTTGGGACATGTGGTGCCATTAAACTTGTCCATGATCGCATTTTAAATTTTGGTGGAACCCGTGCATTTGGAAAGAGAGCTAAGGAGTCGACATCTATCATGTCTTCCTGCTTTTTAACATTCTTGAGTGTTGTCTCCATGGCCTCAATTTTCTCCATCAATTTCTTAGCTTCAGAAAAACTAGAAAAATCTCCACTTTAAAAAGGATTCGCAGTGGGAGAGGGAATAGTTGTGTTCAAGTCTACGATAAGAGAGGTTAGAATTTCAAGTGTTTTCCCATTATCGATGAGATTGATAATGGGAGTAAAAGTAGGGGCATGGCTAATCTCAGCTTAGGCAGATGCAGGCTCAACACTAGTAGGAGGGGAAGTAACAGTGGCATTAGTCATTTCCTTGACTTTATTGATGATGGATTGGCGTTGGGAATTGAAAGCACTAGTAAAAGTGGTAGACTGGGCATTAAGGGCATTGGTGAAGGTGTCGGCTTGAGTCTTAAGAATGGTGGTGAGTGTGGCTTGGAAGGTCTCCTCTTGTTTCTTGAGGAGGTTGGCAAAAAAGGTGCTCATCGCATCTTGGTTGAGAAAGCTGGAGGTGTTGGCCATTGGTACCTTGAAATATAAAACAGACAAAAAAATGGCTAAGAACATAGAATTATAAAGGAAGAAAAAAAAATGGCATGAATGTGAAGGTGTGTCAGGAAAAGGTTTCCCTCCACATGGTTGGTCATTAGGTTTATATGCTGGCAAGGTGAGTGTGTGAGGTATTTTAAGGTAAAGGACTAACGATTTAGGGTTTTGTGGATTGACCTTGTTTCTCATGTTATGTATGCATGGTAATGTCATGATGCGTGCCAAAAAAGATTTCATGGGTATGTACACAAATATCTCTATTATTACGATATATGGAACCTAGGGTCAACGTTAGGGCGACTATATGTACAAAGGTGAAGCGTGGTTTGTTTAAGGGTCCCCATCCCACTAGAGCATCGATATACCTAATTACATGTGAGGAAAGGAGCCTCATGTGGGTCCAACGGTACTGATTGCTCGTTACACCATCAAAATGATCGAGGATTCATCATAGGGTGGAATGCTTTCACTATCTTCCAACATACTATAAGGGAGTTATCAAGCCAATGCTACTCATTATCCAAGAGTTTTCCTAAAGCTAAGGTTAGGCAATGAGCCTTTATTATACAAAGTGATGCATGAAAGTCAAATTATACTTAATAAGCCAAATAGAGATTATTTTGGAAAAATTTTTCCTTAACCAAATAGTAATTCTTTTATTTTTCTTTTTATTTTAAAAAGGAAGCAGCTAGTCCCCAGTGGAGTTACCAGCTATGAGGCCTCACCCAAGCACCAACCCGATCTGCTAAAGGGAATCGGGATGCTCATTAGGGTTTAGACTCACAATGAAATCCTCGGGTTCAGATTTAGTTGATTTTGAAAATGATTTTTGGGAGTCACCATCCTAATTTATTTTTAAATGAGAAAATTAAGGAAAAACCTAATTGTGACTCCAATTCATTAATTTTAGTTAATTTATTTACCCAATTATAAAATTACTAACCTTGAACTAGGTTGAGCTTGGGGATTAGGTTTTTGGTTAAATAATCACTATTTGGCTCTTAAGTTTAATTTGATTTCATGAATGACAAATATTATAAGATGATAACTATAAATAAGATGCATGAATATGACATGAGTGCAAGTAGAAAATTAAAATAAAATATCCATAAATTATATTAATTAAAAAGGAAAAAGGAGATTGATTGGGATTTAGATTTGAGGTTTGGATTTAGATTCCAAATGTGCCTATGTACCCCATTGAATGGGGATTAAAATCCACGTAATTCGTTCCATGATTAAGTGGAGGGTTTTTGAGATTGATTGGATTGATTGATTTGATTTGGATTTTTTGAGGAAAAAGCTGATACCTTTTGGTGGACAAAGAGTTTTACCAGACTAAAGTTTCACTTTATCAGAACTGGATGATTGGATTGGTCTGAAGATTAATTAATTAATTAATTAAAATGATTAATTAACTAATTAATATGATAAAAAGGATGGATGGATTAATTAATTAAAAAGATTAATTAATTAATTTGGATGAAGGGTGGATTAAAAGAAGGATTAATTTGATTTTGGAAAAAAGTGGTTAATTAATTAATTGAAAAGATTAATTAATTAATTGAGTGATTAAAAAATAGAATTTTAGTTAATTAAAAAGATTAATTAACTTGGTTAGGGTGAAGTAATTAATTAATTAAAAATATTAATTAATTAATTAGAGAGTGATTGGACGGAGAAGAGAGGAATTAAAGGATAGCTATCAACTCTAACTCAAGGTGTCTTTGAAATGAGGAAATGAAAGGGTTATTTATAGGAAAATGAGGTAAGGGTGATTTGGGAAGTGAAAATGTGAAAAGAAAAAAAGGATAGGGCTAAAAAAAATACTAAAAAAACATGATCAGGGGCATTTTGGACATTTCAGCCCAGGCATAAAAACTAGCCTGACGCAGCTCCACACCACTTCTATGTAGTAGCCGCGTTAAGGCAGTGCGGCTGGCCATGTCAAAGCAACTCTCCAAAAATGCGGATCCGCGCTGCCACTGATGCAAAGCAATGTCAATTTTTGATGCAGTTAGCTTTTTTTTTTTTTTTTTTATTTAAGGATTGGTTGGTTTGGGGTTTAGAAAATTTTGATCTCTAGATAGCAATATAATTGAAAGCTAAAAAAATTTCTTTCGAGGGCGATGCCCCCAAACACCTACCCACTAACCAGCTAGGGGATCGCCGTAACGGCTCTGCGTAGCATGTTAACTTAGCAAGTGCTAAGATGTGACTGAATGATGAGAGTGCAAAATTAAGGGTTCACAAATGGTAGTGTGGAAGCGGCTCTAATGTTTTTATTGAAGGTTGGAAAGGTTTCTTTCTTCTTAACATTGGATGGATTGTTTCCTAGCTAGTAGCATTCAACACTTGGTTTGCCCGGTAAATGATCTTTGCCCATTGTTGTTATCTATTTTTGCTCCTTGCTCTTCTCGACATTAAGCTACGATTAAGTGGTTTGAACAAGTTTGGTTATCTGATTCATCTTGTTGAGCACAAGTTTGGAGGCTTGGGGTATTGATTTTTTGTTAGATAAATTTATGACAAAGTTGTCGAATTGTTTGAATAAGTTAAGTGTATAGGGTAAATCAAAGCACAACCAAATAGTTCAGCAATTAAAGGAATGTTGTGATCATATTCTGGTTCTCAAACAAGCAGGTAATTCTAGTAATTCCACTAAGCTGATTGCTCATTTTTTTGCAAATGGATTCGCTGCTTAAAATAGATAAGTTGTATTAGTAGCAGCATGCTCGAGTTTCTTGGCTACTTAAAGGTGATAAGAACAACAAATTTTTTCATCAAACAACTTCTCATTGAAGGAAAATAAATGGACTGAAAAGGCTTTATGATAAGCATGGTCAATGGGAGTCCGAGTCTGATGGTAGGGGTTCCATTGCTATGGATTATTTCCAATAATTATTTTCCTCATCTCTACTAGATATTCATGCTTTGGTAATTTTGGGAATTATAAAATCTATTTTGGTAAAGCAAAATAGTCATTTGTTGCTTCCTTTTCAACGTGAGGAAATTGAGAAAGCCCTTTCACAAATGGATCCTCACAAAGCCCTGTGTCCTAATGGTTTATCTATATTGTTTTACAAATCTTTTTGGGATGTTGTTAGAATTGAGGTGATTGATATTTGTTTACATATTCTTAAGGGTGGGGATTTTCCACCCAATTTTAATCAAACGAATATTGTTCTCATTCCTAAGGTTAAGCATCTAGTTCATATGACAAATTTGTGCCCCATTAGTTTATGTAATGTAATTTATAAATTAGTTTCCAAAGTTATTGTGAACTGTATGAAAATTATTCTTCCTCATATAGTCTCAAAGGAGCATAGTGCTTTTGTTCCATCTCGATTGATCATAGATAATGTGTTTTTAGGAACTGAATCTTTTTATGCTTTAAAATATAATGCTAAAGGCTGTGGTGGAATGGTTATGGTTATGGTTAAGCTTGACATGGCCAAAGCATATGATAGGCTTGAATGGGATTTCATTTAGGTTGTGCTTAATTGGTTGGGTTTTGCTAGTAATTGGGTTTCTTTTATGATGTAGTGTGTTTCCTCAGTTTCCTATTCAATTGTCTTGAATAGTGCTATTATTGGCAATGTTGTTCCTTCTAGGGGTGTGCATCAAGGAGATCTTTTATCCCCATATTTGTTTATTTTATGTGCTAAAGCTTTATCTAGTATGCTTTATCATGCATGTACCCAAGGTCGCCTTATAGGTCTTCAAGTTGTCCCTGACGCTCCTAGTATTTCACACCTAATCTTTGTTGATGATTCCCTTATTTTTACAAAAGCCTATGTTCAAGAGGCATCTAAATTAAAATGGATTTTATCTTTGTATGAGGCATCATCATGTCAGTTGGTGAATCTTAATAAATCAAGTACTTTTTTTGTCCCAGCTATTTCTCAACATCGTAGGACTTAATATTTGGAAAAATTGGGTATTGGTGTGCTAGATCTTTTAGGTTCCTATTTAGGTCTTCCTTCTATGATTGGGTGATCAAAGAAGGAGGCATTTGCTTATCTGCGTGATCAGTTTCAAAAGAAGATGTCTGCTTGGAAAGGTGATTTGTTATCTATGGTAGGTAGAGGCATTATGATTAAATCTGTTATGTAGGCTCTACCTGTATACTTAATGAGATTTATCAAATTTCAGTCACTAGAGTAGATGAATTACAGAAACTTATGAACTCATTTTGGTGGAGTTCGATAGATTGTGTTTAAAAGAGTATTCATTAGGCTTTTTAAGATCGTTTGTGTTCTTCAAAAGCAAATGGTAGTTTGGGTTTTTACAGTTTGAGGGAGTTTAAGCTTGCACTGCTTACTAAACAATGTTGGCGTCTTTTGTCTAATCCATCTACGCTGACTGCTAGGTTCTTTAAAGCAAAATATTTTCCTTTAACTAGTGTTTTGCAAGCTTCTGCTAGTCCTTCCTCAAGTTTTTGTTAGCAAAGCCTCATGGCTGCTATTCCTTTGTTATTTAAAGGTTTGATTTGGTGCGTAGGGGATGTGTCTCAAATTTTGATATGGGAGGATGCTTGGTTGCCTATTCTTAATGATTTTTAGTTACTTCTCCATAACAATCAGCTTCTCAAATTTTAGTTGTTGCTGATTGATTTCCAATGGATCATGAAATGAAGATGTGCTTCGATCTAATTTTCAAGCATGTGATATAGAGGTTATTTTGTCCATTCCATTGAGTTATGGTTTGGTTACAAATTGTCAATGTTGGTTTTATACTAAGAATGGTCAATATTCTGTGAGATCTGGTCATTAGCTAGCACAAATGGGTATAGACGAGTTTCACAATGATTCCAATCCTCTTTGGAAGCAAATATGGACTGTCACAATTCCTAAATGCCAAAAAGTCACCATTTGGTGTCTCCTTAAAGGTTTTCTTCCGTTGAGAAATAATTTATAGGTTAAATAGGTTTAAGTTGATAATGTTTGTCCTTTGTGTAACCAATCTCCTAAAACTAAAATGCATCTTTTCAGCATTGTTCATTTTCTTCTCAAGTGTCGCAACTAGTTTCGTTTGGTAATTCTGTTACTATAGCTACTACGGATCCTATGGTTTGGCTATCTCATCTTTCTCAAGTTCTATCTACAGATCAATTTGTTAAATTTCTTTCTCTAGTTGATTTTATTTGGTGGGCTCGCAACAAGGTTGTTTAGGATGATCTTTTTCCATTGCCATCTTCCATTGTGTAAGCTGCTATGGTGTTATTTGATCAATTTTAGGCTGCCAATCAACGTAATCAATCTAGCTCTACTTCTCATTCCGTTTCGGTTGCAGTGCATGACAAACAATGGCATAAACATGTTAAAGCTTAATGTTGATGTTGGTTTTGTAGGCCATAATTCTTCTGCACAATGGGGAGGTATAGGGGTTGTTCTTCATGATGCATATGGGAACTATCTTGCTGTAACATGTTTTCTAATTTCTAATTCATATTCTCCTCTTGTCATGGAAGTTACGGGTGTTGGGACTACTAGTCAATGGGCTCGAAGGCACTAGTCTAGGGTTTTACTTGTGGAGACTGATTGTCTAGTCTTGGTTCATCGCTTAAAGAATATGGATGGTGATGTCACTCAATTGGCTCATGTTTTATTAGATATTGAGAAATTGTTAGATCATCAAACTTATTTAGATTTTGTACCTAAGGAAGAAAACAATGTTGCTCATTTGTTGGCAAAAAAAGGAGCTAGGTTTGATAATGGTTTTGAATGGATTAGTTATCTTCCCTCTTTTGTGCTTGACAGCCATCTTAAAGATATTTTTTCTAATTAATGAATTTTATTTCCCCTCCAAAAAAAAAAAAAAAAACTATCATATAAAGCCTTAGACATAAACCTTAATGACCTGCCCTTAAAAATTATCCTGATTATAATATCTATATAAATGTTTATAAATATAATTATGATAATTAAAAGATTAATAAATTTATATCATCTCCAAAATTTAATTTTTCTTTCCTTATTGTTCTTATTTTTAACTCCCCAGTTTTTAGAATTGAGTTCAATCCCTGTATGTATTCATGCTTATAGAGGAATAATAATAGGTGATTGGCTATAATAATTTTCCACTCTCGAAACTCAAAAGGTGTCTCACCTTTTTTTTTTTTTATTTTTTATTTTTTATCAAAATAGAGCTTTCATTAACTTTGATTCAACTAAATGTCATAGGCATGATAAGAAAGCCAAGTCTTTTGCTGATGAGTTAGCCACTGCTAGAAGAACAATTTCATCTATTGCGTTTAATGCTATCATTTACCATAATATTAGTATTGAATTTCATCATATTGTTTCTGCTTTGAATCTTCATGCTGAACCTATTTCCTTTTCTGAGTTATACAATCAACTTCTCTCTTATGAGATTTTATTACAAAGTTATCAAGTTCCACCCATGGCCAATCTTTCCATTCAGCCTTTTCTTCACCAACACTAAGACCAAATTCTATGAGCATGTAGAATTCTAATTACAAAGGACAATCCAATAATTGACAAAAGTGTAAAATATGTGGTTATCATAACCATACAATAGATTGATGCAAAAGAAATTATGCTTTTAGACAATCAGTTTGACTACAAGCAAATCTTGCATGGCAATTTGGCTACTCATCACAACTTTTCTATGGTCATCCTTCCTCTTATTCAAATAAGTCTACTATGTTTTTTGCATCCTATACAGCCTGATTCCCTGACACAAGCACAACACATCATATGACACTGATGAGCATAATTTAATACATATTAATAGCCCTTAAATTTATTTGTTGTTGTTCATTTATTAAATAAATATTTTTATTTAATGATATTTTTATGAAATAGAAAATAAAATGGTGCAAGCTTAAAAATTGAGTAAAATTATAGTCTTTTACTTGCATGAATAACAACAACAACAACAACAACAACAACAACAACAACAACAATAATAATAATAATAATAATAATAAATTTTGTGAAAGAAATAATTTTTCAATAAAATCAACTAAGCTATTTTCTTTTCTTTTGAAAAATGACACCATCTTCAAGTGTGCAATGGAGACTAAAGAGCTCACCAATCATCCTTATGCAAGCTAACTAAGGAAAACAAAGGATTCAAAGATCAAAGTCATACATTCAATGCTAAAGAAGAAAATTTGCAAAAATTCAAGTCATCACCAACCATTCTTATGCGATCCAACTAAGAAAAACTAAGAATTCAAATATCAAAGTCATATATTTGATGCTAAGGAAGAAAAATCATTTGAAAATTAGTTTTTTCATCAACTTACCATCTAGCCATTCATGCTTATAAATAGAAGGGAAATGGCTTAGCAAAAGACGAGCTTGTGAAGGAAAGAATTGAGAAAATAATGAAGAAGATGAGATTTCAAAATTAAGGATACAAATTGCTAAAATGGGTTCTTTTGTTTATTTTGTTGTTTTAATTATGTCTTTCTAGGTTTTAATTTTACTAAGGTGGATGATGAAACCATGTTAGATTATTAATTTCTATTATTTATTGATTCTAAATATTTTGCAATTTAATATTTATGATTTTGGTTTCAATTGTTAATAATATTTTTTTATCAATTCTATCATGTATTTTTTATTGTTAGGAAAATTATCTATACTTGGTTTTTATTGAAAGAAAAGTAATTTTCTTTAATTATGTGTTTTCTATTAAATTGTATACATATAATGCTTAGAAATTACACTTTTGAAATGAAGCAAAATCTATTTGAGAATTTAATAAAATTCAGCTTAATGATAAAATCAATAGAAGATAAAAAGATTAATTTATAAACTATCTTCTGAAAATTAGAATCAATACATTATAAAAATTATTAATTAAACATTGGTGAATTCTGAAACTTTGGTAATATTTTATCTGAATTTTATTTCACAAGTTCAATTATCTTTAATTGTATTATTTTGATATTTCTACTTTACATCTCTTTATCATTATCTAAAAAAAATTATTTGGAACTAGGTTAGAATTAAATTAATGTGGTTTAATTAAGTTTTTCTATAATTATTCTCATAGCTATCTTCGTGGGAATGATCTCGTTACCACTTATCTATAGAATCAGTGATTTGTGTGCTTGCGAGTATAAATAAAATTTTACAACAAGTTTTTAGCACCATTGCCGGGGAGACATCGAAAAAAAAGAAGAAAGCTCATTAGATCAAGGTTTATTTAATTCTTCTACTAGTTAAATCTTACTTATTGTGAATTTTTTTATTTTATGTTATATTATTATTTCGTTATTTTATTTTATTTTTAGTCATAAAATAATATTAGTTTTTGTTGTAACAATTTTCTTGTTAGTTTTTGTATATTTGAAAAAAAAAAATCAATTTCAATAGTACTGAGTTGAGTTAGAATAGTGTAGCAACTCGGTTACTATTCATGTATTTTGCATAGTTTTGTATTTTTCTTGCATGGTTAGTTAGTTACTATAGATAATTAATTTATTTTTCTGCCGAAAAAAAATTGTTTTAATTTTCAATATTATTATTATTATTATTTTTAGCTTTTAGTCATAAAGTTCTACATTTATATATATTTATATTTTTTTAATTATTTTTTTTATTTCTAGGATCTTTATTGTTTAAAAACAAAAAAGATTAGAGTTAAATTTTTTTTATGTTATGTTAAATCATTTTTATTTTTATTTTTTGCAGTTGATTTGCATTGTCTATTTTATTTTTCTTTCTCTTTTGGTTTATAAGTGTGATTAAATGCATAATTTAATAAACTCTATTAAAAAGGCCAATTATTCATTTGCCTAAGGAAACTGGAACTTAAGTGATCCATTGTGACCCCCCAATTTTTTCTGGGAGTTTTATTAGTTGCACATTTTTCATTTTTATACACTTTGAAAAAGATATTTTATTTTATTTTATTTTTGTTATATTCTCATTATTAATATTTTCAGTTTTATTTTCGTTTGTTTCATTTTATAGTTGGTATTGAAATAAATTTATTTTATTTTATTAGTTTATGCTAGCTTGAGAACGTGATTCAAAGTGTCGTTTGGTTAAAAAAAATTTATCTTTAAGTGACATTAAAATTAAATCATCAATAAAAATGTCTGGAGATAAAATAAATCATGAAAATATGGAAAATCCAAGAGATAATGATGTCCATGTTGAAAGAGAAAAAACACTTATAGAATATTTTTCTCCTATCACTACCAATTCTCCCTCTTGCATAGTTTTACCTTAAACTAATGTAACTCATTTTGAGCTTAAACCAGCCATAATTCAATTGTTATCATCTTTTTATGGTTTAGAGAGAGAAGATCCATACATGCACGTCAAAGAATTCTTGGATATTTGTTCCACATTTCGCTTCCAAAATTTTTCTGATGATTCAGTAAGGCTGAGGCTATTTTCATTTTCACTAAAAGATAAAGCAAAAGCTTGGTTAAATTCCCTTCAAGCAAGAATAATTACTAGTTGGGATCAACTAGTTAATAAATTTTTATCAAAATTCTTTCCCATGTCCAAAACTGATAGTCTTAAGAGAGAAATTTCTGAATTCTACCAAAAAGAGGGAGAAAAATTTTATGAGTGTTGGGAAAGGTTTAATGATTTGATTTTAAAGTGTCCCCATCATGGTTTTGAAATTTGTAGATTGGTAAAATATTTTTATGATGGTTTAATTTCATTAAATCGTCAAATGATTCAATCCATGCATGGTGAAAAATTCTTGCATCTGCAAAGTAGTCAAGCTTGGGATTCACTTGAAACATTAGTTGTAAATTCTCAACAATGGAATTGTTTAGATCCGAGAGCCAAATCCACTCATGTAACCAAGAGAGGAGGCATCTATGAGATAAGAGAGAGAGATGAAAGTGATTTGAAAACTACTCTAGCTAGTTTGTCTAGGAAGGTGGAAGCCTTAATGTTAAGTCAATCCATGAATTCTCAAACAAACAGTAAGAGTGAGTTGTGTGCCTTATGTTCTAGTACATCTCATACTACTCAATTTTTTCCTTCAATGCCAAATTACCAGGGAGCATTCTTTGAACAAGCAAATGCACTCCATTCTTATGGAAAATCATCTGATAGCCCATATGCCCTCACATATAATTCAAATTGGCGAAATCATCCAAATTTTCATAGAGATAGAACTAGCCTCCAATGACTCAAAGTCATCAATATAATATGTCCAATAAGCACATTGGTCATTCAAATCCATCATATCCTCAAAATGCTTCCTAATTCTCTACTCAATTGCAGAAGAAACCTTCTTTAGAGGATACTTTACAACAGTTCATGCAATTAACCTAACAAGTTTTGCAATAGAATTCTCAATCCATTCAAAAACTTGAAACATAATTAGGCCAACTTGCAACTGCTGTAGCTGAAAGGGAAAAAGGAAAATTTCACAGTCAACCTATTCCAAATCCAAAAGGTTAATATGAGGTAGGTTCATCAAGTTCTAATGAAGAAGTTAAATTCATAACTACTCTTAAGTCTGGAAAATGCATAGTCAAACCTAATTATACACCTGAACCTCAAAAAAAGAGTCAAAAGAATCATCTTAAAATTTTATCATTCAAAGACTCAATTGAAAAAGACTATCAATCATTGCCTTATGTTCCAAAATCCCCTTACCCACAAAGACTTGTCTCAAAAGAGAAAGGTACCCAATATAGTGACATTATAGAAGTGTTTAAGCAAGTTAGCATTAACATCCCTCTTCTTGATGCTATTAAACAAGTACCTACTTATGCCAAATTTTTGAAAGATCTTTGTACGGTAAGGAAAACAAATGTTCCTAAAAAGGCATTCTTGACTGAACATATAAGTTCCATACTCCAACATAAAACTCCTATTAAGTATAAGGATCCCGGTTATTCGATAATTTCTTATACCATTGGTAATCATGAAATCAACCGAGCTTTACTTAATTTAAGAGCAAGTGTGAATCTGTTGCCATATTATGTTTATCAGCAACTTGGGTTAGGAGAATTGAAACCCACAACTGTGATACTCCAATTAGCTGATAGGTCTGTCAAAATTCCTAAAGGTTTCATAGAAGATGTTTTGGTCAAATTGATAAGTTTTACTTTCCAATAGATTTCATTGTTCTTGATACTCAGCCTATTAAAAACACAAAGGATCAAATTCCTATCATCTTAGGAAAACCATTTTTTGCCACATCCAATGCAATCATCAATTGTCGAAGTGGTGTTTTGAAATTATCATTTGGTAATATGACTGTTGAACTTAATGTGTTTAATGTTGCTCGTCATCCAGTTAACAATGATGATTTGTGTGAAGTTAACATGATTAAAAGTGTGATCAATGATTATTTTTTGGAAATAAATAAAAATGATCCATTTGAGAAATGTTTAACCCAATTTGGCATGGACTTAGATGTTGAAAATTTAATTAGTGAGGTGAATTCTTTATTAGAATTTGTTCCACTAATGGATACAAACAAATGGAAATCTAAAATTGAACCTCTATTTCCCATAGAATCTAAAGAGTCAATTCCTGAATCACAAAAGTTAGACCTAAAACTATTGCCTAAGTCACTAAAATATTCATTTTTAGGACCATCAGAAACTTTGCCCATTATCATAGCATCTGATTTAGAGGTTGAACAAGAAAACAAGCTAAATGATGTTTTGAAAGATCATAAAGAAGAAATAGGGTGGACAATTTTATACATTAAGGGTATTAGTCCTTCAAGTTGCATGCATTGAATTCATTTAGAAGACAATGTTAAACCTAGTCGTGAATTCCAATAATTCATGGGTGAGTCCTGTGCAGGTAGTTCCAAAGAAATCTAGCATAACAGTAGTGAAAAATAAAGAAAATGAACTAATTCCCACTCGAATCCAAACTGGATGGTGTGTTTGTATTGATTATAGGAAGTTGAATGTTGTCACAAAGAAAGATCATTTCCCATTTCCTTTCATTGATGAAATGCTTGAGAGATTATCTGTTCATGCATACTATTGTTTTCTTGATGGTTACTCTGGATATAATCAAATCCCAATTGCACTTGAGAATCAAGAGAAAACCACTTTCACTTGTCCTTTTAGAACCTTTGCCTATCGACACATGCCCTTTGGGTTAAGCAATGCACCTGCTACATTTCAGCGATGCATGATAAGTATTTTTTCTGATATGGTTGAGCATTTTCTTGAGATATTCATGGATGATTTTTCTGTCTTTGGTTCTAGCTTTGATGAATGTTTGCATCACTTGACCTTGGTTTTGATTAGATGTAAAGAGAAAAATCTTGTGTTAAATTGAGAAAAATGCCATTTCATGGTTAAAAAGGGAATTGTTCTTGGTCATATAGTGTCACAACAAGGAATTGAGGTAGATAAAGCAAAGATAAACTTAATCTCTAGCCTTCCTCCACCTCACACTTTAAAAGAAATTTGATTCTTTTTAGGTCATGCTGATTTCTACCGTAGATTCATCAAAGATTTTAGTAAAATCTCTCGACCTTTGTGTAACTTACTTACGAAAGATACACCTTTTATCTTTGATAATGAATGCCTTCAAGCCTTTGAAAAGCTTAAAATCTTGTTGACATCTACACCTATCATTGGACCACCTAATTGGAGTATTCCCATTGAGATCAGGTGTAATGCCTATGATTATGCCCTTGGTACTGTTTTAGGCCAACAAGTCAATAAGCTACTTGTCGTGATCTATTATGCAATTAAAACTCTTACTAATGCACAACTTAATTATTCAACCACTGAGAATGAGTTGCTTATTGTAGTGTTTGCCTTGGACAAATTTAGATCTTATCTTATTGAATCCAAAGTCTTTATCTATACTAATCATGTTGCATTGAAATACCTTTTATCAAAAAAAGATGCTAAGCCTCACTTGATTCGATGGATTTTGTTAATACAAGAGTTTGACCTTGAAATTCATGATAAGAAAGGTTTTCAAAATGTTGTGGCTGATCATTTTTCTAGACTAATAGTGGAATCTGTTGTTAAGAATTGTCCCATCAAAGAGACTTTTGTTGATGAACAACTCATGTCCATATCACAGTTAACTTGGTTTGCTGATATTGTAAATTATCTTGTTACTAGTCATATGCCAAACCATTAGAGTAACCAAGATAAAATAAAATTTTTAGCTGATATAAAGAAATTTTTTTAGGATGATCCATACTTGTTTAAATATTATCATGATCCAGTGATTAGGAGATGTGTGCTTGAAAGTTAACAAAAAAATATTATCTCCTTTTGTCATGACTATACTTGTGGAGGCCACTTTAGTGTAAAGAAAACTACTGCAAAAATTTTGCAATGTGGATTTTATTGGCCTACATTGTTTAAAGACACTCATGTGTATTGTAAATCTTGTGATTGATGCTAAAAATTAGGAAGTATTTTCTGTAGAAATATGATACCTTTAAATCCAATTCTTATGGTTGAATTATTTGATGTTTGGGGTATTGATTTTATGGAACCTTTTCCTAATTCCTTTGGTAATTTGTACATCCTTGTTGCTATTGATTATGTATCCAAATGGGTAGAGGCAAGTACCTGTAGAACAAATAATCATAGGGTTATGGTGAAATTTTTAAAAGAATGCATTTTTTCTAGAATTGGTACACCACAAGCAATCATTAATGATGGAGGAAAACACTTTTGTAATAGGCATTTTGAGCATTTGATGAAGAAATATGGCACTACTTATAAAGTAGCTACTTTTTATCATCTACAAACAAGTGGTCAAGTTGAAATTTCAAATAGAGAAATCAAACGCATTCTTAAGAAAATGGTTAACCCCACTAGAAAAGATTGATCTTTGAAATTACATGATGCATTGTGGGCTTATTGTACAGCATTTAAAACCCCTATTGGAATGTCCCCTTTTAGACTTGTTTATGGAAAACCATGTCACTTACCAGTAGAATTGGAACATAGAGCATATTGGACAATTAAACAATTAAATTTCTCTTTAGATAAAGTTGATGCTCAACAAATGCTTCAATTGAATGAGTTAGAGGAAATTAGAACTGATGCTTATGATTGTGCAAAATGGTATAAGGAGAAAATGAAAATTTCCCATGATAAAACTATTTTGACAAAATCTTTTATTCCTGGTTAAAAAGTCCTTTTATACAATTGTTGGTTGCATCTATTTCCTGGAAAGTTACGTTCTCGATGGTCAAGCCCATTTTTGGTTCGCACTATATTTCCATATGGAGCAGTTGAAATTGAAAATCCAAAAAATGGTGATGTATTTAAAATCAATGGACGAAGATTGAAACTATTTTTGGAGCTAGAACCAACAACAGTGGAAGAAGTACTTTTGAGTGATCCTATTTATTAGGATCAATTCAATTCATTTATGTCATTTTTTTTTCTCTTTGTGTAACTAATTTTTTTTTTATATTTAACATTTTTTCTTTGTTTTATAAGTATAGAATACAAACTTTTTAGCTAGATATGGAAGCATCTCTTGCTACACTCAGAAACAGATTTTCAACTCTTCCCCAAGATATACTCAAAAAAATTGACGAATGTAAACTGGAAAGAATGAAGGCATTTAGACATCTGAATCTTCCTGAAGATATTCGCTGGATCATAGAAGCCAAAGTACAACTGGCAGGTGAATTAAATGAATCATTTGTTAAATGTTTGCTAGGTACAGGGAGAAGTTCTTACTCAAAGAAGAGAAAAGCAAAGAGAATGGGAATCTGCTACAAGTGTGCAAGATAGAATTGCAAGACACACTGTAGAAATATTGGATATAAATCCATAAATTGAGAAGATAAAATTCAATTCATAAAAGATGGATTGAGAAAGGAGTCTTTGGATAATATCCTATAGACTCTTGAGACGCATCCATGTGGACAAGTTCAACATACTCTTTTAGATTTATGGAGCTTATTTAAAGAAGAGAAACAGCGTTCCAGTCTAGGGAATCTGACATTAAAAGATCTTGTTTGCCAGTTAATAAGAAAACTAGATAGGAAGTGTATCCTCGACTCATAGAAGGCGTTTAAGCCATTACTGAACGTAAAACCAAAGGAAGTGTGAGCCACAGTCACAACTACTATTCATGATTAGGTGTATCACTAACTTTTTGACTTTTGTTCATTTTTCAATACTCTGCAGTGACTTTTTGAATTTTTTAGCACCTAGATTTTCATTTTCTGCAAATTTTTCTATTTTAGTTAACTTTTTAGTCTTTTAATGTCTGCTTTTAACTTTTCAATGTTTTCTTTTTGACATTTGTACACATAGCATTGATTATTTTTGTTTGTTATTGTTATTTTTTATCTTTATTTTTTCTGTCAATAATTATTTTACCCTGTTGAACTGTTCTTTTACTATGCTATTTTCTTTATATGCACATTCATTATTTTCAATATGCATACAACCTCTTGAAAAAATTTGTGAACCAAGAAAAGAAAAAAAGGGCAAAACTCTCAACACGCAAATTCAAAACTATTTGTGTCTTTTGTAGTCCAAACTCTGGCAAGAAAAGAGAGTACTTGATAGCAGCTAATGAACTTGGTAGGATTTTAGCTAAACGAAAAATTGATTTGGTCTTTAAGGGAGGTAGTTTAGGGTTAAGGGGTTATGTCGCAAGTTCTGCATATATTGGACGTAGCAAAGTCCTAGGAATAGTTCTAAAGGCTTTGGCTCAAAATAAACACATCACTGATGAAACTATATGTAATGAGTTACAAGTCATGAGCATGTACGAACGAATGACATATATGAATCTCAATGCTGATGCTTTTATTGCATTACCTGGTAGTTTAGAAACATTTGAAGATATTTTCACCATTGCATCTTGGACCTAATTAACATTTCTTCAAAAGTCATTGGGATTACTTAATGTTGATGGTTTTTATGATGGTTTGCTATCTTTTCTCGATCATGCTGTGGAACAGGGTTTTATGATACCGGCGAGTTAACGCATCCTAGTCTTTGCTTCAACTATTGATCAATTGATTGACCAACTATAAAAATTTGTGTCCGAACCTAATCCATTGATGGCACAGGTAGTTTGGCATTCTAGGGCCAGTAGCAGCAAGAAGTATGGACCATACTTGAATCTTTGGTTGTAACTTCCCTAACTCTTATAGTTTTTCTTATTGCATTTTTTTTTTGTGTTACACCTGATCAAGCGAAGTCCTCTACTCTTTATTTATTTATAGTAGACATTGGGGACAATGTCTCAGCTAAGTTTGGGGGTGGAGAAATTGTTATTTAAAAAAAAATTATGTTTTCTCAATTATTTCTAAGGTCCAATTCACTAAAATTTCAGATGAGAGAGTAAATAGTTACTTTTGTTACTCTTGATACGCATATGTATTTTTTATGATTTTCTTTTCTTGTTTTCAAAAAAAAAAAAAAAAAACTTCCAATTACTATGATGAGAATTGAGCTTTAATGTCATGGCTTTGATTCGTAATGAGTATTGATTTGAATTTTGATGACATTCTTTGGTTAATTTATTTTCACAGTGATTATACTCAACTCTTTTCTCACAATAGCCATGATTGTTTTGTAGAAAGACAAGTATACTAGAATAGGTGTGTTCTTATACCTTTACCTTTATTATCATTTTAATTTCGATATGAAAGATTTATATATTTGAACTTTCCCTTGAGGTCTTTCAAGGCGAACGACTGATCGAGTATCACTTGTGAAATGATTAAGGCATTAGGATTTTCATCACAAAGTCAAATAAACTAGTTCCCCAATTGATGTTCCAAGAGAATATCCCTTTAGTGAGCCAATTTGAGACTACACTAATTAACTGTTTTCTTTGGTAACCATATCACTCACCTAGCCTCAACATGATTATATCTTTACCCTTATTCTAAAGATGAAATAGAGATAAAAAGACAAATATCATTGTCAAGAGAAATTTCTTAAAAGTTTGGGATAAAATAAATAAAAAAAAATCTTGATTCTAAAAAAATATATATATAAAAAAAAGAGTAAAAAAAAATCTTGAGTTTGAAGATCAAAGCTTTGATATTATAAGTAGAGGTTAGAATACAGTAAAGGTCAACATAATAATAGTTGGCTAAATTTTATATGTTTCTATGGGTTTTGAGAAGTGTCTCTTACAAAATACTATGATATCTTTAACTCTATGAAATCTTTAGAACTTGTGTAATCTCCTATTCCTTTCATTCTTTAGCCACATCAAACCCTATTTCCCTATTACAACCAATATTAAAGACCTTTTGATCTCATGTCATGCCTTCAAAGTAGTGGAGTTTTATACCAAAGGGGAAGCTTATGATACTTAATTCTTTATTAGAAATTGAATGATTGTTATTGTAAGGTTATGAGAATTTTACTTGTTTGAAGCATGCAAATCACATTTATTATTAATATTGGCTATTTCACACACTCACTTGAGTATGACTGTTTCAAGATGAATTAGCTTTTGAATGGATATGTATTCAATTTAATACTTGTTTGATTTCAAAGTTACAATATCTTATTGTTCTCTGAGATAAATAGTTGGAAGTTTAGATTTTTATAGGTGTTTGTGGGTATTATCGCTGGAAGCCCTCACAAGACTATAACTCATCCTCTATGGGCCACCTAGAGGTTTAAAAGCTTGTTGCATATGCTAAATATAATCATGATTTCTTACGAAAATAGACAAGTTTAGGTTTTGTTTTTGCTCAAGGACTAGCAAAATCTAGGTTTGGGGGCATTTGATGAGCATAATTTAATACATATTAATAGCCCTCAAATTTATTTTTTGTTGTTCATTTATTAAATAAATATTTTTATTTAATTATATTTTTATGAAATAGGAAATAAAATGGTAAAAGCTTGAAAATTGAGTAAAATTATAGTCTTTTACTTACATGAATAATAATAATAATAATAATAATAATAATAATAATAATAATAAATTTTATGAAAGAAATAATTTTTCAATAAAATCAACTAAGCTATTTTCTTTTCTTTTGAAAAATGAAACCATCTTCAAATGTGCAATGGAGACTAAAGAGCTCACCAACCATCTTTATGCAAGCCAACTAAGGAAAACAAAGGATTCAAAGATCAAAATCACATATTTGATTCCAAAGAAGAAAATTGGCAAAAATTCAAGTCATCACCAACCATCCTTGTGGAATCCAACTAAAAAAAACTAAGAATTCAAATATCAAAGTCATATATTTAACGCTAAAAAAGAAAAATATTTGAAAATTGGTTTCTTCATCAACTTGCCATCTAGCCATTATGCTTATAAATAGAAGAGAAATGGCTTAGCAAAAAAGGAGCTAGTGAAGGAAAGAATTGAGAAAATAAGGAAGAAGTAGAGATTTTAAGATTAAGGATTCAAATTGCTAAAATGGATTCTTTTTTTTTTTATTTGGGTGTTTTAGTTATGTTTTCTAAGTTTTAATTTTACTAAGGTGGATGATGAAACCATGTTAGATTATTAATTTCTAATATATATTGATTCTAAATATTTTGCAATTTAATGTTTATGATTTTGATTTCAATTGTTGATAATATCCTTTTATCAATTCTATCATGTATTTTTTATTGTTAGGAAAATTATCTATACTTGGTTTTTATTGAAAGAAAAGTAATTTTCTTTGATTATGTGTTTTCCATTAAATTGTATACATATAATGCTTAGAAATTATACTTGAAGTGAAGCAAAATTTATTTGAGAATTTAATAAAATTGAGCTTAGTGATAAAATCAATAAAAGACAAAAAGATTGATTTCTAAACTATCTTCTAAAAATTAGAATCAAGACATTATAAAAATTATTAATTAAACATTGGTGAATTATGAAACTTTGGTAATATTTTATCTGAATTTTATTTCACAAGTTTAATTACCTTTAATTGTATTATTTCGACATTTCTACTTTACATCTCTTTATCATTATCTAAAAAAAATTATTTGGAACTAGGTTAGAATTAAATTAATGTGGCTTAATTAAGTTTTTCTATAATTATTTTCATAGCTCTCTCTATGGGAATGATCTTGTTACCACTTATCTACAGAATTAGTGATTCGTGCGCTTGCGAGTATAAATAAAATTTCACAACAGACACCCACTCTTCAAACAATCAATGATCCACAAGCATATAAAGGAGGTGATCAAGTCACAATTGGTAATAGATAATCAATGCCTATATCTCATACTGGTATGGCCTTTTTCCTTTCAAGTAAAAATACTGACTCAATTTTAAATGATGTTCTTCATGTTCCTACTCTTTCTAAACCATTATTGTCTGTCCAATAACTCACCAAAGATAATAATTACTTTTTTGAATTTTATCCATCTTATTTTTTGGTTAAGGATCTAAAGAGCAAAGAAATCCTATTCCAAGGCAAGAATAACTTAGGACTGTATGAGCTTCCCTCTACCAAACCACAAGCTTTCATGAGTATTTGTGTTCCCTTTGATACGTGGCATGCTAGGCAAGTACATCATCATGTTCCAACTGTTTCAAAAAATAATTAGAGATAATAAAATGCCAATTTCCAATGGTTTAAGTCATTCTTTTAATTGTGCTTCTTATAGGTTAGGTAAGATGGCAAATTGCCTTTTGCTTCTATTGAGTATACTAATTGCAACCAATTTGATATTATTCATTTAGATGTTTGGGGTCCGTTCCTCGTGCTTAGTAATTTAGGTTTCAAGTATTTTGCTCTATTTGTTGATGACTTTTCCCATTTCACATGGATTTTTCCTATATATAATAAAAGTGATGTTTTCAATATATTTAAAAATTTTGAATCTTTTGTTAAGTTACAATTTGATTCCCAGATAAAGGCCTTTCACTTTGACTAGGGTGGTGAGTATTAAAAATTAAATTCATACTTTAAGAATCAAGGAATAATCCATCATATTGCTTGTCCCAATACTCATAAAACAAATGGCTTATTGGAAAGAAAAATTAGGTATATAGTAGACATCGGTCTTACTCTTCTTGCACATGCTTCTATTCCTCTCAAATTTTGGTCTTATGCTTTCAATCATGCTGTCAATGATATTAATAATATGCCAACTTCAAGCATTAACAATTGTGTACCCTATGAAGTTATATTTAATAAGAAACCAAATGACTTGGACAAAAAGATTTTTAGTTATGCAGTGTATCCTTATTTAAGACCATTTGATGCACACAAATTTTCTTTCAAAAGTAAGCAATCTGTTTATTTAGGAAGGTCTCCTAACCATTGTCAGAATTTTATTTGGATATTGATATGACAAGGTTTATGTAGTAAGGCATGCAATCTTTGATGAAAATATTTTTCCATTTAAATTATGTAATCCTTATCCTAATCCAAATCAAGACAGGTTAAAAGATTTTCCTTAGCTCACAATACAAGTTCTGTCTACTCCTTCCTTACACCAAGGTATGTTTCCTAATCAAACTCAATCTTCTTCACCACATTCATCTTAGGATATATCTTCTGATCAATACCAACCATTGACTCTCCCACACCCACTCAAACTCAATCACCACAATGAGATTCAATCTTATAAATAATCACCTCAACCAATTTCCTCTAATTTACCTAATATACAACAAGGTTTGAATCTTGTAATTTTAATTTAAGAAAATATCCCACTTCTAATCCTTCAAACTCGACTACCACTGGAACTCATGAAATGGTTTTAAGACCAAACACTATAGCCAAATGACAATTGCATCTTTTTGTTAAAAATACACCAACAATTGATTTTCTTGCATAAGAACCAAACACTTTCATCAAGCTAGTAAATATATTGAACGGCAAAAGGCCTTGACATAAGAGATTAATGCATTATTATCCAATAACACTTAGGATTTGGTTCCCAAACCTTTCAATGCTAATCTTGTTTCAAATAAGTTATAAGATCAAAAAGAGATCAGATGGCACAATTGACAGATGTAAGGCAAGGCTAGTGGAAAAGGGCTTTACACAATGATAGGGGGTGGACTATAAAGAAACTTTCAATCCTATTATTAAAATTACAATAATTCGGACAATCCTTGGCATCACTACTATGCATCACTAGCCGATTATGCAACTTGACATCTCCAATGCCTTTCTTCATGGCCATTTGAAGGAGATTATTTATATGACTTAACCAATTGGATTTGCAGATGAAACAAGACCTAATTTTGTGTGCAAATTAAACAGCTCATTATACTGTTTAAAATAAGCCCTTAGGGCATGGTTTTTACAACTTAGGGAGTTTCTTCATCAATAAGGATTTACTTCCTTAAAGGCATATCCTTCACTATTTATTCATAGACATATCCTTGTTTATGTAGATGATATTATTACTACTGGTTCCTCATGTTATTTAATTGCTATAGTAATTTATGCTTTAC
Organism: Reutealis trisperma; assembly: GCA_947687605.1. Lineage (NCBI taxonomy): Eukaryota > Viridiplantae > Streptophyta > Magnoliopsida > Malpighiales > Euphorbiaceae > Reutealis > Reutealis trisperma. The sequence continues at coordinate 122,658 of CANTUT010000108.1, read as the reverse complement.
AAAAAGAATTCCCTGCCAAGGATCTTGGAGCATTGCCCTACTTTCTTGACATTAAGGTTAGTCGATCACAACAAGGCCTCTTACTATCTCAAGTCAAATATGTGTGTGATATGTTGAACAAAATTGGAATGGCAGATTCCAATAGTTGTCTCAGTCCAATGGTTGTTTCGTTCTCTCTCTCAAAACACTTAAGTGATCCAAGTCTAGATGATGTTCAATATTGGTAATTGATAAGAACACTTCCATACTTCACTGTTACCATGCTGGATTTTACCTCTAGTGTTAACAAGTTATGCCAATTTATGCACTCTTCTAGTGACACCCATTAAAAGGCATTAAAAAGACTTCTTCGCTATTTGAAAGGTATTGCTGATTGGTCTTTTTTCCATCTACTTCCTTTCTTGAAATAAAGTGTTATACCGATAGTAATTAAGGGGTGACTTGGATGATAGACATTCTTCTAGTGGTTTTGGAATTTTCTTGGGCTCATGTCTTGTATTAAGGCTTGCAAAGAAATAAGCAAACATAGCATGATCTTCCACTAAAAGTGAGTATAAAGCCATTGCCATTACAACTTCCAAATTTTTGTGGCTAAAGTCTTTTTGCAAGAACTTGGCTTTTCAATTTCTAAAAGTACTCTATGGTGTGATAACATTGGTTCTATCTATTTGTCATCCAATCTGGTATTTCATGCAAGAACCAAACACATAGAATTAGACTATCATCTCATGCGCGAGCAAGTTGCTAAAGGAAGTCTTGACATCCTCAAATGAACAAGTGGCCGACATCTTTACCAAGCCCTTGTCTTTGAAGTGGTTCCCTCTCTTAGGAGACTTGCTTCCTCTTTAAAAGACCAAAGACTTGTAGGGGGTGTTAGATAGTGTTAATCTTATCAAAATAGACTTATTGTTTTCTGTTTTTTATTGTATTCTTTATGAGTTTATTATAGTTATTGTATAGCTATTTAATAGTCTTTATATAGCTATCATATAGCTATCTAAAGCCTTTGTACTTATTATAAATATCATATGTATAATGAGACCAATAGGCTAAAAATATAAAGCCCTTTCTATTAAAGTTGTTTCAGTGTTAACCTAAAATGCTTGTCTAGTTATCAATATAGTGTTTGTTGCTAATGCATGTGTAACTTGGTTAGCTATTCTTTTAATATGAAATAACAACATATCAAAGGCAAGCAAGTGAATTATATCCTTAACACTAAAATCCAGTTGAGTCATCCCAATGTTGACATGCTGAACTTGGTGCACCAACGGTAGACAATCTATCTCCACCACTGAAATGCTCTATTCATTTTGCTTGACCCATAATAATGCATCACGCAAAGCTACAGCTTCCATGCACTTTGATCCAGTAAAGCCATTCAATAGTGCAAACATTATAGCAATAACCTTAAGCAAATGACTCCTTATAACAACTCCAATGGTAGACTTATAAGCATGAAAGTCTAATGCAGTATCGACATTGAGTTTCAAAGCTCCTTCCCTTGCATGCTACCAAACTCTATAAGACCTAACCATCGAAGAATTCTACATCATTGTGTGACCAAAGTTGCTCACCATTGCTTGGCACTACTAAAAAAGGTTCAAAACCACATTTTGGATTGCCATATAAGGCAAGCAAAATTCATTCTCCCAAACCTTATGATTTTGACACCACTAAATAGGGTAAATTATAGTAACCAAAATTGCTTTATCATCATCATTTATAACCTGAAAAACTACTTGCACCGACTCTCTAATAGTTACACCTTGAATAAACTAAAAGAAAGGTGAAATGGACATTGCTTGCCAACACTCCTTACTGAAACACCCAATCACGAAACAAATTCAATGCAGATTCTGTATCCATAACATAAAAGGAATAGTCTTAGTTAATATTGATATGCTCTGAAATCATATTCAATTTTATTGGAAGGAAACCTTATATCAACTTTTAAGTGTAAAGAGCTGCCTAACAGGTGCTTTAGTTGGCCAAAAATCCTTCTAAAACATAAAACTAGAACTACTACACATAGCCCTCAAATTAACACCTACCACTCGAAGTTTATATCCAAACTGAACTGTGTACATTCCATTCTTGCTACAAAACCAACACTTGCAATCCTTGCTAATCTCACAAGCAAAAGGACTTACCAAGATTAACTTAATATTCCATGGTACAAAAATAGAACTAACCAAATCCACACCCCATTCTTTTCCCACTATTAAATGCGACATAATAGAAACAAGAAATGAAGCAAGATGAGGAGTCACAACACAAAATGAAAATGGCATTGGCAACCATTAATCTTTCCAAATGTCAATTTTTTTTTCCCCATGCACTATACCAAGCCTTTAAGCAGTAAAAGAATAATTTCATAAATACTTCACCAACAATAACTAGGAGCCCGAGCTTCAAATACTTGTAAAGTACTAGAATTAGGTAATATTTAGCTTTGAAAACTCTATCTGTCGGTGAATTATTGTTATGGAAATGGCACTAACACGATTTTACAAGCATTGCCAAATTGAACTCCTTTAAACTCCAAAAACCCAAACTACCATGCTCTTTCACTACATATAATTTGTCTTAAGCAACCTAATGTATTCTCATCCTCCCACTATCCCTGTCTCCCCACCAAAAGGAATTCATTATTTTTTGTAACTCATATGTACTAGAAAAAAGGAATCCAAAACATATTCATGGTAAATGCACATATAGCTTGTGCCACAACTTTTATCATGACTTCACGACCTCCCCTAAAAAGAATCCACCCCTTCTAGGAAGATAATCTCTTCCTAAATTTATCATGCAGCTAATCAAAAGCAACCTATTTTGAATGGCTGATGACAAAAGGAAGCCCCTAAATAAGAGCCTGTAAAAACATTCGTGCCAATACCCAATGTTGGATTAGTCCCTTGTTCTTTAAGATATCGAAGATGAGAAAAATTTACTAAACTTTACATGATTAACTAAATGACTTGAGACAGCTTTATAAAGACTTAAACACTTCAGCCCAAAAGCTTCCTTCGAGTTTGCTTTTGTGAACATAACACTATCATTAGCACAAAAAAAAAGAAAAAACAATTATGAAACACTAGGAGTAGAAAGAGCTAACCGTAACCCATGAATACAATTTTTGATCCCGAGCCTGAGAAAGCATACCCGAAAGGCCATCTACAAATAAGAAGAAAAGATATGGAGACAACGGATCACCCTGACAAACACCCCTCTGAGGAATAACATCATTAGCAATCACACCATTGAGTACAATAAGTAGGTAATTGAGGAAACACAATTCATAATACGATCAAACCAACATTGTTCAAAACCAAGTACTTGAAGCACCTACTAAATAAAAACCACTCATGTCTATCATAAGCTTTAGCCATATCTAGCTTGACAACAACCATGCTCCCACAACCTGCCTAATTATTTTTTAACAAATGCATTGTTTCCACCCCCAGCATAATATTTTTAGTCATTAATCTGTTAGGAACAAAAGAACTCTGCTCCTCAGACACTAAATAAGGCAAAATATGCTTTATTCTATTAACCAAGACTTTTTAACACTAATAGACAGACTTGTTAGTTTGGCATTTGTCATTCAAATTGGGTTTGCAATTTTTGGAATTAGTACAAGATCGATATGATTAAATTGAGTTGGAAAAGGCATCCTGTTTGACATGGAAAGACATACAAAATGTAACATCATTACTCACAACATTCTAAAAAATTAACATAGAAAGAACCTGTTAATCCATCTGAACCTCAAGCTTTATTGGGATCCATTTGCATGAGAGCTATAGGAACCTCCTCAGCCTAAAAAGGTTACAAAAGTAAAGAATTTTGGTCATCACTCACCTTCCTAGTCAAATCAGCTAGCATACTTGGGTGCAAATGAGATGAAGAGAATAATTAAGAAAAATACCCCACTCTAACTCGACACATCCCTGCCTCATCTGAGACCCATACACCATCATTATTATAGAGCCCACGCAAAGCATTTAGCCTTTTCAAAACTACTATTCATGTCACCCTCCCATAAACTTTGCACCCTAGCCCTTTATTTCTAATAAATCTCTTCCCTTTCTAAAAGCTTGTCCATTCAAAGTCGAAGTGGCATTATTTGAGAATTCCTATTATTATGCAAATCGGACTACTTTAAAGCTTCAATACGATCCCACCATTCCTTGATGTCATTTATAAGCTTTATGTATTTATCCTTCCCCCATGCATGCAAATTGGAAAGGCACACATGAAGCTACTTCATTATATCTACTCCATCATCAGACCAAGCCTATGAAGAAAACCGCGACAACCATAATTGTTAAAAAATTTTCGTCTATAATTATTGTAATGACGAGACTATGACTAGCAAGAAAGAAAACTTGGATAGTGATCACTAACAAGAGCTTGAATATAAGTAATGTGAAATTGAGCAAAAACCTGTAGCCATGAAGGACTCACCATAAACCTATCCAAACGCTCCTCAAAAAAAGCCTACGAGCCATTACCTCTCTACCAAGTAAATTCATAGCCAATGTATCCCAAATCCATCAACAGACAATCCACAAGTGCTTCCCTAAAATTAGTAATCAAATTCTGCAAATAGGCCTCACCACCTCAAACTCTAGAAATAGCTCATCAAAATCACTGCCAACTAGCCATGGAAAGGAGCTAGCTGTATGAAGTTGTTGAAGAAGATACCAAGACTCATGTCTTCTATTTCTATTAGGATTACCATAAAAACATGTGAAATGCCAATCTTCATACCCAAGCAACCTCATTTTCATATTTATATTAAAATTAGAATAAGACAACATCTCCATATTAAGAGTATCAGACCATAACACCTAAACCCACACATCTAGTGGATAAGGGAACCGAAAAACCATTAGGCATGCTAACCACTTTGTGAATTGAATTAAACTTGGAATTATTACAAATAATTTCAAGTAAAAAACCAAATAAGGGCATCATTCTTTTATTGAGGACCAAAGCTGATGAATTGTTAGTTGGTTCCTAAGCCCTCTATAGTTCCAGACTAAAAAACTCATTAGGCGGAGAGCTCGCCTCTATTGAGTTTAAAGTAATATCCACCCCACTTGCATTATGGAAAAAAGTCTGAAAAATATTGGCCAAAGCAGCAACTCTAGTATCTTCTATACACTTTCTCTACTTTGCAGCCCCATTTAACTAATCAACAAGCCTAGACACAGAAGGCCTAACTAGGACAAAAGCCACTTAACCCACCAAATCCTGCCGAGATTTAGCTATAAGTTAGTTAGAATTTGAACTTGACCCCCTAATCTACTTATACGTAAAAGCTTCATCACCTTCCCTATCCATTTTCAAATTTAGATCTCTATCACCTTCATGATTAAAAGAATAGTAGAACTCTTAACCCAACCTACTCCTATTGTCCATTGATTATTGAAAACACCTCCTAAAGGTTGAGCACAACCTGTAATAACCACAGGGAAGCACTGAAATGATGATATTGCTAGGCAATTTCTGGATTATCCATGAGGAACTCACAACATGTGTTACAATGCCTAATCAAGCCACAACCAAAATAAAAAGAAGATCAATTTTAATTATTGCCCATGGTGGTAGATTTTCCACTTGAACCCAAAACATAATCTTATTCAAAGGAACAATTTTTTATTCAACATCCCCAAAATATCTTGCTAAAACTAATAACTATTGATTAAATGACAACAATCTATTGTCTAAAACACATTTCAAATCAACCTTATGATAAAAATTAAAATGATAGAATGGCACATTCTAAATCTCAAAAGACATTCCTTCAAACAGGTTCCCAAATCTTGTTAAAACTTTATGGTAAACAATTAATTGATCCCAATAATCAATTGATTAAGGATCTTGAACATATAATAATCATAATTGAAATTAAAACACATACTTGAAAAATTTAATGCAATTGACATAATGCAAACCTTAGAAATAAACTGATTTCTCTCTCTTGACCTTTTTGTTTACGGCAGCTTAATTGATGGAATAACCCTTATGTTAGTGTATGTGTGTATGTGTAAACCCTAATGGGTAGAGAGAGGACCAATTATAATTGTTATAAGATCTAGTATGTCCATCACATAACCAAATGAACGGTCAGGATTAATTAGCTATTTAAATTATTATTTGGACTTTATGGGTAGCCCAATATTAGGCCACATTCTAACATTCTCCCACTTGACCTAATCACAAGATAATCATAAAATTAAATAGCATAACTTTAAGTGCATGAAAATTAATCCTATAAGTTGAATATACGTGACTTAATATGATAAAAATAATGAATGTAAGTTATGGCGGCTATGCATTATTTACGCAACATACTTCCTTCCATATACTACAACATTTACTATCTACCATACTAAGTCCATAATTAATGATATAAATAAATTTCATCATGGTCTATCATTATATCTTAAAAACATTCCTATTAAAACATTAAAACATGAATGTGAACACTATTATGTAATAGGAAATCATTAATGCAGTATCAGAAACACATAATTGAGCTCAAAGTGCTAATGTCATCATTTTTATCATTTAAGACCCATTCTGTGTACATGTTCTTTAAATATCTTTGGTTGTAAACCCTTAGTTAATGGATATGCAATCATCATATTAGTAGCAATATGTTCAATAGACACTCTTTGTTTCTAAACTTTCTCCTTAACGACAAAATACTTTAATTCCATATGTTTGGCACCTTTTGAATATTTGTCATTTTTTGGAGAAAAACACTGCAACAGAATTATCACAGTAAATTTTCAGCAGCTTGGTAATAGTGTCGACAACCCCAAGTCCTGAAATAAAATTTCACAACCACAAAGCATGAACTGTGGCTTCAAAACATGCCACAAACTCTGCTTCCATAATAGATGAAGTAATGACAGATTACTTAGCACTTTTCCATGATATTGCTCTATTTGCTAAAAGAAACAGATAACCAAATATGGATTTTTTGCTATCAAAACATCCAGCAATATGAATTTGAGTATCCAATCACCTCTAAAGATTGGACCTTGTATACATGAGCATATAATTCTTTATTCCTTGCAAGTACCTCAAAACTTTCTTTGCAGCTTTCCAGTGAGCAATTCCTAGATTGCTTTGATATTTGCCCAACATTCTGACTGCAAAACTGATATTCGGTCTTGTACAAGTTTGCAGATACATTATACAACCCACAACTAAAGCATAAAGAATTGACTCCATTTCCTTTCATTCTACATCATTCTTTGGACATTGATGAGACTAAATTTGTCCCCTTTTTGGATAGGAACAATTCTCGCTAAACATTTGTTCATGTTAAATCTCTCTAAAATTCTTTCAATATAAGCTTTCTGAGACAGTCCTAATAATCCTTGTGATCTCTCATGGAAAATTTCAATTCCTATCACATAGGATGCCTCTCCCATATCTTTCATTTCAAAATTCTTAAAGAGAAAATCTTTAGTCTCATACAGTTACCCAAATCATTAGCAGCAAGTAAAATATCATCAACATATAGGACTAAGAAAATAAACTTACTCCTACTGATCTTTCGGTATATACATCGATCAATAATATTTTCTTCAAAACTGAAAGATGTTATGGTATCATTAAACTTGAGATACCATTGTCGGGGAGCTTGTTTAAGCCCATATATTGATGTCTTAAGTTTACACCCCAATCGACCTTTTGTTGAGAAACCTTCAGGTTAGTCCATAAACACTTCCTCTTCAAGATCTCCATTAAGAAAGGCTATTTTCACATCCATCTAGTGTAACTCTAAATCATATTGAGCCACCAACGCCATTATAATTCTTACTGAGTATTTCTTTGAGACAGGTGAAAAGGTTTCTTTATAATCGATGCCTCCTTTCTGAGTATAACCCTTGGCAACAAGTCTAGCTTTATATCATTTGATATTGCCATTTGAGTCGTGTTTGGTTTTAAAACCCATTTACACCTAACTCATTTAGAACCTTCTGGCAATTCAACAAGATCCCAGACTTTATTGTCTTCCATGGATTTCAACTCTTCTTTGATGGCATCAATCCATTTTTCAGACTTAGCACATTTTATGGCTTGTGAGTAAGAAACTGGATCTTTATTAATTCCAATATCAACATCAAACTCTTGCAGATAAACCATATAATCATCCAAAATGGCTGACTTTCTTTCTCTTTAAGATCTCCTCAAAGGCATTTCTTCTGATTCATATGCAACAGTTGACTGTGAATTAGTTTCTTGTGAGTGAGTTTCTTAATTCAAATGTTGTTCAATATTTTCATTAATTACTGGAACAATATTTGGATCCGTGTTTGTTCCTTCATTCAAATATTGTTCAGTATTATTTTGATCCTCATTAGTTATTGAAACAATATTTGGAACAGTTATGGATGAAGAAGTCTTTATGGTTAAAGAAACATCTAACCTTACTTCCTTAATATCCATATTTTGTCATTCATCACTCCCAGTAACTTGACCATTTTCAATGAATCTAGCATTTCTAGTTTCCACAATTTTAGGACTATGGTCTGGATAGTAAAACCTAAATCCTTTAGATTTCTCTGGGTAACCAATAAAGTAACCACTAATTGTTTGAGAATCTAATTTCTTTTCATCTGGATTATAGATTCTTGCCTCTGCTGGGCAACCCTAAACGTGCAAATGTTTTAAGCTAGGTCTCCTTCCAATCTATAATTCAAAAGGAGTTTTTAGAGCTACCTTACTAGGGATCCTGTTTAATAAATACATTGCAGTTTTAAGGGTATACATCTACAAGAATTTAGGTAGTGAGGAGTTACTCATCATACTCCTAACCATATCTATTAATGTCCTATTTCACCTCTCTGCCACACCATTTTGTTGAGGTGTGCTTGGCATAGTATATTATGCACATATGCAATGTTTTTTGAGAATTTTGCAAATAGACCTAGACATTGTCCTGACTCATCATATTTCCCATAGTATTCATCATCTCTATTAAATCTTATGATTTTCACCTTTTTGTCTAATTGCCTTTCAACCTCAATTATGTATACCTCAAGGGCATCTAATGCTTGAGATTTTTCTTTAAGCAAATAAACTTAACCATAATGTGAAAAATCATCAATAAATGTGATGAAATACTTTTTTCCACCAAAAGATGGAGCATCAAAAGGTCTACAAATATCAATGTGTATGATTTCAAGAAGCTGAGTGCTTCTTGTGGCTTCTTTCTTATTATGTCTGGTTTGCTTTCCCTTTATGCAATCCACATATACACTTAAATCAGTAAAATCTAGATCTGGAAGAATCTCATTCTTTACTAATCTTTCTAACCTTTCTTTGGATATATGACCCAAATGTTTATGCCACAAGTAAGCAGAATTTTCATTCACAGCACTACGCTTAATTCCAACATTACTATAAACAACAACCAAGGATTCAACAAATTTATCATTAAGTTTCAATTTATATAAATCATCAGTAAGAACAGCATAACCAATACATAAAATGTTCTTAAATAAATTGAAACAACCATATCCAAAATCTCCTTTAAACCCAATAACATCAAGTTTTGAAATAGAAACTAGGTTCCTAGAAATTGAAGGTACATAAAGAGTTTCTAAAAGATCTAGTTGATAACCAGAACTCAAAATTAATCGATAAGTCCCTATGCCTTCAATTGGAGCCTTCACACGATTTTCCATAAAGAGAAAATTATTATTTGGGTTTATTATCATTTGGGTTTATGGTTCGGATCGTAAGAAATCCTTACATAATGTTGGAAACATGAGTTGTAGCACTAGTATCAAGCCACCAAAAATTCAAAGGAACTTCAGATAAGTTTGATTCAAAACCTATAGAAACGTAATATTTATTTTTCTTTTCAAACCAAGCTTTACGTTTCTAGTAATCTTTCTGCCAGTGTCTGACTTTCTTACAGAACTTTCATTTGTTTGCCTTTTGTTCCTTTTGATCCACCTATGAAGCATTAGCAGGCGACTTCCTTTTCTTAAACTTGTTGGCTTTCACTTTCAGTCCTTTACCAGCTTCTTGACACATTAGGTTAACAGTGTGACTATCTTGTTTCTTCAATCTTGCTTTCTCTTGAGTAAACTTATTGGACAATTCATTAACATCCCACTTTTCCTTCATAGTGTTATAGTTAATTTGAAAAGGTCCATACTCAGGAGGTAGGGAATTCAAAATGAATTGTACCATAAATGAGTCATTCACTGTCATTCCCAATGTCTTTAACCTTGCTGCAATATTAGTCATTTCAATAATTTGGTCCTACATACTTCGCGACCCAGTATACTTCATGGTCATGAGTTCTGTCATAAGGGTACTAGCAAGCGACTTGTTTGCATAACGAAATCGTTCTTCCACAAATTTCAAGTATTGTCTTGCACTTTCAGTTTGTGGAATAGTTGTCTTAATGTTGTTGGCAATAGTCATTCAGATGAATATAAGGCTTAATCTATTAGATCGTTCCCATGCCTTATGGTATAATTTATCTTCCTTACTACATTCATCTGTAAGAGCAGGAGGTTGATCCTCTAATAGTGCCAAGTCAATATCCAAAACACTTAAGTGGAAATTGACTTGTTTACTCCATTCAGAGAAATTCAAACCATTGAAAACGGTAACAGATGAAACTTGTGAATGAAGAGAAATAGCTACAAAATTATACATAAAATACTCACATTATAACAAATTCATTATGGATTCAAAACAAATAAACATTAAAAGTATATTATAGTTCCCCTTTGGGTGGATACTATAATGTACTATCATAATTTAAAATGCCAATGATAATCAATTACAAGTAAATAAATATTTCAAATCAAACCATATTTGTCATCTTTGGATGTACAAATATATTGATCAAAATATTAATTCTCTCATTCTGTTTAATCTTTCATATAATAATTAAACTCATCCTTGGATGAATTAGAAGACTATGAAATATTAAACATCAATTTATCATTAACTTTATTTACCCGCAGGCATTTCATTAAATATTATGGGTAATTAATTTATTTATGCATGTTATTTGGTGACTAACAAATAATATTCATAAAATTCATGCATAAACTAAAACTTTATTTTAATGATATGTATTTGTATGAAATAGTAATGCGGAAACTTCATATATAAATGCAATAAAAAAATTTAATTATTCTTTATATACAGACAAACCTAATATGCATATTAATCAAATTCCTAATATCCTTTTATCATACGTATAATAACATGCCATTATATATATAAATATAGGAAGGGCCTAAACACAAAACATGCCTGTGTTTCAAAAAATAAAGAAATAGAACCATATATATATATATATATATATATATATTCATTAGCACTTATGACACATCTAAAAACTTTCAAAATCAAAGTTAATTATAACTGAAGAATTTAATAACCAATTTGGCCAAAACATAAACGATTGTTTTGATTCGGTTATATATAAACAAATATATAAACAATCGGAATTTATGAACATAAACGTATATAATAAGAATACTTTATATATTTTATACAAATATAAACGATTTGGTTATATATAAAATATGTTCATCGATCGGAATTTTATATATTTAATAAATAATGATAAAATAATTTGGCTGAAATTCAGGAGAGAGTAATAATAAAAATACTTTACGAATATAAAAGGAAAAATTATATGTCTAAAAACCTGGCTCTGATACCACATGTTAAAACTTTATGGTAAATAATTAATTGATCCCAACAATTAATTGATTAAGAATCTTGAACATATAATTCTCACAATTGAAATTAAAACACATATCTGAAGAATTTAATGCAATTGACATGATGCAAACTTTAAGAATAAACTGATTTATCTCTCTTGATCTTTTTATTTACGGCGGTTTAATTGATGGAATAACCCTTATATTAATGTATGTGTGTATGTGTAAACCCTAATGGAATAACCCTTATATTAATGTATGTGTGTATGTGTAAACCCTAATGGGTAGAGAGAAAATCAATTTATAATTGTTATAACTTAATCTGATACGTCCATCATATAACCAAATGAATGGTTAAGAATAATTAGCTATTTAAATTATTATTTGAACTTTATGGATAGCTCAATATTATGTCACATTCTAACAAATCTCAACTAGGGTAGTTTGCATAGTGCCTACATCAATTGGCTTGTAACCTACAAAACGTCGTAATAGACACCACTCAAAGAAAAGCCCACCAGCTTCAATCCCTTTTTCAATCTCGTTCCAATCAATACTTGCTTCTTCCTCATTCAAAAGATTAATTATCGATGGCAAGAAACCTAACCAGAATTGTACAAAGCAAGAAAGAAAACTCTCACATAAGAAAGAAAAGAATATTTGAATGTTGTTGATAATCTTATTTATCATGTTTAATAACACATATTGGTCATGCTAAAGGGCATAAGTATACCAAAAAGGCATCTCACTTGATTAAACAAACATTATATATTAAATTATTATATTAATCAATAATAGGTATGTTCATAAATTAGGCCACGAGTCTCAATTCATGAAGAAAATTATAGGTCAAACTTTTATGATCCATTTAGAACAAATGAATTAGAAATTTAGAATTCATTTATAAATGAATTCCAAAAAAATTTATTTACAAATAAATTTTTACGTTTAGAATAATAAAATTTAAAATATGAAATTTTAATTGAATTCCATACTTTTATATTTGAAACAAATCTATAATTGAATCTTTTTTGTAAGGGTGTAAACGAGCCAAGCCGAGCTGAGTTTTAGCTTGTTCATGCTCGGTTTGATTTTTTTTTTTTTTTTTGAGCTCGAGCTCGAGCTCAAGTTCGAGCTCGAGTTTTGGATCAACCTTGAAAATCATGATCAAGTTTGGCTCACTTAACTCGAACTCAGCGGTTAATAAATTATAATCGAGATAAATTCGAGCTTAACTCATTATGAAACTTATTTATGACTTATCAAAATACTCAACTTTCTAGATATTTATTTCTAATAAAATTATTATAATGAAAATACTTAAAACTAATATAAAAGTTAAAACATTCAATTAGTAAAAAAGTGCAATTATAAAATTGAGTATTACATATATTACAAAGATATTAATTAATAAAAAAATATATTTTATATAATATGAAAATATTAAATTATATTAATCAATAGTATATATATTTTAGTCAATTTGAATTAGTAAAAAGTTTATAAAAATGTTAAAATATATTTTTTGGAGTGTCAAAATTATTAAGCTAATAATAATAATAATCATAATCATAATAAAAAAACTGTTTACGAACCTATTAATCGAACTATTTGTAAGCTTGTTCACAAGATTATAATCGAATCGTCCACCAACCTAATTGAGCTAAATTTCACTTTGCTCAAACTTAGCTCATTTATTCACTAAGTTTTAAAATAAGGTTCAACATTGGCTCATTTATAAAGTGATCCGAACTGAACTGCTCGTAAATGACTTGACTCATTTACACTCTTAGTTTTTTGTTCTTATTTCCTAAAATATCTTCAATGTAATAAATTCATTAGAACAGGCAACATAACTAAAAAATAATTATATCTCATATTTATAATTAATATTTAAAATATAATTAAAAATTTTAAGAAAGAAACAATTAAAAAAATACAATGAGAGAGATGAAAAGAGAGTAATAAGAAAAGAAAGGTAAAATAGAAGAAAGAGAAAATAAGAGAGTAATGAGAGGAGAGATTAGAGGAGGAGAGAGATGGAAAGATAAAGTTTGTGAAAGAGAGAAGAAAAAATATATTTTTGTCAGGTAAGAAAAAGTATATTTTTGTCCATAATGTTTGTTTTGTTAATTTTGTAGAATTTTAAAAATTCATCTATATTAATATAATTTGATTAAATAATGTTCAATTCATCTATCTTAATATAATTTGATTAAATTATGTTCAATTTTATAGAATTAAATTCATAGAATTAAAATAAATATTTTTTTAATGTTTCAAACATAATAATTTTTAAAATGTGGAATTCAAAATGAAATATATAAATTTTATGAAATTCATTTATTCTAAATGATTATTAAAAAATCAAATATTTTCAGGCTCTAAGTCCGGCACATGAACAAGTCCGGTCAATAAACTCTAAGATGCATTAATTAAAAGTTATTCATTAATTAACAAGAAAAAGTAATACATGAAACTAATAACTAGCACCATAACACATTGAGGCATAGTGATAGATGCATATACCACCTAGCCAAAAAAAACAATAATCTCCCCACACCATTTCAAGCACTCGGTTCAAACAATCTTCTCGAGTCCTAATTAAGGATGTGTAAAAAACTATCTACAAAATCAGAATATATATTTGCATATTATTTAAACATTAATTACTTCAGAAATTCAAAATGTTGGCGTAAGGGGTCAGATTTTGGGTTAAATTTTGAAGCCAAGGACTATTCAAACAAAAGTTCTCTTGAGTCCAATCAATCCCTAATTTAGGGACTTCCAGCTGGGGTATCTTGTCGTTGCCCAATGGTAATTGTAGAGAAGAAGAAGAAGAAGAAGAATACCCTTTAATCTCCATAGGTGTTTCAAGTTTAGTATAGGTATTATCATTACTACTACTAGTAGTATTAACATCTTCTACTTCTTTCTTGAAAACCACATGGTGTGAAGAGATTGAAGCCATTAATGGATCTTCTTGCTGACTGCAAAAGGACATATTATCCATGTCCAATGAAGATAGTGGTGGTGATGATGATGGAGATGCATGAATTGTCTTCATCTCTTCCTCCATTGCTGCCCTTTGCTCTAGAACTTTCAAGGAAGTTGCCTTCCTATATATCTTACATAATACTATGTCCTGCATTTAAATATTAAAAAAATATATATTTATATTAATCTATTGTTCTTGAAATATTATATACATCATACAGGATACAGAACCAAAATATGTAATATCAAACATATATATATATATATATATATGAATACTAATAAACCTTGAAATTCCCCGTGTCACTTGCTTTTTATCTTCCAACTAGAATAAAATATCTTTATAAATATTAATAGTTTTTTCATTGTAGTTTCCCAAATAAAACAAAGTTGACTTGACTTATGACGAAGACTTTACCCACCACTAGTACACAGCAGGATTTTTCTTTGGCAATACAACGTGGTTACCATAATAGAGCCAAGAACCTCTAAGATTGATGGTTTAATTTATTTCTTGGTTATAATATATTAATTATAATTCTTCCTAGTACTATACCATTGATAACTATTTCCATGCACCTATAATTTTATTTATATTGGTAGATGGAATGGGTGAGTTTGAGTTTATAGACCACTAAATTCAATTATCGAGTGCTTTTGAGAGAAATTAAGCAATTACTGCAATTAGCATGTTTCTTTATTGACTTTAGTAATGATTTTAAAGAATTAATTAGTAATAAATGAAATTAGCTGTCATGTAATGATCCTGATATCGTTTTTAGAATTTGTAAGCATAGTAAATTTGAACTCGAAACTTAATAAATAATAATAATAATGAAAGGCAGCAATATTGTATACAAAAGTATACCTTGGGTAAGGGACAAGAATCAGGCAGGCGATACTCATTCATGACCCAATCAGTCTTGCTGCCTCTTGGTGCTCTTCCCTGATAGAAAACAAGAGTCTTTCTCAATCCAATAATCCTTTTCGGATCCGATAAGCTCACAATCTTCCTGTCAGAGCCGGTAGCTTTCCAAAACCCATTAACAGTAGTTCTGTTTGGCCTCCCTCCACTACCATGCCTCCTATCTCTTGGCACAAAAAAATACCACTCTCTTTCTCCATTCCTCGCCAATCCTATATATATATACACCAAAATCAACATTCACATCAATACAGTATATAACATATATATATACATAAATATAATATGATCACTGAAAAGAAATTCATTGAGGACTTTAATCAAACATGTACCAGGCAAGTCCCAAGGATCATGATGGTAGATGTTAAGATAAACAATTATATCAAGACGCAATTTTTTTCCAAAAACCATGTTCTTTAGGTAGAAATCTAATAGCTCCTGTTCAGTGGGATGGAATCGAAATCCGGGAAGAACATGTTCCGGTGCCATTTCTTCCATGCCAGTCAAATATTATTTCTGTGTAGCTAGCTAGTTAGTAACTAGTAGTGTGTGTGAAAGAAAATGCTAATAAAATAAATATGTTGGCACATGGATTGTACATAAACATAGTCTCACAATGATATTTATAGGTGGGTTTGTGTTAGTAATGTTTGTTTAATAAGAAAATACTAAAATTGAAGAGAAGACTTGGTCTTAACCAGCATAGAGATAGATAGATGAGGTGGTGGGGAGTGGGGACGGGGGGAAAAAATTGGGAGAAATCTCTTTCAATCAAAGAGTGGAACCCACACGGTTTTTTATCATAAAGTCACAAAAAGACTATGAATTGCTTGTGAAATTGATACTGACAGGTCTTTTGGTATCTTTAGCTTGACTTCTTTTTTCTATTGATTTTGGACTTTTACTTGGAAATTTTATCAGCCAAATGCATATTTTCCAAGAAAAGG
Organism: Reutealis trisperma; assembly: GCA_947687605.1. Lineage (NCBI taxonomy): Eukaryota > Viridiplantae > Streptophyta > Magnoliopsida > Malpighiales > Euphorbiaceae > Reutealis > Reutealis trisperma. The sequence goes on along the minus strand of CANTUT010000108.1, from coordinate 106,057 downwards.
TTTTTCTAATTCTATAACTATTGCATAATTTTGATTTTTTGAACACAAGAACAAGAAGAATATGAAGAAAGTTATGTGGTCAGTTGGTCTTCTTAATTTTCTTCTTAATGTATAATGTCAGTATTATTAGTTATATAGCATTTTGAATTGGTCAGATTTACTGGGTATTTTTTTTTTTTTTTTTTTTTGGGGGGTTCTCATAATTACTTGGATTCTAAGATTGAAACACTTTGGCAACTTCCTTTTTTTCCTCTGAATTCAACTTTCTTTACCATTATGAGATTGTTTGTGTTGAATTTCTAATCAACATATTTATTCGTATAGTTATATGCTCATATGACGTTATGCACTTATTCATGTTTTCTAGAAAAATATTTTTCTTGAAACAAATCGAGTTGTAGTAATTAATTAAGTGTTTAAGCTTTATCCTTATAATTTATAAGTTTGAATTTTCAATGTAGTATTTCAGAATTTAAAAACTTAACTCTAATTGAAATATTAACGGTTAAAATTTATATGGATTAATATTTGGCCTTTCAATAGCATCAACTATTAACTACTAATTGCTAACAATTAATTGAAACCCCTTAGATCAGGCCCTTAATCACTCTTTACATTATTTACTAGAATCGCAATTTTATAATCATGTACATAATATTTGCTTTTAATTTTATTTGGGAAAATGCATTTACTTCTAACTTTATTTGGGAAAATGCCCTAAGTTAGAATCCCCTGCCCTCTCATCCTTTGTCAATTAACATAGAAAAAAATATATATTTTTCTCATGTAAAAATTCTCTAGTCCTTTCAAACTTCATATTAATTTATAATTAGTCTGAGAATAATTTTTAAATATATAAATTCAGTATAAAATATGCTTTTAGATGTATTCATAAAAAAATAGTCTTCATAAATTCATAAATTTAATCTCACAATGCTTCTCAACACACACACACTATATATACACATACACATACACATATACATATACATATATATATATATATATATGTATATATATATATATATATGTATATATATATATATATATATATATATATATATATATATATATATGCAAGAGTTTTCAATGGTTACGGTTTCATAATAACCATCATAAAACTTTATGCAAGCATTAAATGATTGTATATTTTCCAAACCAATAAATGAATTAAAATCAATAAACTTTGTGCAAGCATTAAAAGATTAAAATTTTTCAAGCCAATGAACAATAGTCATAAATGTTGCTGAAAAAATCAAAATGAATTAAAACCGTTATATTTTAATCCAACAGTTAAAAGAATAGTAACCATCCATGAGTAAATATTGTAGCAACTATTAAATATATATATATATATATATATATATATATATATATATATATATATATATATATATATATATATATATATATATATATATATATATATATATATATATATATATCCCAATCTAGAATTCTATTTTACTAAACAAGAAAAAATATTTTGGACACACTGTGAAAACTAACCATGATGCTCATTTAAATATTACCTTCTAAGCTAATGAATTTTTATTGTTATATTATGCGAAGATTATGGATACCTTGAACTTATGAAAAGTCAATTTGGTATAACAATACTGATCTTTTGGTCAAGAGGGTGCCCCCATTTTTGAAGGAAAGTGGCTCAGAACTTTACCTTAGGTTAATCCGCTAGCTTGGAGATGATGGGTCATACTCAATTTAGGTCGAGTATGAGATTAGTTGAAAGTTTTGGCCAAAAAATGCAACCTTATCAATTTGATCTTAGAGGAAGTCATTTTGGAAGGCTAAGGCCCTTAGAAAAGGTTAGGTTGGAAGGCTAAGTCGGATTTTATTTTAGAGATAGCTACTTGGGAGGCTAGGTTAGAAAGAGGTCAAGCTAGAAAGCTAGATTAAGTTCAATGCTAGGATGATAGGTATAAGCTTTATAAAAGGTTGGCTAGGAGGCTAGGTCAAGTTTAGCCTTGGTGAAGGTCAACTTGGAAGGCTTAATCAAGTTTGGCATTAGAGAAGGTTTGGTTGAAAGTCTTGATAAGATTTTAGCCTTGGAGGAGATCTGGCTTGGTTGGGTTTTAGCCTAGGAGGATATCACATTGGAAGGCTGGATTAAGTTTGGCCTTTTTTTCGTTTAGGCTTCATAATTAAAAGATGAAGACTTCTTGGTCTAAGTTTCATAATGAAGGCTTTTGAGTTTGGGCTTCAGGATGAAGATTTTTTTGTCTGAGCTTCATGGTGAAGATTTATTGGTATGGGCTTCATATGGTGAAGACTTTTTACTAAAAAGCTTTCAAGTTTTGATGATAGTTTATCAGCTTGGGCTTTTACAAGGGTGGTGATAAAAAAATGGATATTTCTTTAATCCAAATTTTTGCAATCAATTCAATCCCAATTATAACATAACCTTACTTGAATCACTACCATATGATTAAATTTAGTTTAAAGATTACCTCCTTCAATTCAGAAATCAATAATAATGATGATTATACTTTAGAAAACTCCACACCAAATTACAAACAATGGTACGAACACAGCACGAACTTTGGTTGATGCAAATGGTTAGATTAGAACCACAATGACCTAGAACCAATTTAGGTTCATAGTACAAGAATCTTTGATTGTAGAGCAATTATTTTTAAAATTGTTTTCTTTTAACTCACAGAGAGATATTTTTGGTGGTTGACATATGAAGAGATAAAGAGAGTCTATTTTTATCTATAGAGAATGTATCTCTAGTTCTAAAGATAATCCCCACAATTATTTGTTTAATCATCTCTTAGATAATTATTTAAAATATCCTTTTAATTATCGTTCAGATAATTATTAATATTATCTTTTAGTTAAATATCAAATAATTACTTAAATTATTTGAATATTTATCTTAATTATTTAAATTTAAATTCCACCAATGAACCGGGTTGGGTCAACCCATCACAGGTGCCAAAAATTCGACCCATTTTCCAACATCTCCCACTCACCCATAATGGATAAAACCACAATATGAATAGATTACATAAATCTATTTAATTCTTTCAATCATTTAGACAGGCAAATGTAGCATGCAACTGTGCGAACATCTAAATGAGCTTTAATGTTATGCACCTGTTAGGGATACATAACAACTTCACTGTATATAAAAATATTAATTAATCAATGCCTTATAATGCCCCAGACTTATGTTTCTGCACATGTTTAATACACCAATCCCTTGTGGCTATATGCAATATCTATTAACATTTTGTGTTCTCGAGAAATCAATTGCACAAAGCTTTATGATCAATTAACCTTTACACATACTTGTGTAGACCATCAAGTCTTCCTCTTGAGCTCATATTCTTTGACTTCACATTAACAGCTTTTCCAACATGTCCCTCAAGGATAATTATATTTATCTCTATAGGAAACATATCAAAGTAGCTACATTAATGTGTTATCTCTGAACATAGTCAATAGTACTAAGGGTACCATAAATTGGTTTGAACTAATAAGCCATAAGGACCTAACATAGTAAGGATACAAGGATAATCTCTTATTGTCCTTTTTAATTGCTCTAAAGCACATGTAGTATGAAATGCATTCTATGGTAATTCCTTTTTCTTTATTAAAGAGCTTATGTCTAATTTATTGCCATACAAACCACACTAAAAAATAACATATGTATTTTTACAAATATGCATTCTTTTTCCATTTATGGTCAAATGTTTAATTTAGCTCTGACTGAATAAGGCATATGTGATTTGGGGTATCACATTCGATTTTCAAATATTACCTCATCTTGATACTTAATCAAGGTGACTCTAAGTGTATACTTTTCTCTCTTTTAGTATACATAGTCTCACCCCATTATGTACTAAATATGTCAATGGGGTGGTCACTCGTGTGAGAGAGTAGAGCATTACCTTGCTACATGCATTAATCATATAAGTGCCAACAAAACATTCATAATCACATAGAAATGAATAAAAAATGGTTCATCAATTTTATTAATAATAACCAACAAAATTACAAGCAATTCATATCCTATGCAAACTTAAGACATGTATACATGAACAAAACATGTCTCTAGGAATTGGTTTTGTTAATGGATCTAATACCATCTTAGGAGTAGGTAGATATTTCAATAAGACTTCTTTCTTTGTTATAATATCTCTGATGAAATTATTTTTGATATCTATATGCTTAGTTCTCCCATGATACTTCGGATCTTTGACATAAGCAATAGCAACTTGACTGTCACAATAGACAGTTGTAGGTTCAATGCTACCTTTAACTATCCTCAGACTATGCAAAAAACCTTTTAGCTAAATGGCTTCTTGTACCGTAATGAAACATGCTATAAATTCAACCTTCATTATGGACAGGGCTATGCATGTTTGTTTCTTGCTACTCCATGATATTGCACTGTTGTTAAGCAAGAATATATACCTTGACATCGATCTGCATTCATCTAGATCACCTACTTAAACGGCATCTGAATACCCAACTAATCACAAATCATTACCTCAGTAACAAAGAGAATAGTCCATCGCGCCTTTTAGATATCTCAAAATCCTCTTAACTGCTTTCCAATGCATCATGCTAGGATTTGCTTGGTACTTACTTACCATACCAATAACATAACAAATATCAAGTCAAGTATATAACATAGCGTACATCAAAATGCCAACCGCATTGCCATAAGAAACATTCGCCATTGCCTTCTTTTCTTCTAGAGTCTTAAGCCCTTGTTCTTTGCTTAGATTTTCATCTCTTGCAAATGGAGTACCTATGGGATTGCAATTTTGCATATTAAATCATTCAATGATTTTCTTAATGTATGGCTCTGGTGAAAGTGCCAACAATCTACTTGAATGATCTCATTTGATCCTAACACCAAGTATACAGGGTGTTTCTCCCATATCTCTCATCTCAAAAGTAGATGATCACCATTCCTTAATGGTTTTCATGAATTCTAAGTCATTACCAGTTATAAGTATGTCGTCCATATATAAAAAAAAAAATCACAAATTTGTCTTTATCCATTTTAATATAAACACAATGGTCTTCATTGGTCATCTCAAAATCATATGAAGTGATTTCACAATGAAATCTTAAGTACCACTATTTGGATGACTGTTTAAGTCCATAAATTGAACATATCAACTTGCAAACCTTATTTTCTTAGCCTTGGACCACAAAGCCCTTAGATTGCTCCACATAGATTTCCTCATTCAGCTCTTCATTTAAGAAAGTTGTTTTGATATCCATTTGATGCAATTCTAGATCCATATGGGCTACTATAGCTATAATGAGGCGAACAGAGGCAAACCTTACTATCAAAGAGAAAGTTTCCTCATAATTTATGCCTTCTTATTATGTGTAGCCTTTTGCTACCAAACAAGCCTTATACCTCTCTATAGAGCCATCTACATTTTGTTTGATCTTGAGAATCGATTTGTTCCCAATAGCTTTCCTGTTTGGAGGAAAATCAACCAAGCACCAAACTTGATTTTTCTTCATTGACTCCATTTCTTCTTATATTGGTTTTCTCCATTCATCACTTGCTGAAGAAGATAGAGCTTGAGCCACTGTTTTGTGCTCTACTAAATCACCCACAGTGGCTAGAAAATTTTCCCCTTCAATTTCAAAATGATGTCAAGGAATAACTGGTCGAGAACTTCTTCTCAACTCTGGCTCTTTATTCACATCTTCCAAATGTACAAGTGTCCTCCCACTAGCTTGAGGTGTTAGTGATGGTTCATTTCTATTAAAGTCCTCTAACTCATAAAAACGCAAATTCTTATCAATGTCACTAAGACTTGGACAGTCATTCTCCAAGAAAGGAACATCACGTGATTCAATTTTAGTTACTGTGCCATCATCATTCTCACTAATAAACATATACCTTTTAGAATGTTCATAGTATTTAATGAAGATACATTTCTTGCCTTTTGGCCTAGTTTGCCATATTTATAAGAAGTATTAAGGACATAAGCAGCTGACCCCTATGATCACAGATTACTCAAATCTAGCTTTTTGTTATCCCATAACTCATATGGAGTAGAAGCATCTGATTTGGAGGGCACTTTATTAAGAACATATATGGTAGAACGCAATGCATCCTTTAAATATGAAATTTGTAAATTTGCTTATGCCATCATTGATCTTATCATTTCTAGTAATGTTCTATTTCTTCTTTCAATAACACCATTTTTTTGTGGAGTTCCTGGAATGGTCAATTGCCTCTTAATGCCCACATAATTGTTTGAACTGAACAGACAAATATTCTCTATCTCGATCAGTTCTTAATATCATAATCTTTTTGTCTAACTGATTTTCAACAAGGTTCATATATTTCTTGAAGCATTCTAATGCTTTTGATTTATGTGAAATCAGATAAACATAACCAAATCAAGTATAGTTATTTATGAACGTGATAAATTATAAGGCACGATGTCTTGCCTTTACATTCATTGGACCATATATGTCAAAATGAATAATTTGCAATGGAATTTCAAATCTAGTTGTTTTTCCAAATGGTTTCTTGGTTGCTTTTCTAGCTAGACAAAACTCACAAACAGGTATATTTACTTTATTCAATTGACTTAATAAATTACATTTACTTAGTCTATTCATTCTTTCTTGTCTAATATGCCCTAGTCTAGCATGCCATAATTGAACTTCGTCACATGTGTTTTTAAAAGAAGTTAATGAATAACAACTTGCACTATTAAAAGAAAAATAATTGTTCAAATCCAAAACCATGAAACCATCAGAAATGTAACCAAAACCATACACATTTGTTCCTTTAGACAATTGCAATTTATTATTATCAAAGAAGAAACTAAAACCATAATTTAAAAGAGCTAAAATAAAGATAAGATTTTGCCGATTCTTGGAGCATAAAGCACATCATGTAGGATCAAGGTGCGTCCACCATGCAAATCTAATTTGTAGGTTCCAATGCCTTTGACTTCAATTCTAATGTTATTTTCCATATAAATCCATCTCATGCCAAAACTTATTTGACAAAACTCTAAGTATGTATCTTGACTCACAACTATGTGGTCTCTAGTGCCCGAGTCTATAGTCCATAAAGGATTAGATTCAGTTAGAAACACACAACTCAAAACACAAACATATGTAATTGTGTTTAGATAGCATGCCATAGCTAGCTCAATGCACTCACTAGTAAAGTGCCCTTTCTTGCCATAATTGTAGCACTTAAGCTTACTCTTGTCTTTTTTGGGATGCCTATTTTTCTGCCTCAACCTTGCCTTTAACTACCTCATTAGGTCTTGCTTTCCTTTTGAAGAACTTTTTCTTTGCCTTAGGAACTTTTAGCCGCTAAGGCTTCCCTATGAGTTTGTTCACTTCAAAATGCTCAGCCTCAAGCTCAACATGATGAACAATATCATCAAGAGTCTTCACACTTTCGTTGTGGGTCATATTGACAACCATACGATCCCAACTCTTAGGGAGTGACCTAATGACTGCCTCAATCTACTACTCATTGGTCAAGATATGACCTTCTGAGTTAAGTTCTCTTATCATTTTCCTCATCTCTTTGAGGTGCTACTTTATAGCGTGGTTTAGGGGCATCTTATAGCTTCCAAATTTAATGACTAGTTCACATAGCCTAGTCACAAAAAGCTTACTATATTTAGCTTTCAAAGAATTTCACATCTCATGAGCAGTCTTGTATGTCTCATACTCGATCAACAAGTCATCTTGCATACAACTCAGCAACATTATGTGAGCAAGAGAGTTCTTTTGCTTCCAAGTTGTATAGGCTTCAGCATCTCTCCTATATTGAGTAGTAGTTCTAGCTTCAGGCTCATCCAGTACATGGTTCAGTGTCTCAATGACTTCCTGTTCCTTAAGGATATATTGAACTTTACGATGCTAATTTCATAATTATCATCTTTTAACTTCTCACCCTTGTTCAATTCAGTTATGATGTTTTTAGCAACTGATGATATTTTCAACTACATAGAGATATTAAACATGCTTGTAAACAATTTATGGCACATTATATGAAAAAACAATAAATTATTGCAACATTGATGTAATAAATATCAATTGTACTTGAAGCAAAAGTTCACTAGGTTCCCAATCAACTTCTCATACAATTTCAATTAGCATATAACATTGCAAATATCATATTCTTAAAAGTACAAAATTACTAAAATTTCGAACAATTTTATCAACAAATGGAATTTATAGTCCTCCCACTCAATTTAAACCATAAATTGCAACTAAAATGTAAAATACATGAGTCTAAATTTTGAGGATAAAAAAAACACATAAATAAATTACAACCATAAATTTTTCCATATATTATAGTTAATTAATTTAAATAACATGTATTTAAATTTAAAATTTAAACTAATCAAATAATATTCAAATTAATTCAAGAATTGAAATAATATATTACAGAAACATGCTATCATATATACTGAACAAATCTAGTACATCAAGGCTATAATTAATTTAATAAATGATTATATCAATTTTTTTAATTTCTTTTATTCAATTTTAAGAAATTAATTCACCAAAAATATAAGGATATTATCAAAACTCATAAAATTAGTACCAAAATGACTACTATACAAAGTAATAATTTTATATAAAAAAAAATTTCTTTTCTCAATCCAAAAATATTTGTTTCAAAATTTTTATTATTTTATAGAGGAGAAAAAACAAAATAAATATTTTCAGTCACCCAAAAAATATTTAAAATATCTCAAAAAATAGAAAATTTAAAAATAAATCTAGTGGTAGTCAAATGGTCCAAAACAGACACCCAAAGACACTGCACGCACCCACATGCACCATAGGTGAGAGTGGGATTCATGTTTCAAGCTGCTACGCATTCAATAGGAAAGTGCCATCTAGGCGACCAATCAACTAGAGACAAGTGACAGAGGCAAGAAACTGCATGACTATGGACATGTATATGGACACGTGGACCAATCATGATGTGAAATGTGGACCAACCACATGTTGACATGTCGCTAATTGACGAAAAGATATTGACACTTGGCAAAAAGAATCTACATGACCCTTCTATAAAATTATCTAAGAAATAATTATCTTTATTTCTGAAGATAATCCTCATAATTATTTGTTTAATTGTCTCTTAGAGAATTATTTAAATTAGCCTTTTAATTGTCTCTCAAATAATTATTTATATTATCTTTTAGTTAAATATCAAATAATAACTTAAATTATTTGAATATTTATCTTAATTATTTAAATTTAAATTCCACCAATGAATTAATTTGGATTTCTAACCGAGTTGGGTCAACCCATCATGGGTGCCAAAAATCGAACCAATTTTCCAACAGGTGGTTTGGACTTCTTTGGCAGATGATTGACTTTACCTTAGGTATAGTGCTAAAGGCTTTGGTTATAAGGGGTGCACAAGCTCATATGTAAGGGTTTGCCCTTTGACATAAATAGATAAAACTTGTGTGTCCATCAATTTAACATGATTAAGCAGTAAATAGTATGCAGACCTTAAAAGACTTGGGCCTTAGGTATAATATGATTTGCCTATGAGGTTTGGTCTTTTTAAGGACAATGAGATTTTTTCCACAGAGGTATAGGATGGACTTTCACTAGTTCGAGCCCTTTTTAATCAACTTGAGGATGATAGGCCTTGCGACACATGGCTTGACTTTGGTCTTGTCAAGAAAACTGGGCATGAAGGATGATGAGTCTTTGGAATCTTAGGATTTTGGTTCTGCCAATAGGCTTGGTCCTTAAAAGATGATGATTTTGTTACAGAGATTTGGGTTTGAAAAGATGATATCATATGCCAAGGAGGCTTGAGCTCGAAGGGACAGTTTGATTTATTAAGAAGGCTTGGGCTTAAAGAGTCTAAATTGATTTTGCCAATGAGGCTTGGACTTAAAGGGATTGTATGATTTGCCAAAGAACTGGAGATGATGGGCTCTAAGAGGCATATTTTATTAGGGTTTTGGCCAAGGAGCTCTTGCCTTTAAAAGTTCTTGCAAGAGTCTGAGATTAATGGCACTTTGTCAACTAGCCTTAAGTGATGGATAGGAAAGGTGGGGTGCCACCTTATAAGTCGAACTTAGTAGGTCAAACACGGGGACTGGAGGATGACATTGAAATCATAATGGTTTGAGTATTTGATACAAAGGATGATGACAGAAAAAAACTCAGGAAGTAAGTAGTACCAAGGTGACCTTGATAGACATAGAGAAATGACTTCGACGGACATTCTCTTAAGGAGCACGCTGAGTTTGACAACTCAAGGACTCAGGAAATATAACTCCAAAGGGTGGAACTGCCTAACTCTTTTAGACATAAATTGACAGACTAAGTACTTGACCTTCTCTTTAAACATGACAAATGATCAACTAAAACAAAACTTACAAATATGCCCTTTCATATTTTCAACTTAGCGACTTATATATATATATATATATATATATATATATATATATATATATATATATATATATATATATATATATATATATATATATATATATATATATATATATACTTGATAGGGTATGATTAAACTTAGTTTTTTTATTATTTTTTTGCATGTTATATCTATTAATAGCAAAAAAATTATTTGTAGTTACTCTTTGTTTTTCTCTTTATTTGCTAAGCAAATTTGAACTAATCCAAAATTCAAACTATTGAATCCTTTAAAGGACTAAAGTTATTAAGAATTTCAAATTATTAGATTATCAAATAAATTTCAACTTATATTAGAAAAATCCTTGTTAAAAAAAAAAGATAAAAGTACAACATTTAAAAAAAATAAATATAGATAAATAAATAAATTGATTCTAGAATATCTAATACAATATATAAAATATATAAACGAATAAATTTTTAATATGAATTGAAAAAGATGAATCAACTTTTACATTTATTTTGAAATCAAAGGATGTTTTTATTTTATATTTATTTTCAACTGAATAGTTGAATCATCATAAATTAAATAAAAAAATTCTATTTTTTATATTTTCTATTATTTGCTAACACTAAAGCCCACACTGATACATATGTAA
>CANTUT010000108.1:60000-90000 GCA_947687605.1 Reutealis trisperma | reverse complement strand
GTTATATATATATATATATATATAGAAAATAAGTATCAAAAAAAAAAAAAGTTCACTTTGGTAATATATATATATATATATATATATATATATATATATATATATATATAGAAAATAAGTATCTATATTTTCGAGAATAAATAAATATCTTATTTTTTAAAAAGTGCAAATGTACAATTTTGACAATTTATTTCTAACTTGAAATTAATTTTTTTTATTATCGAAAATGAATATAAGTTAAGAACTCAAGAGTCATATTTAATATATATATATATATATATATATATATATATATATATATATATATATATTGTATTTTTTCCGAAAAGTAATTATAAAATTTGAAAAAAAAAATTAAGAGGCCCTCAAAATTAATTAAGACCCGTATTTTAACATCAGTTTAAGTCAACTCCGAAATTAATGCAGAGTTTCAGTTTCGATTGATTAAAACGTGTACCAAATGGCTTAATTGACACAAACATGTGGGCAAAAAAATTGACGCAAACATTAATATTGATACTGATACATAATGTACACCAAGTTTAGTTATAAAACATCATTCTCAGAAATAATTAAAGAAAAAATTAGTCCATAATAAAAAGTATTTATAATTGTCAATAAAATCTTATTGATTTAGATCAACTAATCTAAAATAATTAAACTTGCTGTTATTTTTCTATCTCAATGTACACAAATGCAATTTATAAGTAATTTCAAATACACTGACCATAATTAATTGATTAATAGCACAACGTTTAAATCGAAATTCATAATTAACTTCATGCAATCAAACTTTGGGTCTAAATTGACATGATTTGACGTTTATTACATAAAATTGAGATGGTTTGTGACTTAAAATAACGAACGAATTTATAATGATTTTATTGGGATATTAATTTTAAAATATTCACTTATTATGATTATTTTCACTTTACAAATAAAATAAAATTAAGAATTTTATCACTTCTTTATTAAAAACGTATTATAAAGTTCAAAATAAAAATAAAAATATTAAAAATGGATAAATTGTTTATGTATTTCAATTATTTAGCTTAATTTTATATTTTTATTAAATACTGCCATAATGTTTTAATGATATTATAAAATAAAGAACAATTATACAAAATAGAGATAATATAAGAGAAAATAATTTCTATGTGTATGTTCATTGATTGTAATACCTATTTATAGGTGTAAAAAGTTACAGAGATAATAATAGAATATATCTCGTTAAAACCTTACTAAAAAAAAATTCTGTGGGAAAAAAATCTTAGTGAATAAAAAATAGTACATTATTCTTATAAAATTTGCACCATAATACTGCCTCATTAAAAACTTTGCCTGAAAAACCTGATGGGACAAACTCTAGATTAAAGGAAAAAGAATACAATATATAAGAATCTACCCCTTATTAATACAATATTTCTAACAAAGATCTCGTAACTGGCGCATGCCAATTTTATTCACCAACTCCTCAAATGTTTGTTATAGGGAGTGCCTTTGTAAATAAATTTGTCAAGTTGTCTTTTCATTGAATTTGATGAACATCATAACTTTCCAAATTGTGTATCCAAATACTTTTAAGTAATATCCACATATAATAATTTATTTATAGTATTCCGTTAAAATATTACTTGCGCCATGAATATGCCTTATTAAAAACCTTGCTAGAAAACCCAGTGGAAAAAAAATATAGTTAAGAAAAAGAGTAAATTTCATGCATTATTTATTATTGCACAGATTGCCTCATTAAAACCTTTGCTCAAGAAAATCCTGTGGGACAAAAACTTGACTAAGGAAAAAGAGTGTAATCATATACTAATTCGCTTCCCACTAATGAGGACAAATTTTAATACGGCATATGCTAATTGATAAAATAATGCAGTTTAAGTACCACATTAGTTAAAGACATAGTACATAAGTTTGTTAGATTGTCACTCGAGAAAATTTGGTGGAAATCTCGTCTAGAGCTCATGTATATATAAGAATTTGGATGAAGTTTATATGTTTACTTCATCACCGTTGATATACCCACCTTTAATTTGTGCAATACAAATTGTATAATTCTCAAAAGACAGTGGTTAGTGAGGTATTTCAAGACCATAAAAACCTTTATAAAATTACAGTACGACCATAAGTTGATACACAATTAGTCTAAGATCTACCATTATGGAGATCAAGCAAATAACCAACATCTGCATATAAACCAATTTCAAATCTGAATTAATCAAAATATAATCATAATTTTAATAATACATTGAAGATAACTTTTTACATTACTCTAATGTCTCTTAGTAAGTGCAGAGCTATGCTTAACTAGGAATTTTCCTTAAAAATGTAATAATATCAGGCCTGATACAATTTGCAAAATAGATGAGTGCTCTTATAACACTTATATATGGTACTTTAAGACCAAATAGCTCTTTGTTATCTTCTTTAGGTCTAAAAATGGTCTCTTTTCACTTTCAATGAACGGACTATCTATAGGTGTGCTTAAAGGAAAAGATTTATCTATACAAAATTGCTTAAATACCTTTTCCATATAAGTAGATTGATATATTAAGACTTCTTGATAATCGATCTACAAGCCGATATAAAATTTCATTTCCTTTAAATTTTTCATCTCGAACTCGCTTTTCAAATAAGTACATACTTCATTAAGTTTGTTAGGAGTCACACTGATATTTAAATCATCAACTTATACTACAATAATAACATTTACCATTCTATGGTCTTTTATGAATATAAATGGACATAGTGTCGTATTCACATATCTTTCTTTCAATAAGAATTTACTCAAACAATTATACCACATATCCATATTGCTTTAATCCATATATTGATTTTTACAATTTGATGAAATATATGTCACATATTTAATATGCATTCATTTCTGATATCTTTAATCCTTTTAGGACTCTTATATAAATATCATTTTCATGAGACATATATCAAGTCTTTCTTTAACTGCCATACTAATCAAGTATCAGAACATGATCACTTCCATAATAAGAGAATTAGTTTTCTCATAGTTAGTGATAGAAAGAGTCTAACTCTACTTTAATTGCCTCTTTCCATGATAATCAATCATGTTTATGCTAACATTAAGTTATCCTTATAGATTATGGATCTAGATTTTCTCTTAAAATAGCAAGAGCTACTGTTGAGGTAAATTTATCGTTGACAATAATCAAATTTTTATCAACTTTTTCTCTTATATCACCAAAATAATTGAGATATCATAGTTTTCATTTATCAACTCCAAAAACCATATCTAGAGGATCTAATTATTCCGCTGTCTCAGTTTATGTTTCAATTGCTATAGCCCTTTGACTGAGATCTTCCTCTTCAAAAGATTTCTTTTCAAGAGATTTTATGAGTGACACTATTTTTCTTTTCCCTAAATTTTTATCTTTAGTTCTAATTTACTATCCACACTTCTAGCGTCTAGTGAGATTGATTGATTTTCTATTTGCAATTAGAACTACAACTCTTACTGGGGTATTAACAACTATAATATGAGACTTTATCACTCTTTTAGCATCTATAAATGTATTTGGCAGTTAAGTTGTAATTTTTTGCAACTGTGTTATTTTCTAAACTTTTAGTTAGCTCTAACTTATACATGGATCAAAATTATTTAAAGGGTTTTCCTTCCAATAAATTTCTCAACATTCTTTAGCACTATAGGTGCTTTTCCTCCCCTAATATCATGCCTAATCAAAATAAATTTTTAGTCTCTTTTGTGGACCCATTTTCACATATTGAGATAGTGATATTAGTATATTCATGGCACAACTAAAAATTTGCAGAAAAAATATTAGGCTCATATCCTTGTATAAGTTTCAAATGAGAGTATGTATGATATACATAATGGCATTTATGCCAAACCTTCAAGATTTAATTATTGAACTATATTTTCAATACTTAAACTGTAAGTTTAACACAATATGTTATGCATGTATACTGGGGATAAAATAATAATGAAATAACTCATTATAATATACAACTTATTCATAAAATATAATCCAATTAAAATGTAAAGACATTAAAAGCAAAATCCAAAAAAAATGTAAAAATCCTTGCAAATTACTCATTCAGGGAGTTCACATAAAATCATCAATATTGAATTAAGTTGTGTTCTCTATATGAGTTGTTACTCTTTTAGAGTTCTCATGATTTACCAAATAATTTATAACATTCATTTCAGGGTTCTCATGATCTACCAAATAATTTATAGCATTTATTTCAGAAAATGCAATTGTACTAGCAGGCATTGTTTGATGATTTATCATTAACAATTATTCTTTGCAACCACTAGAAAAAAATATAATATTTGTAAATTTTTTCGCTTTCTATACTGGTGTTGTAGAAGTATGTAACTTTATTACCGCACAATTTCAGCTGTGAAGTAATTTTAAATATGGTTGAATTATATTCTAAAATAGACTTCAAGTCTTATAGGCATAGATTTAGCCAATCATATTGAGCTTGTGCTAGTAATACACCTTTCAAGTGATCATATTTATCTTTAAAACTCTTCTAGAGAATATAAAAACCAGTGAGATATTCAGCCTTTAAATCCTTACTTAAATGAGGTTTGAGTATAATCATATATAACTTTTGTCTTGTTTTGATTTTAATCACAAATTAAAATCATGAACCATAAAAATTTTTCACAAATTTATTTTGATGTTATATTTCTTCAATTTGAACCACAATATTCACAAGAAATAGATCAGCTTTTTAAAGTCAATCAAGTTATATACAATATATGCCTTTTAATTTTGATAAGGTCTATAATGATTTCTATCTCATAAATGTAATGAAATCATATAAATATAAAATCAATCATTAATAATTATGCTAAATAGGCACAAACTATGAGCAATATCAAACTTTAAAAAAAAAATTCAATTTTAAACTTTTTTTTTTTTGGCAAAATTGAAGACGTACAATTCTAATAAATATATTTTTATCTAATGATAAAGTATTAATATTCTCTTAGCATAAAGTAATTAGATCACAATATAATTAAATTTTGAACATTTTTAACAAAATCAAAAAGCAATAAATCCAAGTTGTAGTAGCGAAAAAAAAAATTAGCAATTTAATAATTAGGGATAAGCATCAATTGGTTCTATTCTCGAACCTAACTGAAAACTAAACCAAACCAACAAAACTGAAAAAATCAAATTTTTTAGTATTAAAAACTAAAACGAACCGTTTTACATGTAAAACCAAAATGAACTAAACCGAAAAAAATGATTCGGTTCGGTTCGGTTATGTTAAAAACTGAATTTTTGAAGATGGTAGGTGTCACGCCCCGAACCCGAGAGCACATGACCGGCACTAGGACATGGAAAATGCACGTGACTACCAGTGCCCGTAGTAAGCCTGACCCAAAACACACACAACTGAAAGCCCGACTGGAAAGGGCTATGGACCCAAATGAGGTAAGCAGAACCAAGATAATATCAACACAATATAAATACTCTTGGGCCAACAACTCGTTTATTTCATATATCTCAGAAAATAGTAAATTACAAAAGTTCTGCTTGACAACATATTACAGCTCTTTAAAATACATAACTGAAATAATACACAAAGCACAAATACAAAGTGTAACATTGCGGAGTTCTAGAGTCATAATTACGAATGTATATCTATTACATGTATTCTTAATATCCCATTAATACAAATTACTGCCGAAAAAAATTAGCAGTCTACTCAATTACAATTCCTTCACCGACTCATTCTCTGACCTGAAAGCAACAAGATGAACAGGAATGAGCGTTCGACTCAGTGAATGATACCAGCTAATATATTAAACTGGTATCCAACAGATAAAGTATAATGCACATGCTATGCACCATGTCATAGAGATAGGCAAATCATCCAATCAAGCAATGATGGGGTATGGTTCACAGTACCACACTAATACTCAATACTCAATATGGGGAGCCGATCCCCCTACCCTGGCTCTCTAAATCCAAATAATCTGTCTCTTATATCCAAGTGGCCCAGCCGTCACTGGTCTGTACCACGCAGCCCTTACCCAACTGACAGCAGCCATGGCGATGAGCAGGCCCGGCCGGCATCCATCAATCATAACTCATCTTCTGAATCTCATCAAAATCCAAATCATAACCATAACAAATCCATAATCCTAGGTGGTACTGTATCCTCCCGACCTCCATCCATCAATCACAACCATAGTATGGTACATAATATAGAATATCAATTCATCATTCACAGTCAAATGTTACATGCTTATATATGTAATAGTAGTGCATAATATACATATATATACACACAGCAATGCATATGAAGTGAAAATAGGATAATATATCAGTGAGTATCACTCACCTAACTGTCGACGCTTTCGACCGACTTCCTTCAGAAGAGCAGCCTTGGAACCAGAAAGACGCCAGATACCGACACCTCACAACAGAGAACATTATCATGATAAGAATCACACTTAACCCCAGAACAGACTCGACAACCTAACAAATACTCTAAGAACTACTAAACATAAAATAACTTATATAACGACTGAAATACAAGGGTTCAGGGTTAACCTTCACAAATTTCGAGCATACGGACGTCGAGGATCATGCCAGAACGTCGAAACAAAACCACTGGACTTCTCCACACACCACCGCCGGCCGGCCACGCGCCGCCGCTGCTGGTGGCGGATCTGGGGAAACTCCCCACCAGCAGGTTCACCTCAACTCCAGGAGCACAAAAATGATCACCACTCGCCGGCACTGACCCTCCAACCACCGAAAAATGCCTCCAAAGTTTCAATTTTGCACTTTTCGATCTCCTCCTCTGGTGGTCCTCAGGGGGCAAGGTAGGTATCAAAATGAAGCTCTCATCCTCAGGAGTTGAACGGCACCAAGATCGTTGGATTCCGCTGCATGAATCGGCCAAAAAATCGTGTTGAAGTTGCGGCGCCAGCGGTCCTTCTCTCCTCTCGTACGCCGCCGTGCCACCGTCGATCATTGTGCTGCCACCTCCCTCGAGGTCGCCGGACCTTCCTCTACCCAGCGGTGGTGGCAGTGCTTGCCATCGCCTGCCGGAACGCCACCAACTCCTCTCTCTCTCTCGGCCTCTCCCTTTCTCTCTCCTCCCTCTCTGCTGTCCCGTTCTGTTATTCTCAAAACTCACCGTTTCACTTCTAGTGGCCAATCACACCTCTCCTTTCTTCTTCTTTTACTTACTTAAAACAGATTTAGTTATATATATATATATATACTAAACCATATAATATATACATAATGCTACACGTATATATATATACAAATTACCAATAATAATAATAATAATAATAATAATAATAATCATCATCATCATAATAATAATGATAATAATAATAATAATAATAATAATAATAATAATAATAATAATAACAACAACAATGCTAATAATAATAATAATAATAATAATAATAATAATAATAATAATAATAGTAATTATAACGAAAATATAAGCTTTCGGTAAAAATACTATAATCAAACTTATAATATTAATTAATACCTTTATTGATACTCAAATATCAAAATATAATCCAAAATACAATTCTCCAAAAATCCACATTAACATTATCATAATAATATACATAAATAATATTGTAATAAAATTACCATTAATAATACATATTCAAATAGTATGAGTATTTATAATTTAATAAAATATAATTATAATTCTTACTTTAATAAGAAAAATAATAAAATAATATGTTTCTGTACAAAAATAGAATTTTATAAAATAAATAAAAATTCAGGGTGTTTCAATAGGTTTGTGTAAAATAATATATTAAATAAATATATTTACTTTTCATAGATATTCTTTAATATAATGAGTAATCTAAATTTAAAATAAATAAATTGAATATAATTTTAATTAATATTAAAGCACAATAAAATGCTTATAATTACCTTTTAAAAGAGTATTACTATTTATAACCTTCTAATAATTAAAGTAAGTCCACTAATCACAATATCACACAAAGATTGTATGCCAAATTAAATGCTAAAGTAATTACATTTACCATGTAATTAGGCATAAATTATACATAGTCCATGGAAGTAATTTTTTAAAATAATAATAATAATAATAATATGGAAATTAAATATGCTAAAATAATTATATTTACCATATAAGGCTACTTTTGACTATATGGTAAATAATTTTTTAAATATGGTAAATAAGGAAATTAAATATTTTATAATAATAATAATAATAATAATAATAATAATAAATCACATTGATTTACTATATAATTTGCTATTAATTTCCATAATTTTAGCATTTATCATCCCTTTCCAAAGTTTAGTCATTGGTCAATTTAATAAATAAAAATATTATAGCATAACTAATATCAAATATTGAATCAATTTATTTTATAATATTATGCTATAATATTTTTTATTTTTTAAACAATATACAATAATAATAATAATAATAATAATAATAATAATAATAATAATAATTATTATTATTATTATTATTATTATTATTATTATTATTATTATTATTATTATTATTTGGTTCATTTGGTTTATTTGTTTTTTTGCACTAGAAACCGAACCAAACCGAAATAACTGAAATTTTCTGCCCTCAAAACTGAAATCAAACTGAACCATTTCAAAACCAAACCGAATTGATTAATCGGTTCAGTTCAGTTCGATTTTTTAGTTTGAACCAAATAATACTCACCCCTATTAATAATCAAATAGAACCTTTGAATTAACAATATAATATATTATTAAAAAAACTTTTCAATTAAAATGTTACTAAGAAAACCAAAAGATAAATAATTAATTAAAACCAATTCAAGAATTTCAGCACTTAGTATCCATGATAAATAATTCTTACTCGTGACTTCGAGGGCCATAAATTAACATTGTCTAAGTAATATACTAAATAGGATCAAAATAAAATTAGTCATTCAAAAACTTATAAACAATTTATTTAATTTTTCAGGAACATAGAATATCAATTTTTTAACATATTAGAACAGTAACTTTAAAATGCAAATTCTTCAGTAATTTATTGTTTATTTATTTATTTATTTTGATTAGTTCTTTAGGAACTGTAAATGTCACGCCCCGAACCCAAGGACACATGACCGGCACTAGGGCACGGGAAATGCACGTAGCTACCAGTATCCATAGTAAGCCTGACCTTACACAACACGACAAACTAACACATAATAGGGTTAGGGCCCAATGTTAAGCAGATCCAATTAAATAACATTTTCAAATAAACCCACATTGGGCTATCAACTCAAATATCTCATACAAACCAATTTCAACATAGTATGAGATTTCTGCTTAACAAACAATATCTCAACTCAAAATATACATATCAACTGAATATTAAACAATATACAAGTAAAAAATGTAACATTGCGGAGTTCTATAACTATGATACAATTATACATATCATTTACTGAACTCAGTACTTATAATACAAAATACTGCCGAAAGACAAATGGCAGTCTAACTCAATTTGCAATCTCTTCACAAGCTCATTCCACGACCTGAAAAATAACAAGTTGAACAGGAATAAGCGTCCGACTCAGTGAATGATACTAACTAATATATTAAACTGGTGTCCTACGGACAGATTTCTAATATTCGTGTTATCACCATGTCACAGAAACAGACAAATCACACCATCAAGCAAGGAAGGAATAAAGTCCATAGTACCACACTAATACTCAATATGGGGAGCCAATCCCCCTATCCTGACTCTTTGAATCCAATAATCTATCTCTTATATCTAATGGGCCTGGCTGTCAATGGTCTGTACCACACAACCCTGACCTGACTGATAACGGCCCTGGCAATGAGCAGGCCCCGCCAGTATCCACCAATCATAGCTCAAATTCTCAATCTCATCGTAATAGGAAGTAACCATATCCATAATCATACCCATGATCCTAGGTGGTACTGTATCCTTCCGATCTCCATCCGTCAACCACAATCATTATATAGCATAGAATGTCGATTTATCAATCACAATCAAATATTACATACATCTATGCAATAATAGTGTATAATATACATATATATATATATATATATATATATATATATATATATATATATATATATATATATATATATATATATATATATATATATATATATATATATATATATATATATATATATATATATATATATATATATATATATATATATATATATATATATATATACATACAGTAAATGCAGATGCAGATGCAAACAGAATAACATATTAGGGAGTATCACTCACCTAATTGATGACGTGTCTCATTGACTTCCCTCGAAAGTGCGACCCTTGGCACTAGGAAGACGCTAGAAACCACGACACTAGACAATAAAGGATATTGTCAGAATACGAATGACTCACATAACACAACGTAACTAAGAGACGATTGAGACTCTTGCCGAGATTTTCGCAGAACTACACTAAACTCGGATACCACCTAAGTCAACAGAACACATAACACTTCTAAAACAATCTTAACAATCAACAAAATATTAGCGACCCCTCCTGGTTCCTCCCAACTCATACTCATCAACAGAACTCAACAAACTCTTAACAATTACAAACTAGAATCCACTAAACATAATATAAATCAATTAATAACTAAGATAAAGGAGTTTCGGGTTTACCCTCACAATTTCCAATCAAACGAACATCGAGAGTCACACCAGAATGACGAGACGGAGCTGCTAGACTGACTCCACGTGTCGCCGTTGGAGTGTCGCCGGCCAGCCACGTGCTGCCGCTGCCGGTGGCGGATTTGGGCGATCTTCACACCAGCAGGTTCACCTCGATTCCAGGATCACGAAAATCACCTTCACTCACCACTAGTCGCCGGCGTCTCGCTGAAAAATGCCTCAAAAGCTTCGGCCTTCATAGCTCCGATCATCGCTTCCGGTGGTCCATTAGAGGCATGATAGGTACCAAAAGAGAGCCCTCAACACCAGGAGTTGAATGGGATTGGCCTTGCTCGATTTGGCCGCCGAAATTTGCACTTGAAGTCTCAGCACCGGCAGGTTCTTCTCTCCTCCCGTACGCAGCCGTCCGCGGCCTGATCAGGGTGCTGCCACCTCCCTTTAGGTCGCCGGACGGTGGGCTAGCCACTGGTGGTGGCGGTGCAGCCCATCGCTGGCCAGAGGGTGGTCCTCCAACACACCGAACACACTCTCTCTCTCTCTCCTTCTCTGCCTCTCTCACTCTCCATCTACTTCTTTTTCTGCTTTTGGCAGCTAGCTGATTGGTCCACTAGGACCAATCAAGCTACTACTCTCACTTCTTAATTTCTTCTAATCTTCATTAACATATACGTATGTATATATAAAACAATAATAATAATAATAATAATAATAATAATAATAATAATAAACTTTAGTTTACATAATAAAATTCAATAAATATAAACCTTTCATAATAATAATAATTATAGTGAAAATCCCAAACTTACAGTAATTTATATAGTTAACAATATAATTTAGATTAATCGAACATAATATTAATATTCAAATATAAAAATATGAATTCTCCAAATACCCACTATAATAATTTTTATAACTAAATATATAATCCTTCTTAAATTATATATACATATATAATATTTAAATAAAATTACCATTAATAATACATATTCAAATTATATGAATATATATAATTTAACAAAATATAACTTCAATTTTTGCTTTAATAAAAAAAATACTAAAATAATACATTTCCATACAAAAATAGCATTTTATAAAATAATTGAAAATTCAAGGTATTACAATAAAGAATACTAGTTTTTCAGAAACTATAGAAAATCTTAGAGCGGTAGGGAATACTAGTTTTTTAGAATATGTAATTATTATTAGTTTTTCAAGAACTATAGAGATTATTAGTTTTTCAAGAATTTATAACTTAGTTATTTATTTAATTAGTTTTTCAGGAACCATAAATAATACTAGTTTTTCAGTAATTAAAATTTAAAATATAATACTAGTTTTTTAAGAACTAAAATTTAAAATAAAGTGTTAGTTTTTCAAAAACTATAATTTAAATAATTAATCATGAAATAGTATATCAAATTTTTATAAATCTAAAAAAAATGATTTAGTATTCTCTTAAAAAAAATTGCTATTTGTATAAAATTTGGTATAATCTCTTCAAATTTTTTTTTTCTACAAAAATGTATTTTAGACATAAATATTAATAATAATAATAGTAATTAATTAGATAAAAATTGTTTACCATAAATCTTGAATCTTGTTTTTTTCAAATTTTTCGCCTTAATTAGATTATAGCAAACCACAAGCTATCCAAAATTATGAATAATTCATACTGATAACGTGTTGTAAAATAAAGAATAATTATAGAGAATAGAAGATAAAATAATTTTTGTGTATATTTTTATTGATTGTAACAACTATTTATAGGTATAAAAGATTACAGAGATAGAAATAAAAATAGAGGTATACTTACATAAGAATATCTATCTATAAAGATAGGATAAATATCTAATCTTATCATTAAAAATAGAGGTATATCTATATAAGAATATCTATTTATAGAGATAAGATAAATATCTAATATTATCATATTATTTAAATATTATCACAACAAATGTAAATGTTTTAATTTAAAGTCTTTTTTTTTTTTTTTTTTAATAAATTGGACAATCATGATTTCACAATTCTAATTTTTAATAAAAGCTATTTTAAGAATGAATACAACAAAAAATTCTATTCAGCATCATTACGTTTTGCACTACAAGTCACGGTCACACCCCTAATCTCTATTTTGTCATACACTTGTACGCATATACCATATATCTATTTTATTTATCTTATTAGAAATGATAGGTGTTTATTAAAATTTGAAAATTATTAATGGATATACTTCATTTAATATTGCATAAATATTTAAGATGTATTTAATAAATCGTAATAGAATACAATATAATATAATCAAATAAATTTCTAATGTAAAATTTAAATTCTCTAATTCACTTCTTTAAATTTTAAAGATTACTTCATTTGATTTATTGGATTTAAGGAATTCAAGATTAACTAAATTAATTGAATTGCATTTAACAATCCAACCAAATTCTTATAAATGAAATGAAGTTTTATATAATCTAGTACTTCTTATTGGGAATTTAATTTTTGTCTCAAAAATAAAATCTTAGGATCTATATTATTTAGATGAGCTATTAGACTTCTAACTGTTAATTTGAAGCATTTGATAAAACTAATGGGTAGAGTTAGTGATTTAAAATTATAACTAAAACATTAAAAATTAAAATTTCTAACAATTAGCATTTGACTCTTTAACTATTGGCTGTCAATTGCTAGTCACTAACAATTGATCATTAACTGTAAATAGCTAATTGTAACTGTTGAACCAAAGACCCTTAGGATAAAAAATACCTAAACATTATATATATATATATATATATATATATATATATATATATATATATATATATATATATATTGAATATAAATATCCACCACTCACCTTAGCAATGTAAAAGAAATAATTAAAAATTGTGCAAGAGCTTATTTATGCTTCTATTTTATTATAATACAAAAATTTACAAGACCTGCTTGAGTTGTTGAAACCTACTACCACCTGTTTTTTAATCACCTTATTTGCACAATTCACATGAGTTTAATTATTTGAAGTTATAATTTTGCTCATTTTGACAAATGCAGTCAAGTAAGTCTGGTGGAATATCTGCTTTATTTTCTTAGAAATTTTGACAAATTATTGACAACAATGTGTTAATTACTGTTAAGTCATTTTTTTTTCTTTTTAGTCAGGTAATTTGCCTAGTAATACAAATTGTACTTTTGTCACCCTTATTTCTAAAGTTAAAAATCCAAAATCTATGAATTTAAGGCCTGTGAGCTGTTGTAATGTGATTTATAAAATTACCCAAGGTCTTAATAAATAGACTCAAAAGTGTGCTTTCTTATATAATTAGTGATTTATAAGGATATAAAAATGAATTAAGCTGCTGATGAGTTATTCGTGAATTGAGATAACATCTCAGCTCAAGTTTTATATTTTTATAAATGAGCTAAACTTGAGCTTAATTTTTAAACTCGTTTATTAAAAAAACTATATATATATATATATACTCGACTCGTTAAGTGTTTGGCTTCAGCTTGTTAAGAGGTGTGTGAATTGGCTTATTGATCAAATTCATAAATTAGACTTGTAAGCTAGCTTGTTGGTTAGGCTCATGAGTTGGCTCTATTATAAGCTCATAATCCTGCTCATTTATAAATTCGTAATGTGTCCTGTTTACAAGCTGATTAGTTTATACTATTGGTTAAAATTTTACTTATTTATATTAATTAATTATATTTCATTATATCGTAAGTAAATAAATTATTTTTATTTAAATTTTATGAAATATTGTGAATTAATTTTTATTTAAAATTATGATATAATTGCATATATTTTAAATTTTCTCTTTTTACATAAAATATAAAATATTAGATGATAATATATTATCATCACACAATATAAGGGGAATAGTTAATGAAAACGTTTTAAATATAGAGTGACACAATGCATTAAAATATATATAAAGTGTTACAATTCAAGGATGAAATTTAAATTGAGATTTTACGTAAGTCAATATAACCTTATTAAACTTTCAAACTGTTGATTTTTAATTTTTTATTTAACAGCTCGTCCCATGTAATACCTTTTGCAAATGCTAAATCAATATGGCAATCTCTATTGATAAAAATCTAACTCGAAACCTAAATATATGATTTCACATCTAAAATACATATCAAATTATATAATTACATGAACTCATCAAGTAATATAATTTGATAATCATAGAAGTAATTAATTTAATTAATTAATTAATTAACTAATTAGATGTTTGGTATATAAAGTAATGGGCAATGCTATTATAAAAATCAATCATTTTATAACTTAATGAAGAATACATTATAATATGAACCAAAATTAATTGAATTTTTTATCACAACTTTAAACTTATATTGAACGAAAAATTTGTATATTATATTAACACAACAAATTTATTCTTTTACATATATTGTTAATTGATAATTCATAATAATAACTTATATATATATATATATATATATATATATATATATATATATATATATATATATATATATATATATATATATATATATATATATATATATATATATATATATATATATATATATATATATATATTGTGTGTGTGTGTAATAATATATATATTCAAGAGAAAAAAAATAAAAATATATAAAAACCAAATGATGA
Organism: Reutealis trisperma; assembly: GCA_947687605.1. NCBI lineage: Eukaryota > Viridiplantae > Streptophyta > Magnoliopsida > Malpighiales > Euphorbiaceae > Reutealis > Reutealis trisperma. The sequence continues at coordinate 74,679 of CANTUT010000108.1, read as the reverse complement.
AAAAAGTTAAGAAAACCAAAAAAAAATTAATTTAGAGAACACTTGCCAAATTCAATGAATTCCACCTCAATCTCAAATGAATTTATTTATGAAAGCTTATCATGTTTTAACAAACTCGAATGGAATTTGTTTATGAGGATTTATCAAGTCTTGATAAGCTCAAGCTCAAGCTTGAACATAGAAAATTTCAAATAAGCCGAGCTTGAATATTAATTTAGAGCTCATGACGAGCTAGAGTTTGAAAAAAATAAATGAGCTAAGCTCAAGCGCTCAAGCTCGACTTGACTTGCTTACATTCTTAGATTTCCAAAATATCTTTGTATTGGATTCGCTAATTACAAACAATGTTGTAATAGCTATTGAATCTTTCCATTATATAAGGAGGAAGTGGAAGGGGAGAAAATCAAATATTCCTCTCAAATTGGACATGAGTGAGGTATATGATAGAGTTGAGTGGGGTACTCTTGAAATGATTATGGATAAATTTGGTTTTTGGAACACTTTATATTTCTTACAATGCAATGTATTTCTCCATCATATATACCTAATCAAGGACTCTGCCAAGGATTTCATTTCATCCTATTTATTTTTGCTATGTATAGATATCTATTGTGATAAGGAAAGTGATGATTCAGGGTGGGTTCACAGTATCATAATAGCATGAGATAGCCCTAAGATTTCACACCTTTTCTTAGCAGATGACAGTGTGATCTTTGCAAGAGCTACAATTCTAGAATGTCGAAAAATTCGAGCAATCTTATTACAATATATGAAGCCCACTAGTCAACAAATGAAGGTTAAATTACTATTTAGTCCTTAGGTTTTAATGAAATTAATATTAAGGTCTTTGTATTTTGAGAAACTAATGATTGCATCCTTACATTTTTATTCCGTCAACTACAAGAAAACAGGGAAATAACGATGCAATCTGGTGACACCAAGCTAGTATCATTATTTAGCGACACATTAGCGATGCCTCAAAGACGCCAATAAGATGGAGATGAATTTTGTAGAGTTCAGACCATGCTACGACACAGTTGTGACGTAGTAGTGATGCCACAACTAGCAACGCTAGTATCAAGTCATAAATGCATTGCTAATATTGGCACCATATGTGATTGTGTCACTTGAGAGACACTAGTGGCTTCATTATTTTATGACACCATTAGCTTGCATCGCTAAGATATGGATAGAATTTAGAGGTAAATTATTTGTTAACATTTTAATGATGTCGTTTGGTTTAGTGACGCGCTTTGGGCATAGCTAAGTTATTATAAATTATACAATGTGTTTTGGCTTAGTGATGCCTTTGTTGTGTAGCTATTGCATTGCTAACCCAGGTCTTAATTCGCAACTAGACCCTTCTTCCTCATTTTCTCTCTTCTTTTTCTCTCTCTCCCTCTCTCTTTCTCCCGCAGTTGCGCCCACTGCCAGTTCACTAACCGGCCATTCTAATGCCCATTTTGGTATAATCTTCCCATTTCCGGTGAGATTTTCATGATTAGGTAAGTTATTTCACTAATTTTGCTATTTTTTGTTGGTTTTTTAGTATTTTTTTTGCAATTTTTTTATTTTTTTGCAATGTAGATTTGTCGATCGTCGGTCTTTCTCATTCCATGTATTTTTTATTTTTGAATTTTGTTAAATTCTATTTGTTTAGTTTTTTTTGTTTGATTTTTTTTAATTTGCTATGTAGTTAATTAGAAATAATTTTAGAAAATAAATTATTTTTTCTAAACTCTTGATATTCATTAAATTTTGTGCTTCTATTTATTAAACTCTTGATACAATTAAATTAATTTTTGTAATAAAATAAAATTTAATTTTTTTTGTAATAATAAATTTTACACAAAAATTGTATTAAAATTCACCAATTTTGATTTATTAAATTTTGTGATAATATTAAAATAATTAAAACAAAAAATAAAATTTGATGAACCAAATTGAATTTGTAGTAAAATTGGTGAATTTTGATACAATTTCAATTGACTTAAATTAATTATGGTTTTATTCATAAAATATATTTTAGGTTTAAATTAAATACTTTAGGTTTCTAAAATATTAAAGTTAACAAAGAAAAAATAAGTATACTAAAATTTACATTTAGAAAAATTTTCTGAATTTCTGTATTTTTTATGTGAAAAAATCAATATCAAAATCAATATTATTTATCAAAATAAATATCAAAACCCTTGTGTGATTGTTGTTTGGATAATACTCATTGGAGCATTTGTTTGAATACATTAGTATATTTGCGTTCTTTTTCAGGGGTTTCAATCCAATTTTAGAGGAAACTCTGTGAAATTTCCCCTAAAATTGGACCGATCATGGATAACATTAGGAAGAACCACAATTAGAAACTCAAACCGATATGTCATCAGAACAAGAACCGTATCTTGAGGACACTAGTGCGAGCGATTAAAATAGAGGTTTATAAAGTGATGTCACATTTCTTAATATAATACACAATCAGATATTGTTTTAATCTAACTTCATAGTTTGTGATATGTTCTTTTTTAAATGTGAATTTATTCAGTAAGATATGCATTGACATATATTGTATCTCATATATTTTTCAAGATGAGATATCCATCATCAGACCTAGGCCGTAGAGGGTGTAGTGGTCGTGGACTACGTGGTAGGGGTGGTCATGGTGGACAAGGTGTTAGTGATCCTCTAGTTGCATTCAGTGCTCTTGCATTGGAGTCCACACTATTACCACCTGCAGCTACATTGCCCTCTATGCTCATAGGGAGCACTTATTCAACACCCTTACCACAGACCATTGACCCTACAACAGAGATGGGCTATGGCTTACCATTGACTAGTGATCCTTCTCCGCTAATTTTCAGTGCTTCAGTGGGGGCTACTACTGTTGTGCCTTCATAATCTTCAGCACCTCCATCAAAGGCTAAAAGCACTGCTTCCACTGGGTGGAAGAGGCTAAGACTTGATGAGCATGGAAAGTCTGTATATTTATTTATTTCACTTGTTATTCAGTTGTATTGAATCAATTTTCAAAGTACGGGCTAATTTTTTTAACTATTTTTTACTAAATACATATTCTATGAATCCTTCTCCACTGCTGCTGAGATTACATCCTTGCTGAAGAAGAAGGTTTCACCATCTAGTTATGTATGGAAGGGAGTGACAAAGCAAGAGCAGAACAAGTATTTTAGAGAGTTTAAGGTATAATTTCAATCCATATAGTTTTTTTTTAATATATATATATACACTGAAATTGGAATGAATATAGTGTGTTGTCTATTGAAACAGGAATAAATATATAGATTGAAATTGGTAAACAAATATAGATTGTGTTGAAATTGAAATTGATATTGTTCTTGAATAGGAATTTTAAAATTGGAATATTACTTGTTTCTTTTGTGAATCTTTTTGGTGAAATTGAATATTGTGGTGAATATTTTAATTGTTTTATTGTGGTGAATATTTTGATTTTTTTTAGGGAATTTTATTTAAATTATAGAGAAAATTTTGTCAAAATTTTAGTAAAATTTAATAATTTTATAAGAATTGCATGTGACTATTTAATTATATGCCATATTGGAATGTATATAATATGTTGTTTTTAATAGAAAAAAATATGTGTGGGACCGACCATTGAAGGTGCTATCAAAAGCAGATATGATGCTTTAGCTACACGGCGCTACAGTGATATGATTTACAAGATGCGAAAATTGGGAAAAGGAAGACCAGCTCATATTCTGGAGGCTGTTTGGGAAGAGTGGCAAAAGAATTGGAACTATGAGGAATATAAAAAATTTCTAATACAACCACCACGATTAGAAAAATAGAAAAGGTAGTCCAGATAGTGGTCCCTCTTGCTATACAGGTAGCTCTATCTCCCACAACGAGCATAGAAGAAGACTGGTATAATATATTGTTTTCTTAGTTTTTTGTCTATTTGCTTTTAATTATACTTTTGGGTTAATACCTATTATTTTTTATGCTGTAAAACTTAGGCAGGATCCAAGAGAGATAGAGTTGTTCAGGCATACTCACATGAAGAAGAATGGTGGCTGGGTCAACAACAATTTGTTGTAAGAAGTTTTTTTTTATATAATTAATAACTAATTATGATTAGGTAGTTTAATATAAATTAAAAATCATTGTACTTAGAAGATAATTAATTGATTAATTTTTGCATGTTTTCAAAAAAAAAATAATAATTTTGGCATCAATTTAAGAAGAAAAGTTAAGCTTATATGAACAAAACTAAAAATTATGCTAGCAAGTCAAATTATTAAAAGCTCATGGTGAAAATAAGAGAGTAGACAAATAAATTTACTAAGAGACTCTTATATATTCTTATACTAAATTAGCTAATATACTAATTTAAGTATGGAAGAAGGGGGAAACAATTTACTTAAGAGCCCTTTATTGATTGGTTACTAATTGTTTATGGAAGTTGGATCAATATAGCTATTTACTTAGTGGATTTTAGACAACAATAATTAATGAATTAATATATAATTTAATTATGATAAAAAATGATCTTGATTAGAATAAGACAATAATATTTATAAAAGAAAAAATCTAACTCATTATATAACTTAAAGATAAAAAATAATTGAATGAAATATTTAATTTGCCGGTAATATCACTAATTTACACATCAAAATTTTCTCTTAATTAAAATCATATTATTCCAATCACTAAAAAAGTTATAATTAACAAGCAACAAATAAGAACATTTAACCGTAAGTCATTTAAACCATATATATATATAGCATATTCTTAACTTTAATTATAATTAAAATTTATGTGAAAAAAAGATCAATAGATGTTTATGCTATATTAGAAGCTAGAAGGTGATAATATCCATATATATAATTATAATGTGCTACAATGATAAAATATATAATATAAGAAAATTTGCAAAAGAAAATTATATTCATATTTTTAAAATTTAGTTTATTAATTTCTAAATAATTTGAGTCTATTTTCAAATTTTCTACGTTATAAGAATTTAATATTTTATTTAAATTATAATTTTTAATAATCAATTAATTAAGTATATGCATAATTATAATGTGCCATATGTGAAGCACGTCAATGAAAAACTAAATTAAATAACTCGATTAATTATTTAACGTCACTTTATTTTATAGAGGTATTGATTGTGTACTTAAAATTAATTTGAATTTAATCGAGTTAAGTTTGACTTTTATCTATTTAATTAAATTGTTAGATTAAAGTTAAACTTCTTAATACTCAACTTTAGAAATTTTCAAATTTAATGGAGTTTTTATTCTTTTACATGTGGATCAAAATATATATTTATTAAACAAAAATTTTAAAATTTTTATGTTTTGTGTATTATATACGTTTAGATTTAAATATTTTGTTTATAAAATTTTATAAATGTTTAATTTTCTTAAATTTAAAAAGTTTATTTGCACTAAACTATTTGAAAAATCAATTTAAGCAAAAAAGTGGATAATTATCGGTATATTGTTGTAGTTGCTTATTGGCATAATATCAAATAGCTCATAAATTGATTGATTATAATTAATTAGCTAGATGCAATATTAAAATTTATTTAATTATCAATTTTATTCAATATTTTAATTTTTATGAATTATATTACAATGAATTTTAAAGAGAGTTAACATGCAAAACACATTTCACAAAAATTAATATATATATATATATATATATATATATATATATATATATATATATATATATATATATATATATATGTATATATATATATAATACGATTAATAAAAAAGCAATATAGAGATTTTCTTTAAAAACTAATATATAATAATGGAAATTAGACTGAATTTTAAGTTTAATAAATAAGAGAAATTGGATTATCAATTTGAGAAGAGGGATAGAGTATATAATATAATACTATTAATATCAATATGCTAATTGAACTAGTACATCTTTTTAAATTAGTGATGGGTCAAGTTCTTTAAATTCCAGAAGCAGAAAGTCATGTGTAAGTCGTCAATTCACCAGCAAATTCCGCGTTGTTTACATTATTATTTCTTCTTTATTATATGAATAATATAATTTTATAATTAAGTACAAAAAAAAATATTAATTTTCATGTATTTTTAAGGGACAATTTGACTTAGACCTTATAAAGTCTCTTCTTAGCTAAAATGATAAGCTTTGGCCACTTTCTGCATTTTGTACATGTTTTGATAGGTTTCATCCTTAATTTAATGGGTTCTGATTTTAAATTTTGAAATTGATAAATGTATAGTGATATTTGGTAAAATTACAGAAAATTAAAGGTTAGAAATTGAAAATTTGAATTTTAAGTGTATAAATTTTTATAAACTTTAAATTGTATTTAAAGGTTAGAAATTGAAATTTTGAATTTTAAGTGTACAAATTTTTATAAACTTTAAATTATAAAATTATCCAAAAAATTGATGACTTATTGTATTCGATGTAAAATTAAAATCAAAAAAATTTAACTCATGATTTTAAATGGAAATTAATTTAAATGAAATTTTTTTAAGTCTTTAAATTTTAAATTAAAAAGTAATATTGATAATAACTTACAAACTTTAACAGTGTAAAAATATTTTATTGAGTTTTTGAGATCTCATTTAAAATCAGTAATTCAATAAGATGAAAATTTTCAACGCTTCAAAAAATTAAATCCACCCATGATATTATTCAAAATTTAAAAATTATTGATATTATTCTATAATCTTAATTTCATTTTCTGTCTCATCTCTTTGTTGGCCCCTTAGTCTCTTTCCTTGCAATTTCATGGAATATTCTTAGATCTTTAATAACTTTTTTTTTTCCAAAAGAATCTTTAATAACATGATAGTGCTTACTTGTCTAATGTCTGATTGTTTAATTGCAATTTCCAGGAAGTGTTCACTGTGGGGTCTAGAGAGATGGTTTCTTTCTAAGGAACATGATTGAAAATTCAATTATTTGGACAAAAAAATCAATTCTATTAATTAATATTTTTTATGTTCTTTTTCTTTTTTCTTATACTATATCCAATATTATAGGGCATATAATAAGAGGCAGTCATTTCATTTAATATATCTTACTAAATTAATAACAACTATTTGTGATTGAAATTTAAATATGAAATCAGGTAGTATATAGACAATTAAAATGATAGATTCAAATAGTGGAAAATTTAGAAAATTTGATTATAATGTTGCGTGTGTATATATATATATATTTTGATAATATTAAAAACTTTTGACCAAAATATAAAATATATTTAAAAATTTTATTTTTTAATTCCATTAATATTTTAACCAAATTAAAATAATAATTTATATTTAAGCGAAGTTAAATGTAATAGATAAGTAATTTAAAAATTAATGAGTTATGAGACAATTAATACTATTTTAAAAATTAATAATTTTAGTGGTGACAATATACTACCATTTTTTTTATAGTGAATTCAATCTAAATCTACTTAATGAGCTAATGAAGAGTAGGCTGAAATTTTGGCCTCTCACACTAGTAGTGTAAAGTGTGTGCATATGGGATATAAGGGTTAGTGTAGCTCTTTAAAATTGCTATGATTTTGTGGTGTGTGCATATCCTTTCCTTATTACTCTGTGTATTTGTGTATATACATTTTAACAAAAATAATTTAAAATTTTTTGAATCTCGAAACTATTCCAACTCAAATAACTTACAATTCACCTATTCATTCAACTTAATCGAATGTGATTTAAAATAATATGTTATAAAAACATTTTGATGAATTTTAAATTATTTTAAATAAAAAATTAATATCATTACTATAAAAGGCATAACAAAAACATTATAAATATATGCTCAAAAAAACCTAAGACAAAACTAGTGTTTTACACTCTCATAAGATCTCTTTTTGCATGACCAAAAATATTAAATATAATCACTAAGGAGTCAGACTAACAACTAAGAAATTTGCCTACCCAACTAGGTCTCACATAGTCCAACACCAAGTACTATCCAAGAAGTCCATCCAAGGATCCTATATCTACAACCCATTAGCCCACCTTCTGAAGCCACCAATAGTGAACAAGGGACAATCAATAGCGAGATGCCCCAAAGGTCAAACGATCGCCACCAGCGCTGCAAGAGGAAGATATGGATTACATATAAAAATCATAACTCAAGATTTATAAAGATAGCCAAGAAACTTGTAGAGAAATAGGGGAGCAAGAATGAGACTCAAGCCATAGCCCATCCCTCTCCAAACAGCAACAAGCATGTCGGCATGCAGCATTGAAAGGAACCAGACACCACCGACCACGACCCAATCTGCAGATCTAGACCATCAAAAAACTCACACTAGCTAGTGATACAAATTACTAACTAGACCAAAATCCATCATTGATGGTAGTACACAAACTATCAAAAAGCAAATGTTTTTACATATGTACAAAGAGAAAGAGAAATTGAGGTGACCCACCGGTAGCCATAACTACCAGCGCCAACCCCCAAAAAAACTAAGCAAAACCCCAAAACCCTAGCAGAGAGAAAAACAAAATCGCCACTCTAATAAAATACACACATTCAATATATGCTTCCAAATGATTTCTTATGACCTATTATCACACTTAGCTCCGTTTGTTTGACGAAATTTTTTAAAAAAATATTTTTTAAATTTTTTGATATTTAGAACGTCTTGAAAAATTGATAAAAATATTTTTAATCAATAAAAAAAATTACTTTTAAGGAAAATGATTTCCTCTTTTCAAAAGAAGAAACAAATTTATTATAATAAAAGGAAAATATATCAATACACACTCATTAATCTACCGATTATTAATAAATATCACTACTGATAATTAACAACCACTATTAGTCACTAGTGATTGAAACATGTTTAAAGGGGGTCTAAACCCAAACTCAAAAATATCCCTTTGTTTTTTAATATTTTTGAGTCTGTAAATAATTAAAATTCTCTCTCCAAAATAGTAAAAAGTTTATTAAAAAAAATTATGTGTTTTATAAAATATTTTCAGCCCTCCCAATAAAATGGTCCCAAATTCATCCCTGACCGGTGACCATCACAAATTATTATTTTGTGTGCTTTTCTCATTTTTAATAATAAAATTTAAAAATACAAAATTTTTATAAGTTTAAACATGTTTATGATTTCATAAATTGCAAATTTTAATATTTTTAACTAACTTTTAATATGATAACCAAAAAACAGAAAAATGCTTCTTTAAAAAAAGAGGAAATTACACTATTTACCTTTTTTTTTTTAATTATATTTACTTTTTAACCTCCGATTTTGATTTTTGATTTTTTCTTTTTGCTTTTTTCTTTTTTACGCTTTTTTTTTATTTCTGTTTTAATATTGTTAAGCTGTTACCCATTGTACCATGTTTTTGCTTCTATTCTTCTTCTTCATATTTTTTTTTTTAAATTGAGTTTCATTTGGTTTTCCTTCTTTTGCTTCAAATTCGGGAATCGTGGGTTATATGTAAGTGGTTTTCATTTTGCACTTGTAACTTCCCATTTTTGCTTTTTAATCTTTGTTTTGTACTATGGACTTGTGGGGTTAACAAAGAGAATAGCAAAGTAATCAATATGGCTTGGTGAAGGAAATGATTTCAAGCTATCTGAAATGGGCTATTTTCTATTGAGAATAATTTTAGCAATTACAGACTTTCCTGTAGAGAAGAAAGGAAAAGAAAATGATGATTTGTTGGTTTTTGAAATTGGAGGAGAAAGTTGGATTTTATAGCCAAAGAAATTTAAAGAAAGTAAAGGATTTGTGATTGATGCCATAATTACTTCTTTTGCCTATACATTTGGTTCTTTCTTTCTATCTTTTCTTTTCCTATATATCTCTTTCCTGAAATGTTGTTGTTAATCAGTTTAGTAATTCAAGGCTTTTTGTATTTATATTATTAATTAATACTTTAATAATAACATATTTACATGATAAAATAAGAAATTATTTTTTAATTTAAAGTAATATTTAATGTACTAACATATTAAATAATTATAAATTTTGTGTAGAAAATCTTTATTTCAAGTTAGAGTTTCTTGCACTAAATAAAGAATAAGGTTGAGGGTATTAAGTCTTCAAAAAAGATGAAAGAATTTATTTATGATTTATACTTATGATATACCTAAAATATACCTAACATATACTCGTTATATACTTAAAATATAACTAAAATATACTCTTTATTGTGAAAATTGAAAATCATTTGTTAATTTTTTTTTTTAGTCATTTACACATGTTACATTTCCACATTTTCTTTTTTTCTTTTTTCACTTACACATGTCACTTTTTGTTTTTTTCACTTACACATGTCACATTTTCTTTTTTTCTTTTACCTATACATGTGTCATTTTCTTTTCTTTTACCTACACATGTCACAATTTTTTCTTTTTACCTACACATGGTACTTTTTTTTCTTTCACCTACACATCAATTTTTTTTTTCTTTAACCTACACATGTCACGTTTTCTTTTTTCTTTATAAAAATAGAAAATAAAGAATAGGATAAATATTTAATTTAACCCTTAAATTCTTTAAAAATATTCATATATTCTAATTAATATTTTTGTCCATGCTTGATGATGATTCACATTTAAAAAAAAAGAGTGTTAATGATACTTCTTAAAAAAAATGGTTGAATGTGTTAAGTCTCTAAGGAATACATAAGCATTTATTTTTTATATATATTTAATATACAAATAAATATATTAATTATATACTTAAGATATATCTAAAATATACTCATTATATAATTCAAGTTTATTGTTTATTGTGAAAATCATTTGTTATTTTTTTAAGAATGTAACTTTTTTTATCTAATATATAGTTGATGTATTCTTGTTATATACTAATATTTTTGTAATATCCAATATCCAAAAATATTTGAAGATATATGTCAAATAAACACAAGTTAATCAAATTTAGTAAAATATATTCCTATGATATACTTATGATATACTCTAGATATATTGTTTTTTGAGTTTGCTAAAAAATATCTCTATTTCATTGGTTTTCTATAAGTTTCATATCTGAAACTCAATTTTCATCTTTTAAAACTTTCAAGTTTGTAAAAAAATCATATAATTTCCTCGGTTATGAAGATTTTTAGTGCAATAACAGTCAAAAGATTATAAAATTTTAATGAAACATATTTATGAAATTTGAATTACCTCTCAAACTATTGAGAAATTGAGTTTTTTGTCAATTATGCTAATTAAATTTTCAAAAAACCGCAAATCTAAATTTATTTTGTCTAGCTTTTACGATTTCAGTTTACTGTCCAAGACTTTGCTCAAAGCCTTTTCGATTTGATTTTTCAAAAGCTTGTGGTTTTGAGTGAGATTTTAAGACGCTAATGGTTTTGCAGCTGATTTTTTATAATTGTGTAAGTTGGAGCATATAAAAGTAAAGTTTTTAATTCTAAACATATAGAAGTTAGTTGTGGAAAGTGAAAGTATAAAAATAAGCCGGTTTTCCTTTTTAAGCATTCTTGTAGAAATCCCTTAAAAAAAAAGGCAAAGATACAAAAAAAGCCCCTTAATCTTAACGGTGTTAATTCCACTGTTAGAGGCCCACTGAGCCACCTATGGTGCTACCACATAAGCATCTCAATTTTTAATTTTTTATTTGATAATTATTTTCAAAATTAAATAAATTAAAATTTGAAACTAATTAATTTTTATTTTCTTATTTAATAATTATTTTTAAAATGAAATAGATTATAATTTGAAACTAATTATTTTGAAAAAAAAATTATAATTTTTCAAAAAATTATAGCTAAAATTATAATTTTCAAAATACAAAAAATTATTTCCAACTAATTATTTTTAACTAAATTATAATTATAGTTACATGTCGTTTTCAAAATAAATTAAAAATTCAACTAAATTATTATTATTCAGTAATTAAAAGCTACATATTAATTATTTTAACTAAAAAAAAAAAAAAGATAAGCAATTGTTGAGCCACCTACATGTAGGTAGCTATTTTTTATTTTTTATTTTCTTATTTAAGAATTATTTTCAAAATAAAAAAATTATAATTTTCAACTAATTATTTTGAGAAAGAATTATAATTTTTCAAAAAATATAGCTAAGATTACAATTTTGAAAGTAAAAAATTTATTTTCAACTAAATTATAATTTTAGCTACATATTATTTTCAAAATAAACTATAAATTTAACTAAATTATGATTATTATTCAATAATTAATAGCTACATATTAATTCTTTTAGTTGAAAATAAAAAATTAAAAAAAGAAAAGCAATTGTTTATTTTTTAATTTAATTTTATTTTTTAATATTTTAAGCAATTATTGAATTTTACTGATAATTTTATTAATGAATTTAATATATAAGTATCAATAATTTTATTAACAAATTTAATATATGAATTTAATGAATTAATTTTATTAATGAAAATTATGTTTATTTTATTTTAAAAATAATTATTAAATAAGAATAAAAAATAAAAAAATGAGCTGCCACGTAGGTGGCTCAACAAGCCCCTAATAGTGAAATTAACACCATTAGAGTTAAGAAACTTTTAGAGTCAAATCATAAAATAAAATAAAAAAATGTAACGTCCAAATATTTTTAAAGAAAATATTTTTCTTAAAAATTATTTTTCAAAGATAAATTATTTTCTGTAAAATAAGCAGAGCCTAAAATCTTATTTCTTTTTTTCATAAAATCTTGTTGACTTACTTATGATATTAAGCATCTTATATTTCTCTTTTCTAAAATTTCACTAACACTTAAAATTATGTAGGAATAACTCATTTAAAAATTTTTAATTTAATTCAATTTTATTAAATATTATGTGCATAAATTAAATTAAATTTTTATGTAAAAATTATTTCAAATATTGTGTACATAAAGTATTATTTTATTTTATTTTTTAATTATCCTTGTTTATCAAATTATAACTAATAATATTGAAATTTTAAGAAGTTAGGATATATATTTATATAATTTGACTATAAACAAAGTTTTAAATAAATTACATTTTTTTCATAATGACGAAATTTTTATTTATCTTAAAAATCATTTTTTTACACTAAAAGAATTGAATTTCATAAACATACAAAAAACATACAATCTATAGGAGACTAGTCAACTTCTTTAAAAAAAAATTTAATAGGCTTATGAGTTCGACAATCTAAAAACATAAAAAAAAAAAATGTAAATTAAAAAAGTTTAACTAGTTTCCTACAGAATTCCATAAATCTATAGGAAACTAGTTAACTTCTATGTTTTATCTTTTTCAATATTTTAGCAAGTCAAATTAAATTTAAAATATTTTAATTTAAATTTCACCTCAACAAATTATTTAATTTAAATTTAAAGTTACTAATAAATTAGATATTAAAGAAAATATTTTAGAAAAATTATTGCAACTAATATCCAGTATATGTCGGTATTTATTGTCATATTATTAATTATTTTTAAAAGTTAATTATATATTAAATGGTTAAATTATATTCTCTAAAAAAAAGATTCAATTATAAATTTAAATTGAGTTATTGTTAAAATATAAAAGGTGCTAGAGTAATATTTGATAAAAATATTTATATATTATAATTTATATACACTACAAGGTAATATTAATTCACTGGCTAAAATTTTGATCGGTAAATGCAACTAAATAGTCGGTGACAAATATACCTACTAAAAAAAATGCTCATTATAACACTGATCGAAAAAATATTGACGACCAAATATCAATTTACCGATCGAATAATTGTCGGTACGTATCTAAATCGATCGGTAAATATATTTTAAAAAATACATAAAAATATAAAAGTGGCAATCGGTCAATAAATAAATAAAAGATAATTAAAAATAAATATAATTGATCAGTAAAGCGGTTAGAAAATTTAATTGGTCAGTAAAATAGTTGGAAAATGCTTTAAAATAATAAAAATTAAATATAATCGGATGGCAAAGCGGTTAAAAAATATTTTAAAATAATAAAAAAATTAAATACGGTTGGCAAAACGGCCGAAAAATGTTTTAAAATAATAAAAAATATATAAATCACAAAAGAATTATATTGCAAAATATATTTAAAAACATAACAAAATTAAATACACCAAATATTAATATTTACCATATAATTCACAAAAAAAATAAAAAACAAATTCATAGACTAAAATTCAAAAAAATAAATATATATTCCCTCCGTCTACAAATTATAGTCCACATTTTCTTTTTGAGATATTCAAAATAAATAATCTATTTTCTTTTTCAAGTTAAATTTATTATTGTATTTTTAAATACATCATTCCATTCTAGAATAATTATAATAAATCACATTATTCTATAATAATTAATATTATTAGTGGTTATAATAAGAGTAAAATAGTAAAAGGAACTCAAATCCTAAATTTTGTACCAAAAAAAGTGACTATAATTTATAGACATATGGAGTAAAATTTTATTGAATTACATAATTTAATTCAATAAATTTCACATAAATAACATAAAAATACAGAAATTTAATAAAAAAAAAACATAGAAATTTAATAACACATCAATTTAAAAAAATAATACACAAATTTAATAAAAATACATAAATTTAATAAATTTACATTACACAATTTAATTCACATAAAAATACAAAACTAAATAAAATAAAATTTAAATGCATAATTTTCACATTAACCATATAAAAACACATAAATATCACATAATAATTGT
>CANTUT010000108.1:5000-55000 GCA_947687605.1 Reutealis trisperma | reverse complement strand
TATATTGTATATATAACTATGCATTATGAATATAAGTTAAGCATCCTAGCATATGTTTGTGATTGTTTTGTTATATTTGTACATATAACATATAGTTGTTGGATGGGATTGGGATGATATAAGATTCACTTAGAAATGTAAATCTAATTATGATGATGATTGTGAAGATAAGCTATGACTAGCATATAACAGCTGGGTCTGCTCATCGCCAGAGCTATGTGGTATAGACCAGTGATGGCCAAGCCCCATTGGATATAAGAGACAGTTTTCGATTAAGAGAGCCAAGAGAAGAGGTTGGCTCTTCACATTGAGGTTTAGTGTAATTCTTATGGACTGATTTCCATCTTTGTATGATTATATGAGTTATTTGTTTGGTTGACATGTATATCAACATTTTTTATTTTCGAATGTTAAGTTACATTAACACTATATAGCTCATTAAGTTGAACACTCATTCTTGTTCAATATTTTTTCCAAGGATGCAAGATAAGCTTGTGAAGAAGTTTTAATAGAGTATTTCATGCCTTTCATCCTTTAGCAATGATGTGTAAATTATATTTCAGTTATGAAAATAATTATATTTTATTTTATATTACATAATCTAACATTCTGCATTATTATTTTTCCTTATATATGTAATTCTATAATATTTGTCTATTTTTCTATCTCTTGGGCTAATTGAGATGTTTTATTAAGCAAGAACCCTATGATGAGGCTGATGAGATAATAGTCCTGTGTGGCATTATGCTATAATGTGATGTTTGTACAGGTTTTACTTAACATGTGGACCATAGCCATGTTCTTTGACAGTTGCAGCTGTCATATTGATGGTTTGTCATTTAGTAAGTTATCAGACTTACTAAAGGTATTGATAGTCACATACATTACCCGTGTCCTAGTGCAGGTCACGTGCTCTTAGGTTTTGGGTCATGATAAAGTTGGTATTAGAGCAAAGGTTCTACGACCTTTAATATGTTTAGATATGAGGAATTTTCAGATGGTCTTTGTTTTGTAACATGCAAGAGTATATGATTTCTTTTCGTCTTGTTGAGTTTTAGGTTGTTGTTTAAAGGGGAAGTTAGAGTGTGCGGCAGAAGCATAGTGGGGAAGTTTAGCTCGAGTGTGTAGTGCCTGCTTTGATTTGAAACTTCGAGGATGAATTTTCTTAAGATCGAAGAGTATAATAACCTGAATTTTTATTTATTTTAAAAAATTCTATTTTTGTATGGATAAATAATTATTTAATTATATGTACTAGATTAGATTTTTTTTAACTAAATTATATTGGGTAAAATTAAATATAAGGGATAATAAATTTTATATTTCGGTAATTAAATTTTAATTTTTAAGAATTTTTGAAAATTAATTTTTTATTTAATTATTTTTAATAATTCTAAAAGTGGTCATTTTTCAAATTTTAATATATCAAATTAAAGTATATTTTACAAGAAATTCAATGATTATTTATTTATAATTTTTGGATCTAAAATGAATTTTCTACAAATTTCTAAAAATTTTAAAAAAGGGAGAACCAATCAGAGACTATCATGTAGTAGACTTGGCCTAGTTGCCCACCTACCCAAAAAAGGGTAGTAGCTGCATATGAGATAGAGGGGGAAGGGAAAAAGAAGAAGAAGAGAGAGAGATGGGAGCAGCTAGTGGTTTTGCGGCTATAATTTCGTCACTGGACCTCCAATTGATGCACTGATAATTGGGTTTGAAAGCTAACATCTAGACAAAGCTAACAAATTAGAATCACTTTGATCAAACACTAGATGGCAATGAATGCATGTCTCAAATTTGCTATTGCGAATTTCTAGTGACATTCTAGCGATCAAAATTTTAAATGGTCATATCTCCCTCGTCCAAACTCTAATTCAAGTGATTTAAGATGCATTGAAATCCTCTTTCCACAAGATTCAATTTGGTACCAACCTTGTCACCTTTCATTGACTAAAGAAGGTGATCAAAAAATGAGATTCTAAAATTTTGATCGATTTTCAACGACCAGCAGCAAATAGGGGAGAGTAGTTCCATATCGTCGTTTCGATGCATTTTATGATATTAGTTTGATCCGAATTCACCTTGGTAAATCCGAAACTTTTGATTTTTATATTAATATTTAAGTTTTATTTTATATGTTTTGAGTTGGAAAATATAGGTATATGATTATGCATTTTGTTTGTGCTATTGGAATTAATTGAATGGTTTATGAATTAATATGGATTTTATTTCTATTATTAGGGTTAAATTGATGAACTTAAGATTATTAGGAATTTTATGAATTAATTGGGAATAATTTTAATGAAATTTCCATGAATTTGTTTATCTGAGTTTATATATATATATATATATATATATATATATGAGAGTTAATTGTAAATTGTTTGAAATGAATTGATAATTTCTTTTAGTTATATAATGGATTATTAATAACCTAAATTTAATTATATAAGTTTTATATTATTTTAAAATTGACTATTGAATCAGATTAATTTTATAAAGATTCTAATTTGGGAAATATTCCTTTTATATAGAAGAATGAGTTTGAATTATATGTATGACTGCAAAAAAAAAAAAAAAAACGTTTGCAATTAATATGATATTTTCTTAGGTTGGGAAGGATGAATTTTGATATTTGGTTCATCAACTTAACTAAATGATTTTATAGAATTATATGTTAGTAGTTGAATAAAAGTTATATTTTAAAAGGTGTGTATTGATTTTAAATAATTTATTAGCTAAATTAATTATATTCAAAGAAACGTTTCTAACTATATTAATAATTTTCTTTTATATGTTTATATGTTTGAATTGATAAATTGAAGTTGATTTTGATTGATCAATTGAGATTTTGGTGGTTGTTGAGTTAGAGAGCTGTTGATTTTGCTTAGAAGAATTTATCTCTTTTGTTTCAAGGGATTATTCTAGTTTCAGGGAGATTCTGCCAAAATTTCAACAAAATCTTTAGAGTTACTTGAGTATCTATTACTTAGGTTATTCTAGTTCTAACAATTTTTGTATCGTTATCTAGTATTTGGCGATCTAGCATCTTCTAAATTATCAGTTTTTGGAGGAGATCTAATTGGATCTCATAAGATCTGTGAGTTATAGCTTAATATAACATCCCATTTGCTTTATTTATTTAATTTTACATTTTATACATGCATTGATTTTATATACTATATATATAACTATGCATTTTGAATATAAGTTAAGTATCCTAGCATATGTATATGATTGTTTTGTTATATTTGTAGTATATATAACTTGTGGTTGCTAGATAGGATTGGAATGACATAAGAATCACTTAGGAATGTAAATCTGATTATGATGATGATTATGAAGATGAGCTATGACCCGTGTATGACAATTAGGCCTGCTCATCGCCAGGGCTATTTCTAGTTGGGTCAGGGCTGCGTGGTACAAACCAGTGACGGCCGACCCATTGCATATAGACAGTTTTAGATTAAAAGAACCAAGGGAAGGGGTAGGCTTCTCATATTAAGGTTTAATGTGATTTTTGTTGACTGATTCCTATCTTTGTATGATTATGTGAGTTGTTTGTTTGGTTGACATGTGCATCAACATTTTTTATTTTCGAATTTTAAGTTATATTAGCACTATATAGCTCATTGAGTGAACGCTCATTCATGTTCAATATTTTCCCCCAAGATGCAAGATGAGCTTGTGAAAAAGTTTTAATCAAGTATTTCCTACCTTTCATCCTTCGGCAGTGATGTGTAAATTATATTTCAGTTATAAAAATAATTCTATTTTATTTTGTATTACGTAATCTAGCACTCCACATTATTATTTTTCCTTGTATATGTAATTCTATAATATTTGTCAGTTATTATATCTCTTGGGCTAATTGAGATATTCTGTTAAGTAATAACCTTGTGATGAGGTTGATGAGATGATTGACATGATAGCTCTGTATGGTATTGTGTTATGATGTGATATTTATATAGGTTCTGCTTAACATATGGCCCATAACTTTATTTTATGACAGTTACAACTGTCATATTGATAGTTTGTTGTTTAATAAGTTATCAGGTTTAGTACGTTATCAGGTTTAGTACGGGCATTGATCTCCACGTACATCATCTGTATCCTAGTGCTGATCACATGCATTTGGGTTCGAGTGATGAAAAATTTACTAACCAAATTAGCTACCGACTATTATGTGTCAAAAATAAATGGTAGTTAATCGGTTGGAAAATCATTCAGAAAATCATTAAACTCTTGGTATTTTTTTAATACTATTACTGACCATTTATTTTTGACATGTGGCAGTCAGTAGCTAATTCGGTCGATAAATTTCAATGCCTGTTAAAATTTCGCGCCTGACTTTTGATTTATATTTGATCGATAATCGGTCGGTAAAGCATTAAACTTTTGATATTTTTTTAATACTATTACCAATCATTTTATTTTCGAGACATGGCATTTGGTACCTCATTCTATTGGCAAATTTTAATGTCCGCTAAAGTTTTATGTCTGACTTTTGGTTTACATTCAGTTGGTAATAAGTGTCAAAACTGTTGGTAAATTAACGCGCTAACCATTTCCGCCAAAAGTCACGGACCAATTCTATCTCTCGGTAATTTTAGTTTGTATCCGAGCAGAAATGATTGGAATTTTTTTATTTAAGTTTCAGTTGGTATTGGATCGATATTTACCGAGCGACATATTTAGGTCGGTAATTCTAGTCTCCGTCTTGGTTATTCTTTGCAGTGATATAACTTTAGTTTGTTTAGGTAAACTACCAATTTTGTAAACTGAGAACTGCAAATAAATATGTTGTTCAGTTAATTAATTTTCAAATGGATTTCATTATTTTGGTCTAGTTTTCTGATTTTCAATAATAACCGAACAGTAACACAATCACTTTTTTTTTTATTGGTATTAATCATACTATTACACGTCAAACTTTATGTATTATATTAAATTTATTCCTTCGATCTAACTATATGTATGCAAAAATTAAAAATTAAAAATATATATTTTATTATATAATAAAAATAAATTTTAATTCATAAAATGAGAAATAAAATTATTTAGTATAAATTATTATTTTATTGTTGAAATTTAATTTAATTAATAAAGTAGTACTTTATTTAAGAAATTAACTAAATAACCTTATAGTTTTTATTTATCAATTAAATGATCATTCTGTTAATTTTTACCATTAAAATTTATAAAAAGACGAAACCGTCCGTCATTTTTCTTTAAATTTTCCCATTCCGCCAAAGAAATAAAACCCAACAAATTCTAAAAGTTTTTATTGAATAAATGATTAATAGAGGATCATGTCTTAGAATCCAACTGTATTGCATGCAACAAATGATTAATAAAAAATAAGCAAGCAAATCCTAATTGGAAAGTTTCAAAATCAAGTTGTATGGCAAAAAATACTTATAATCCCAGAGTAATTTGGTAATGGCAGTAACAGTAAGCGTGGTGGAGTGTACGCCGTCCCACCATTTTAACATGCAGCAAGCCATGAAGATTGGGAATTGTTTCTCAAAAAAGAACTTGGTGGCTCTCTGTCAAATGTCCCTCAGGCTCTGTTTTAATCTTTTTACCTTCAATTTCATGCCTCATTGAATAACGCAGAGGCAAAATCGAAATCGATGTTCTTGGTGTTGGTTGCGCCACTGGCAGCGGGCGACCAGCTATTTGTTTGCTCAAGCGAACCGGTGGGATTTGGGCTAGGAAAGAGAGTGAAGAGAGCGAACCGGTGGGATTTGGGATTAGAAAATTATTATTTTTTTTAACTTTTTAATGAAATTTAAAAAAACAAAATGACTAATAATATTAACGGACCAAAAATAAAAAATTATTTAATTAATTTAAAAAAAAAAATAATTTCATCGATCAGATCACATCTTATAAGCTAAATAGTAACATTTATCCAATGACTTATTAGCTGGTTCTCCCTTGTGTTGTACAATTCATGATTTAGAAAGACAGCAACAGTACCAAAAGTAGAGGCGCAATTTGTGATGCATCAATTTGACAATTTATTCTACTATACATCCCATTATATATATATATATATATATATATATATATATATAAATGTAGATATTTGAGATGTGTAATTGTCACTCAGTACAGTTTATGCTGGAAAAAAAATTAAGATTTTATGATTGGGCCTTTTTTTCTTTGACAAAGTCAATGTCTGAATTTTAGGGTTAAAAAAACAAATAGCAAGCTCGATTGTGGCAGGTGCCGACACCACAAGTTGACCAATCAATAAACATAGAGGCGGAACTAGAGTTTAAAATATGAGGGTTGAAATTAATTTTAGAGATATTTTAAAATTTTGGAGCGGGGCCAATACAATATATTTTTAAAAAATATTAAAAATATATAGGTAAAAAAAAATTAATTTTGGGAAGCTTGGGGAGCATGTACTCCCTAAGCCACTACCTGGTATCGTCTCTGAATAAACATCATATCACATGTCGATAATGGAAGTTGACGACTAGAAGAAGCTATGAATTTTTGGTCGGATATATTTTAATTAATAATATTCAATTTTAATTAATTATTACATCACAAATGTAAAATGGGTTAGATCCATTAAAAAAACTATCTAAATGTCTCACCATCTATGCATACAAACATCTATGCCTACAAATTAACATTGACAATTGCAAGATATTCGGTATTTTAGAAGACAATAAAAAATTCTAAAGAAGATCACCAATAGTTAAGTCTTCCCTAGAGAGTGGAGAAACAATTGCTAGTCTATAGCTCAATGGAACTTTTATCTCCTTAGAGGAGTGTTTAAACTAAATTATAACTTTTGTACAAGCCCAACCCATCTAACATCCAAGAGGCTTAGTGCCTTTTATTAGTCCCAATAGACAAAATATTTGTTCAACCTTTAACCTTCAGCCTTCAACTCTCTAAGCTTTCAATAATTATTGCTTTTAATCAATAAAAGTTCTCTTTTTCCACAGCTTTATTGTGTTTTTTAATTTACTGTTTCTTAATTGCTAATGAGGATTCAAGTGTATTATGGTAAGGGACCTTAAGTACTCATACTAATCTAGTCCTAGAAGTTTAAACGGAGCTATTATTGTACTTTAACCTGAATGTGGTATGCCTGCAAAATTATAACACTACCCTTGTCAAAATATTTACATCAATAATAAAATTTGGCATACCTAGTAGGACACAGTCTCATAGCACCAAAAACAAGAAATAATATTGGATAAAAGTCGTTGCTAGTTTCCATAAACTGTAAGATGACATTGCAACATTCAGTGCAAGAAGGCTTGGTACCACACTCAGTAGAGCAAATAAAGCATGGGTTGGCTTCATTACAGTTAGGTAACCAAGATAACATGCCAGATCTAAAAATTCCAATAGGTTTTGTTGTCCGAAATCAAGGTAACATTTCTCAATCTATTGATTTCACCCTTCTTACTAATAATTTATTAGCAATCCTAAATGAAATGAATAGGTAGGCTAGGTTAGTGTATGGTGCATATGTAAGAAATAAAGATGTACTTCATTAGGCACTAACTAGTATTTTACTCCACCATAGAGCCCTAAACAGGCTATAGTCCATAGGCTTACTAGGCAGCCCTTAGAAGAAATTAAGAGGTAATTTTCTGCTTAACAAGAGGTTAGTGATTCTCACCACTCTAAAGAATGCTATCTACCTCCTTATTAGAGGGAGGAACAAAGGGTAATGCCTACTAGCCGTCCAAGACAGGTATTATTATGATAGTTGCATACTCATATTAACTCTATTAACCATTTTACCATGCGTGAAAATAGTATAGGTTACAATAGGGAAGGGCTAATGAATTTGGCACCAGTGGTTAACAAGACCCCACAACCCATTCTTCCATAATAGGTCCTCAGGAAGCCATAAGGAATGATGTTCAAGAACTGTATGGGCTTAGCCTTAGATTACAGAATTCCACAAACCATATCTTGCTACCATAGATAAGAAGAATCCATAACCTAGGGGATATAGAATCCCCAACTTTACTATATTCTCTAAGGAGGATGGCCAATCTACTAAAGAACACATTGCCAGGTTCATCTCACAGTGTGGAGAACTGGCTAACTATGAGGCTTTCCCTTACTTCAAACTTAGGTTATTCCCTAACTTACTTATTGGTACTTCATTCATTTGATATAAAATCCCCAACTTTACTATATTGGTGATTCCATACTAACCTGGCAAGAAATGGAGTGTCGATTTCACACTTATTTTTTTTTATGTCAAGCCTAAGGTTTACATGGTATAATTATCTAGAGTGACACAAAGAGTTGGGGAGACTACGAATAAATTCATAGCTAGATTTTAAAAGATGAGGAACTATTGCAAGATATTACTTGAAACTGAGTTAATAAAAATGGCTAAGAGAGGACTTGATATAGAGCTGAATAAGAAGTTTCAAATTGTGGAGTTTAGGGATTTTTATGAATTAACTGCTAAGGTTACATAGTATGAAGAACTATTGCAGGAATAAAAGCATAAGAAAAGAGTTGCTATAGGAACTTATTTCCATGAAGTCATTAACCCTGAGGTTGTTACAGTAGATTTATCTAATTCTAGTTCTTATATTTTCCCATCTGTCATCAGGAAGACTCCAAATATATGGAAGAAATCCCAAGCCTCTAGTAGTCACCAATAGTACACTTTTGACATCTTTAAGATAAAGGAGATATTTGACTTCTTACTGCAAGAGAAGTTTATCAAATTGATTATAGATTATAAGTTACCAGCTAGGGATGAGACTAAAGGCAAAGAGTACTGTAAGTATCACAACTCTTAGAAACATTCTACTAATACTTATTGGGGTTTCCATAATGTGATATAGGACATGATCAATAAAGAAGGGCTAAAATTCCATGAGAAAAAAGAAGCCATGCTTATAGATAAAGATCCATTTCAACTAGTGGCAACTATTAATTTTATAGCTATTAATCTCAAGTCTCTACTAATTTTTGATGACAGGCAGAAAGGCAAAAATCCACTAAGGATTTGATAAGAGAAAAGTTCTAAATTATGGATTCTTAAACCAAATACATCTCGCTAGGAAGATAGCCTATTAGAAAGATCACCGTGGATGACTCACCAATAGAAATTTCAGAGGAGTCAATCTCGATTCACTATTCCTCCTACTGTTGAATCAACTCACAGATGGCATCATATAGAACATAAGAAGTTTTCTAAGCCACCTACTAGGACTCAAAAATGCATACTGCAGAGATAAAGGGCTGAGGCTAGAAGGGAAGCTAATCCGCATAACTTTCCTTCTAGAAAAGTGAATAGAAGCAAGTTCAGAAATCAAGCTACTGAGGATCTTGAAAGTTCTGAAGAGGACCTACTAGGGGAACCATTTGGTAAAAATTCAATTTCAAGCTACTTTACTATAAATCTCTTAGTGCTAATATACTTATAGAATCAATTAATACTACAAGTTGGGATGATGTCAAATTAGCGGACAATTTCTTACAAGAAGTGTGGGAAGCTTTACGGTAGGGAGTGTACCTATTTCCTATAGATTTGCTGCTATGATAGTAGCAGTGCCTACTATCTTTCAATCCAACACCTGTAGATGATGATGTCACTAAAATCCAAGTTTCTAACACTTGGGGGGCAACTTTCCCTAAGAAGAAAGATTTCTACAATTGATTAAAAACTGAAGAGGACCTAATTTTTACAAAAGTAGCAGTATTAGGTTTCACTGGGGAACTCACTAAGACTCTAGGTGTTCTACTGTGAGACCTTGTCTGAACACCCCTCCCTCACTTGGGAGAATTGCCTTAAGGAAAGGTGAGAGATTTTTAAGGAAATTATGGAACAAGTTTCGGTGCTCATGATTGAAACGACTATCATTCGGAAAATTGATTTTTAATTTTTGAAAAGTGATTTCAGGAGTCGCAACCTTAATTTATTTTTTTTAAATGAAAAAATTAAGGGAAAACCCATTTGTGACTCCAATTTATTAATTTTAGTTAATTAATTTACCCAAGGATAAAATCATTAGTCGTAAACCAGGTTGAGGTTAGGGACTAGGTTTTTGGTTAAATAATCATGATTTGGCTCTTAAGTTTAATTTGACCTGAAAAATTAATTTCATGACTGACATTTATTAAATGACAATTAAAATGCATAAGCATGTCATAATATGAGTGCATATCCTATTTAAAAGGACATTTAAGTAAATCATTCATAAATTAAAGAGAGTGTTCCCTCTAGTTCTTATGGATTTTACGAGAACTACATAGTCACTCATTAATTCCAAATTAAACTAATTACATAAATTAATCAAAAAAAGGAATGGGGGTTGATTCGATTTGGATTTGCGGTTTAAATTTAAATTCCAAATGTACCTACGTATGCTATTAAATAGGAATCAAAACCCACGTAGTTCATTTCATGATTAAGTGGAGGAGTTCAGGGATTGATCATATTAATTATGGTTTAGGGGTTGGATGGATGGGGAGGAGGCCGATGCCTTTGTATGAGTTGGGCAGAGAGTTTTGCTAGATCGAAGTTCCGTTTTATCGGGATTTGATGATTGAATTAATTTAGGGATAATTAATTAATTAAAAATTAATTAACTAATTAATATAATGAAATAGATGGACTAATTAATTAAAATAATTAATTAATTAGCATGATGGGTGGTTTAATAAAAAAAAAGGGATTAATTTTGATTTTTGAGAAAGTGATTAATTAATTAATTAAAAAGATCAATTAATTAATTAATTTGAGTGATTAATTTTAAAAAAAGATGAATAGTTAATTAAAATGATTAATTAACTTAGGTTGGGGCGGAGCAATTAGTTAATTAAAAAGATTAATTAATTAATTTAGAGAGTGATTGGAGGGAAAAGAAGAGAAGAATTAGAGGATACCTATCAATTCTAACTCAATGGGTGAACAAAATGAAGAAATGGAGTGGGTATTTATAGGAAAATAGGATGAGAGTAATTTGGAAAGTGAAAAAGTGAAAAGACCAAAAGGATAAGACTAAAAATGATAAAAAAAAAATCAAGTTGGAGGGGCAAAAAAGGAAAAAATAGAGAGAAGTGCGGCATCGATGGTGTGCCGCTGGCGCTAGCTACATACACCAAAACCAGCTGCAGGCTAACTTTTCTCCCTTTTTTTTTTTTTTAGAGATTGGTTGTTGGTTTGTAATGAAAAATTGGGTGTCCAAATAGTAATGCATTTGAAGGCTAAATTTTTCTTTCAGGGGCACTACCCCTTTGACTTTCGCCCGCTAACAGACTAGCTGGACTACTGTAACGGCTTTACATAGCCCGTTAAACTTAGTAGGTGTCAAGGAGCAGCTGAATATGTGCAAAATTAAAGGTTGACAGCTATCCTCTTATCAGAATTATTTTGTCTATAAGGCAATTCTGATGATAGTTAATATAGGAGTTAGGATGGTGTAAAGAACCAAAGGAATGTCTAGGTCAGTGCTTGGACATATTTGGGTGAGAGACACTATCAAAAAGGAAGATGGTGAAAAGAACCATAGGGATGTTTAAGTAATTATTTCTAAATATTTATGGATGAAAAATGTGGCCGATAAATGGAAGTGAGAAAAGGAACCAAAGGGATATCTAAACTGGTGGCTAGATATTTTTAGGTGAATTGATGAATATGGTTGAGTATGATGAAAAGGAGGGGAAAGAAACTAGAGGGATGTCTAGATTAGACATTTCTAGGTGAAGAAATTGGATGAATTCTAGACAAAATGGATGGAAAAAGAGAACTAGAGAGATGTCACTATTTTGACATTTTTAGGTAAAAGAGATGTTTGACTTTAAGATGAATGAGGATGGAAGAGGGAACTAGATTGACATCTGAATGAGGATTTAGATGTTTTTGGGTCGCAAACATGATTGATTCAAAATAAGAGGATGGGAAATGAACCACAAGGATGTCTAGGGTATCATTTCTAAACACTTATGGGTGGAATTGATGGATTTTGGATAAGATAGAAAGGAGAGCCTCGACCTATGGAGAGTCGGCTTGAAAGATTCTAACAAGATTTGGGTAAGAGGAGAGCCTCGGCCTATGGCGAGTCGGCTCGAGGGATTCTAAAAAGATTTTGATAAAAAAGAGAGCATCGGCCTATGATGAGTCAACTCAAAAGATTCTAAAAAGATATTGGTAGGAGGAGAGCCTTAGCTTGTTATGAGTCAACTCAAGAGATTCTAATAAGATTTTGGTTACGCTAAGAAAACTTGGGTTTCTAAATATAAGGGGTTGGGCCTTTTGGAAGGCTCGAAAGAACTTTGATGGGATTAAAGGGACTCTGGAAGTCTATCTAGAAAGGTATCATTTAGCTTTAAAGAGGCACTGATTAGCTTTAAGAGGTGTCGGTCAACTTCGAGGAGATATTTATCAGCTTTAAGAGATATTGGTGAGGCTATTAGCTTGGCTTATGCATGATGGTGCATGATTGTTGATGGTTGCATAGATATATATGTTTGTGCATAGATGATGCATGTTCATGTATGAATCTTTCAAGATTCACGGACCTTTTGGTTAATTTCTATGCAATGGATGATTTGTGATAAAGCTTATAATGGATTATTGCATGGATTCAAGAGAGTGGATTCATGCATTTTCTTTATGAATGCTGTTTTTTTTTTTTTTTTTTTTTTTCATATGACTTTGCTTATGTGGAGCCATACATTTGTGGACTGAGAAACTCTACAAGGTTGAGAAACTCAACTTGGGTTTGGTATGGAGTAGTTTCCATTGTGGCATTATGAGGAGTTTGATTGGATTGAGATTTTTCTGAGGGCTTGCTTTAGGTTTTGGGATTTAGTGGCTAGTGTTTTCTATTTTAGTGCTACTAAGGAGGAGTTGTGTCCCACCTTTGGGAAATTCAATACTATGGCTTGGCTACGACTCGAAGGTAACTTTGGTGGTACCAGAGTTCAAAGTTTAGCATTTTTTGCATTTTTTAGGAGTTTTTAGACTTGCCTTAGGATGTTGCAAGCCATATGGTGGTTAGTGATAGTCAAGTGAATTTGACCGCTGTGATTGATAAGTTCAATGATCCTAGTTACCAGGGAGATATGGGAGGATAGAGGCTCAGAATGAGAGCCTTGGTTTTCTATTTGAGAGTCGGATACTTGTTTCACAGGTTTGTTGGTTAGAATGATGCCAGAGTGGCAGGGTTGGTATTATAGATGAAACAGAGGCGTTTTATGGTTAGAGCTATGCTGGCAGAGACTAATGAGTCTCGATTATTTTGTTTGAGATTTAGAGAGATGGATTTAGAGAGATGGACTATCTCCCTAGTTATTCTCCAAGTGAGAAAAACTTATTTTTTCTTATCCTTCTTATTAGGGGTGCTTTATGGGTGTCTGGTTTTAGGTTTTACGCTGTTTTACAGGTGTGGCTGATGGATCATTTTTGGTGGCCCCTGCTTTTTAGTCCATATATACCTTACTAAGACTTGGTCAAAGATTAGATAGGATAGTTATTTGTAGCTTACCCCAAGGGACACATTTTGGCACTACTAATAGTAAGGGATTGGACCTTTCGTGACTAAAGGCCATGGTTGTCGAGTGCTTTGCTTGTTAGGTTTGGTTTGAATGACCTTTCACCAAGGGATAAAGGTTTTGAGACAAATAAGGGTTTTGAAGTAAATGAGGCAGACTTAGGATATACTTCCAGTTTTCCTTTCTTAGAGTTTGTAAGGATCACAGCTTCCATTACAGAGCTATTAGGGCAGTTGGCTGAAAAATTATCATGTTGTTCATTTTGGGATTTTATTTGGGACCATAGAGAGGTATAATAGGTGTTTAATAATGATGGTTTGGCCAATTGAGAAAGAGCATTAGGCTGTCTTGCTAAGGGTAATAAAAGGTGACGCAGCTGAGGAGAAGAGACAATGGGAGTGACAGTAGACACAAAGGGGTTATTGGGCCTATAGAGAAGGCTAAAAAGTGATTGTAAGTTGAATTGGTGACTCAAACTGTGGTGATCGTGATAGAGAAGACTTTGACTATAGTAATGAGATAGAGTAACATTACAATGGTGGTTTAGAGAAGGACTGCTATAGTTAGGATAGAAAAGGGTACTGTAGTTTTTAAACTGCAGAGGAGAATTTTGGGGAGTAGTTTTAGAACTATTAGTACTCAAGAGAGGTTTCCTGATTCTATTGGTACTTTTACTATTGTAGCAGAGACCATTAAGGAGATTATGGTAAATTCGGATTTTGGCAATGGCACGAGAGACGTGCATCTTATTGACTAGACTGTGACTTAAGATATGACCTTTTTGCTTTTCGTTTAGAATACTTGTAGGTAGACAGGACTATACGATAAAGGATAAGCTGTAGATGACATTAGAAGGCGCTAGCATTTTGTCATGATGATAGGTTGTATTTTGTAAAATTTGATCACCATTAAATGAGATATCTTTTATTTTTACTCTAATTTTTGCCTAAGTCACCTTTTTAGGTTTTCAACTTAACGAGCTCTTTCTATTCATTTTTCCTTCTTCTTTTTCTTCTTCTCTTTTTTTTTAGGTAAGAAAAGTAAATGATATATTAGGCACAAAGAAAATGAGAATGTGATGCAAACAAAATATTTTATGTTATGATTTGGACTGCATCCGAGACTGGCTACTTATGTATCCCTTAAAATTATTTTCCTTTCATTAATTTTTCTCATTTTTTAGGGAGAATCAAGTCCACGTAGTTCTAATTAGATATGCATGAAAATAGAAATGAAATGCAGATTTCATTTTCAAAAAAGTATAGCTTCATCTGCTTCAGATTACAAGGATGGGAGAATTCATTTCTGTCCATGTCTATGAGGATAATGTCTTGTCAGATAGGATCTTCTTGAGCATGTACTATCCGGCCCAATTTGTTTTGAACTTCCCCTTGAATCATGAATAGGAGCTTGGATTTCTTATTTTTTGCTTTCTTATTAAAGTGCCTAATTAGTCTTTATTGATAAGCCTGAAATTTATACAAAGCATCCATTCTTTTTTCATTAATGGCATTCAACTGGTCATGATGCCTTTTGATCTATTCTGCCTTCATTCTCCACAGCCTTTGCTTGACAGGCTTCATGTGTAGGTTGGGGCCTTGTGAACTGTGATACTTGGATCTATCCTAATCATGTGCTTGAGTTCTTATGCAAAATAGCCTACAAGCTTATAAGCCATTTTGATTAATGATATGCAGATACAATGTACGTGATTCTTTCTTTCTTTTTTTTTTTATTTTTCTCTGTACCATAAGTAATTAATCCATTTGCCTTTTTCATTTTTTTATTATTTTTTTGGTTTCTTCATCCATTTTTTTTGTTTGTTTGTTTGTTTTTTTTTTTTTTTGGCTTTTGCTTTTGCTTTTGCTTTGTTTTTTTTTTAGATGTTCCATTTAAAGATGAAACAAAAGAATTAAAGTGAAAAAAAAAGTTCAAAATTTTTTTGTTACTGACAAAAGTCCCATAATCATGGGTTATATTAAAGGATAAGCCTAAAAGGCAAAATACAGACTCAAGAGGATAAGACTCGATAGACTTGAACTCAAAGAAAGATTTAATAAAAATAGACTCAAAAGACTTAGACTTAGACTCAGACTCAAGTGACTCAAACACAGACTCAGACTCAGATGACTCAGACATTGACTTAGAGGACTTGTGCATAGCAGGGCCAACATTCTTCTCAAAATTTCAATTATTGGGTGAAGTTTGAGATGGTTGGATGAGCTCAATGATTTAGAAGAGGATTAGTGGCAATGTTAGGCTCTGAACTTGGCAGCAATAATGTCTTCACTGTCAATGAGGTCTTAGATTTTGTGCTTCAGAGCTTTACATACATCTATTTTGTGCCTCGATCCTTAATGATATCACAATACTTATTGGCATTATAGTTCTTGGGCAATGGATTGGGAGATGCTCTTGGCTCTAGAGGCTTAACATGATGAGCTTCCATGGCCTTCTTATAAATGGTGCTTAAGGGCGTGCCTAACTCTAAGAAAGCTCTTCTTTCCAACCTCATTGGTTGGTGATAGGAGACAACATTTTCCTCCCCTCCTCATTCGGTAGTGGAGTTAGTGGTGTTGTTGTTCTTATGATCCCTTGAGCTAGAGGATTCATCATTGATTTATCCTGATTAGATCAAATCCTCTATCTTATTGGCAGTGGCCGTGGCAATGAGAGCTTTGAAGTTGGGGAGGTATTAAGTTTGCAGATAAGCCTAGTATTGGGGAGGAGATTCTTGACAATGATGTCAATTTGCTTTACTTCAGATGGACGGTTCACCATTTGGGCTACTTTTGCCCTCCAACTTATAAAGAATGCGGTGACGAACTCTCTTTGGTGTTGCTTGGTTATTTCTAGATCCCTTCGAGTGACATCCACTTCAATATTGTAGTGGTATTGTTTGACAAATACATTGCATATGTTATTCCAAGTTTTCTTATGATTTTGGTCCAGATCTAGCAACCATTTAACAGTAGCTCCAACAAAGACTGTTGGAATAACTAAGTAAGGAGATCATCATCCACACTAAAGGGTCTCATGGCGCCCATATACATCTTAAGGTGAGTTTTAGGCATATGGTGTCATTAAACTTGTCTATGACTAGCATTTTTAATTTAGGTGGAACTCGTGCATTTGGAAAAAGAGCCAAGGAGTCGACATCTATCATGTCTTCGTGCTTCTTCATATTCTTGAGTGTTCTTTCTATGGCTTTAAATTTCTTCATCACCTTTTTAGCTTCGCGGAAGCTAGAGAAATCTCCACTTTAAAAGTATTCATAGTAGGAGTAGGGGCAATGGCATTTAGATCCAAAGCTGCAGAGGTTGGAGTTTCTGGTGTCTTCCCTTTATAGGTGAGATTGATAATGGGAGGAATGAAAGTAGGGGCATGGCTAGTTCTAGCTTTAGTGGAAGTAAGCTCAACACCAGCAAGGGGAGGAGCAATGGTGGCATTGGTAATCTCTTTGATCTCATTGATGATTGATTGGATTAGGTGCTGAAAGCAGTAGTAAAGTTGGTAGACTGGGCGTTAAGGGCATGTGTGAAAAATGTCGGCTTAGGTCTTAAAGGCGGTGGTGAGTGTGGCTTGGAAAGTCTCCTCTTATTTCTTAAAGACGCTAGTAAAGAAAGCACTCATGGCATCTTGGTTGAAGGGGTAGGAAGTGTTGGCCATTGGTACCTTCAAAATAAAAGTGAAAAGGAAAGGGTAAGAACTTGCACTTTGAAAGGGAAAAGAGGTGCATGCAACAATGTGTCAGGGAAAAGGATTGCCTTTGTCCTTGGTTAGTCATTGGGTTGGGAAATTTGGTAAGTGTGTGGTTTTGGGGTGATGGACCACCGATTTTAGTGTTTGAGGGTTAAGTTTCTCATGTATAAGTGACAATGTCATGATGTATGCCAAAAAATATTTCATGGGCATATGCACGAATGTCTCCACTATTATGGTACATGGAACCTAGGGTTAATAATAAAGCAACTATATGCATAAGGGTGAATGGTGGATTGGTTAAGGTTCTCCGTCCCACTAAAGCATCAATATACCTAACCACATGTGAGTTAAGAAGTCTCGTATGGGTGAAATAGTATTGATTGCTCGTTATACCAACAAAATGATCGGGGATTCCTCATAGGCTAGAATGCTTTCGCTATCTCCCAATATACTCAAAGAGAATTGTCGAGCCAATGCTACTTACTATCCAAAAGTTTTCCTAAAGCTATGGTTAGGCAAAGAGCCTTTATTATGCAAAGTGATGCATGAAAGTGAAACTATATTTAATGAGCCAAATGGAGATTATTTTAGAAAATTTTTCCTTAACTAAATAGTAATCCTCTTATTTGCTTTCTTTTTTTTTTTTTATTAAAAAAGAGTAACAACCAGTCCCCAGTGAAGTCGCCAATTATGAGACCTCGCTCCAACGCCCCTCCCTTGCTCAGGTTTTTATTAAGGAATGGTGAGCAATTTTAATTAGGTTATAGAACGAGTCGATGCTCACAATTGGAATGGCTACCATTCTAAAAATTGATTATTAATTTTTGAAAAGTGATTTCAAGAGTCACCACCTTAATTTATTATTTTTTTAAAATAGAAAAATTAAGGGAATTAATTTATTTTTTTTTAAAATAGAAAAATTAAGGGAAAACCCATTTGTGACTCCAATTTATTAATTTTAGTTAATTAATTTATCCAAGTATAAAATCACTAGTCTCAAACTAGGTTGAGCTCGGGAACTAAGTTTTCGGTTAAATAATCACAATTTGGCTCTTAAATTTAATTTGACTTCAAAAATTAATTTCATGAATAACATTTATTAAATGATAATTAAAATTCATAAGCATGGCATAATATGGGTGCATGGCCTATTGTGAACCCTCAAATTTGCACTTTTAGGATCTGACCGTAGCTTGACACTTGCTAAGATTCATGCGCTACACATACGGCGGTCCCGCTAGCCGATTAACAAGCAGGGGTCAAGGGGGTAGCGCCCTGTTGAAATTTTTTTTTTGAAACTTGCACCTTCAGACAATTAGCACTTGATTACGAACCCATAGAATCAAACTGGGCTCAAATCGGATCAAAAACGGATGAGAACGAGCTGAAAAATGAAATGTGGCAACCTGCAGGCCCGTTGCGGTAACTCGCAGCAGACTATGGTTACTGCAGCCGCCTCTACGGTTACCGCAGAGGTCCCTACAGTAGCCAATTGGCTACCGCATCCGATGCACCAATTACTGCACTGAGTCCTTTTCAGAGTCTTACCCGAAAATTGTTAATTTTTAGCCCCAAACTCCTCCTATAAATACCTTGCACTTCATAACAGCTAGGGACACATAATTATATGCTTCTATACTCTTCCTAAAGCTTTCTAAACCCTATTTCTAAACTTTCCAATCATCAAAACCCTCTTCCTAAACCTTTAAATCTCTAAAATCTCATTCCAAAAACATCCTCCATCATATAAAACCCCATTTATAAGTTTCCTAATAATCTCAAAACCCCATTCATAAGCTTCCTAATCCCCTCAAACCTTATTTTGAAACTTCTTAATCAAGAAAATGTGCGACTCAAGTTATTTCTTTCAAAAAAGGAATTCGTGGTATTCAAACAAAGGTGATCCAAAGTCTTTCCTTCAAAAAAAGAGTTTGTGCTATTCAAGAGTCCTTCCAAAAGGATTGCTCGTGATATCCCTAAGCCAAGGTGGAACTTAGATCCAGTGCCAAGCTTGTTCCCTACGTTCCTCGCCGCCGAAAGCCAAAGGTAAAAGTTCTTTCCTTTTCCTTTTCAATTTCAATTTCAAGATCTAAATCTGAAAAGATCTAAGTTTTGCTAATTAAAATCTAACCTAATTAACAAATCTCTAAGCCCTTTAAAATCAATCAAAATATGATAACAAAGGCAATGACTTAAAAACCCCTCCTTCACAAGAAAGAAGAACTGCGTGGGGTTTGATTCCCATTCAAAGGGATATGCAGGGTTGCCGTCTCTAAGGCATTCAACTCTGCTAAAATTAACAGCTTCTTCTCTCTATCACCTTCTTTACATAGTTTAGAATTGAAATTACTTGTCTTAAATAAAAATAAAAATTTTAATTCTTTTTATTATAATTGTTTTAATACTCTCTTTCTTACTTTAGTTGTTTAGATTATATTTGGGGATTGTGTGCTTTTCCTAGAACCTATAAGGGCTAGAGGAAAGATCTCCTGATTTTGATATTTTAATTTGTAATAGTTTTAAATAGTTTTCCTTTATTTTTCGCATTTTATAATAGTCATTATCTCATATTTTGCCATGCATTGCATAAATAATATTTGTTTCATCTATCATATTATATCTACTCATGCATACATAAAAACTTCTTTTTATAAAAGCTATTTTGTATTTAAGCTAAACTAATTTTTTTGTATTGTTTTAACCAAAATCTAGTCCCCGAGCCCTCTTTGGTCATTCAAGGACTAGTGTTTTTCCTTGGGATAAATGGTATAATTTTGGAGTCAATCAAATTGGGTTTTTCCTTTAATTTTCCCAACTAAAATAAACAAAATTAAAGTGGTGACTCCTTTTACAAATAACAATTTGCAAAATAGAATTTTTCTGAACTCATAGGGGGATCCAATCATGATATTTCTCCCAAATGGACATTTTTTATTCCCACTTAGCGGATCGGACCGGGTGCTCGAACGAGGCCTCACACCTATTTAAAAGGACATTTAAGTAAATCATCTATAAATTAAGTAGAGTGTTCCCTCTAGTCCTTATGGATTCTAGAAGAATTACATAGTCGCTTCTTAATTTCAAATTAAACTAATTACACAAATTAATTAAAAAGGAGAAAGGGGTTGATTGGATTTGGATTTGTAGTTTAGATTTAAATTTCAAATGTGCCTATGTAATTGTGAACCATTAATTTTATACCCTTATCATTCGGCCGTAATTTGACACCTGTTAAGATTAATGCACTACGCAGAGCCAGTGTGGCGGTTCGTTAGCCAATTAGCAGGCAAAGGTCAAGGGGGCAGTGGCCCCAGAGCAAAAAATGAGCTTTCAGTCATATTAATATGAGGATACTTAATTTTTAGATATTGACGTTTTTTCAACCTTGACCGAACCTTTTGTACTAAATAGTATTTTTTCAAAATTATCTGATTTTTCTCAGACTGACTATTTTACTATTCTTAAATTAATTTCGAGCCTATTAACACTAACCAATAAGATTTCTATACTTTATAACTCCCAAAAACTGACATAAAAATCTCAAAAATTTACCCTGAAACCTCCAAAAACTAACAAATAAAATCTCAAAACATGAGTTGAGCCCCCGCCACATGTAACTGCACCTCACTGGAGTGGTGGCCACACCAGTTTGAAGTAGATTTGTGCAGATTTGACAGGGATCCGTGCCATTTTTGTGGGGATCCACGTTTATTGTACAATTTTCTACACTAAAATGACATTTTTGCTCCATTTCAACCCAATTTTCAACCCCTTTTTAGCCTTATCTTTTTGTTCTTTTCACTTTTTCAATTTCCAAACTACCTTTACCTACTTTTTTTATAAATACCCCCCTCTATTTCTTATTTCTCTTTACCCCTTGGGTTAGAGTTGATAGCTATTCTCTAATTTATCTCTTCTTCTTCCTCTATCCATTCTCTAATTAATTAACTAATATTTTTAATTAATTAATTAATTAATTAATTATCTTACCCTAACTAAGTTAATTAATCTTTTTAATTAACTAAAACTCTTTTTTTTAAATTAAAATAATCACTCAATTAATAAATTAATATTTTTAATTAATTAATTAATCACTGTTTTCAAAATCAAATTAATCCTTTTTTTCTAATCCATCCCTCATCCAAATTAATTAATTAATTATTTTAATTAATTAATCCATCTATCTATCTCATCACATTAATTAGTTAATTAATTATTTTAATTAATTAATTAATCCCTTAATCAATCCAATCATCCTGGTCCCGATAAAATGAAATTTTGGTCTAGTAAAACTTTTTGTCCCTAAAAGCAAAGGTATCAGCCTTTTTCACTCTCAAAACACCTAAACCAAAATTAATCTGATCAACTTTTAAAGCCCTCCACTTAATTGTGGAACAAACTACGTGGGTTTTGATCCCTATTTAATGGGGTATGTAGGCATGTTTGGAATTTAAGTACAAACCTCAAATTCAATCCCAAAATTAATTCCATTTTCCCTTTGCTTTCAATTATAATCAATTATTTATTTATTTTTGAAATTAAAGAGTGATTATATAGTTCTCCTAAATCCATAATGATTAGAGGGAATACTCATCTTAATTTGTGGAGGTTTACTTTAATCATTTTATTAATTTTCCATGCACCATATATTCATACTATGCCATATTCATACATTTAATTATTTGTCATTTTATAAATGTCATTCATGAAATTAATTCTTCAAAGTCAAATTAAACTTAAGAACAAAATTTAGATTATTTAACCAAAAACCTAGTTCCCCAGCTCAACTTGGTTTGAAGACTACTGATTTTTATTCTTGGGTAAATTAATTGCAAAATTAATGAATTGAAGTCAATTTGGGTTTTTCCTCAATATTTTTCCAACTAAATAAAATTAAGTTGGTGATTCCTAAAATCATTTTCAAAAACAACCAATCCGAACCCGAGGATTTCATCATGAGTCTAAACCTGAATGAGCATTTCGATTCCTTCTAGCAGATCAGACTAGCGCTCGAGCGAGGCCTCATGGCTGGTAACTCCACTTGGGACTGGTTGCCACCTTTTTTAAAATAAATAAGGAAAATAAGATGATTAATATTTGGTTAAGGAAAAATTTTTCCAAAGTAATCTCTATTTGGCTCATTAAGTATAATTTGATTTTCATGCATCACTTTGCATAATAAAGACTCCTTGCCTAATCTTAGCTTTAGGAACACTTTTGGATGGTGAGTAGCATTGGCTCGACAACTCTCTTTAAGTATGTTAGGAGATAGCAAAAGGATTCCACACTACAATGAATCCCCGATCATTTCAATGGTGTAACAAGCAATCAGTATCGTTGGACCCATGTGAGGCTCCTTGCCTTATATGTGATTAGGTATATCAATGCTCTAGTGGGTTAAGGACCCTTAATCAAACCACCCTTCACCCTTGTGCATGTAGTCGCCCTAGCGTTGACCTTAGGTTCCATATACCGTAATAACGGAGACATTTATGCACATGCCTATGAAACCTTTTTTAGCATGCATCATGACATTGCCATGCATACATAACATGAGAAGCTCGACAAGGTAAACTCTTAAACACCTCAAAGACCCAAACTAGTGGTCCACCTAAAACACTGTAACCTGACCCTGTCAACCTTTAAACCCAAGTGATTAACCATATGGAGGGAATCCTTTTCCCAACATAACATTACATTCATACCCTTTTTTCCTGCATAATTTTGTATTCTGACCTATTTTTTATTTATTTTTATTTCAAAGATACTGATGGCCAACACCTCCAGCTCTTTCAACCAAGATACGATGAGCACCTTTTTCACCAACCTCCTCAAGAAACAAGAGGAAACTTTCTAAGCTGTACTCACTACCACCCTTAAAACCTAAGCTGACACTTTCACCAATGCTCTTAACGCCTAATCTGCCACTTTTGCCAATGCCGTCAACTCCCAATGCCAGTTGATCATAAATGAAGTTAAGGAAATGATCAATGCCACTATCACTCTCCCTCCTACTAGTGTTAAGCCTGCATCTACCCAAGCCGGGACTAGCCATGCCCCTACTTTTACTCCTCCCATTGTCGATTCTAATGATAATGGGAAAGCACCTGAAACTTCAACTTCTCTTATCGTGGACTTGAATGCAACCACTTCCTCTACCACTGCGAATCATTTTCAAAGTGGAGATTTCTCTAATTTTTCCAAAGCTAAGAAATTGATGGAGAAAATTGAGACATAGAGAGAACAATCAAGAACATCAAAAAGCATGAGGATATGATAGATGTCAACTCTTTAGCTCTCTTTAAGGTAACTCAATCTTTGAAGGAGACTTAGAGATCAGTGGAAGTATGACAACACAGGTTGCAGTAGTGACTCAAACTGCGGTGATGGTGACAAAGGACATTGTGACTGCAGTGAGATAGGATGACACTACAGTGGTGGTTCAAATAAGGACTACTATAGTTAGGGCAAAAAGGGGTCCTACAGTTTTTGAACTACAAAGAAGGATTTTTGAAAGTAGTTTCAGGACTACTGGTATTCAAGAGAGGATTTTCAATACTATTGTGGTGAACAGTTCTAATTCTATTAGTACTTCTATTGTTGCTACAGAAGGAGCTACAGAGATCTGAAGGAGGGGTGTGCCTGGTTGAGGAGATTGTGGAAAACTCTAATTCTGATGAGGACATAAGAGATGTGCACCTTAGGAAGTAGAGAAAGACTAGCTGGACCATGACTTCAGACATTACCCCTTTTTTTTTTTGTTCAAAATAATTACAAGTTGACAAGACCACATGAAACAAGATAAGCTATAGACGATGTATGTGGGTACCACGAGACCCTTTGGTGTGGATAATAAGCTCCTTGCTCAGTTATTCCAACAGTCTTTGAATGGAGCCGCTATTAAATGGTTGCTAGATCTCGACCAAAATCATAAGAAGACTTGGAATGACATATGCAATGCATTTGTCAAGCAATACCACTACAACATCAAGATGGATGTCACCCATTGAGATTTGGAAACCACCAAACAATAGCAACGAGAATCCTTCATTGTGTTCCTTTTCTTGACAATCAAATTGAGGTGATCTAATATGTGTTTTAAGTGTTTTATTATAGGAAAAATACTTTGGAAAAGTAAATATCAAAAGATCCTAAAAATTCACCAAGCCTTGTAATGGACTTCGAATTTGCAAGCGCTATAATAAATCACTATCGCAACTCAGTTCATTGCGACCAAAAATTAATTAAAGGCAAAAGAGATGAATTTGAAAAAAGACATAGAATGTTTCACGACTGCTATCTAGGACTCGCGACTGCGACATTCATAAGTCAGATAGCAGCTCTAACAGATAGTTGATTAGCCAATGGAAATGTGCCATGTATCAACTAGCTATTTGACACATTTGAAGATCGTGACCGCAAATGTAAGTAGCAACCACAAAAAGGAGTTCGCTTTAATGACCACGAAACTGCTCTAATAGTGCATTTATGTAAATTTTATGGCTGTTATGGAAGATTTAGGTATGGCATCAAATTGTAATAGATTTTTGATGGGTGAAAGATATAAATACCCCCTCTAAAAACCTTCATTAAGATTGAACAATCTTCCATATAGCCAAACTCTTGCAAATTTATTTTCTAAAGCCTTATTCTTTAATTTTATTCTTTGTGGTTGTTATAAGAGCTTTAATTGCCCAAGAGTTGAGTGTGAGCCATTGAAAAACAATTCTATTAGGTTGAGAGTAAGTCTTTAGAAAACTCTTATGTAATTTAGTGTGAGCTTTTTGAGAAAAACACTTATAAGGGTTGAGTGTTAACCATAAAACACATTGTAAGTTGGGAGAGAACTTGAAGCTCCATTGTAATTGTATAGCTTAAGTGAAATACCCTGAAGGTAGAAAGTGGACGTACGATTAGTTAACACCTAAATCACCATAAATTGTGTGTGTGCAACCTCTCTCTCCTCATTTCATCTACCAAAATTTTAATTATCCACCAATTCAACCTCCTATTGCTGGTGCATTAGGTCCAATAAGGAGCTTTACTCACGTTTGTCACTAGTGATGATGGCTTGCCAACGGTTGATGAGCAGACGATGGCGAGGATTCCTTGGCTGCCTATGGTGATGGCTTTTTGGTGCCAATTTTCTTTTTTATATGATGAAAGGGAGAAAGAGGGGAAAGAGAAGGGATTTATTATTTGGGCATTGGGGGGCATGTTTTTATGTATTAATGTGTTTAACATGAATGGCACTTATATGAAATCTCGTTTAATATGGAAAATATTAAAAATATATTGACAAGGATCACGTACGAATTTTAGCTACATTTTGGCCGGTAGCTGACTTTAAAGTTTACTAATGCAATTAAATTAAAATTAGAAAACTTTTGTATAAAAAATTAAAGTTTTAGAAAAATTTTGTATAATAAATT
Organism: Reutealis trisperma; assembly: GCA_947687605.1. NCBI lineage: Eukaryota > Viridiplantae > Streptophyta > Magnoliopsida > Malpighiales > Euphorbiaceae > Reutealis > Reutealis trisperma. Next base: position 29,348 of record CANTUT010000108.1, on the reverse strand, counting down.
AAAGTTTTAGGATAATAATGAATCTAATTGATGATTTCATAAACAACAAGTGTAATTTAGCATGTTTAATCATGGTTTTAAATAACGGCCGATATGTTACGTATCGACCGTTTTATCTGGGTTTTTGAGGGATATGATACTTTATTTATTCGTTACACTTATACTAATGAGAATTAGTCCTAAATTCATAATAAATCACCCGATACACACTAATACAATTGTTATTTAGCGATACGGGCGTGACATATCAATAAAAAATATTATTATTATATTTTTTATTTTATTAATGTAAATTATAAATATATTTTTTAAAAGATTATTATTTTATATTATTTTATATTTGTCTATTTTATTAATGTAAATTATTGGTATATTATTTTTTACATTATTCATATTTCAATATATTTAGAACATTATTGATAAGTTTTATAAAATTTATTTGTTTGTATAAATTTTTTATTTATGGGTGTAAATTATTGATTGAATTTTACAATTTGACTATGTTTTGTATTTATATATTTATTTTAAAAATTTAAATAATGATTTTGTATAAAATCTAAATGAGTTTAATAGTAGACAAGACAATTTAGATCATTCCCAATACTCTTTTTAATAGTGATTAATTAATATTATGGTGTATTTATTTTTATTTTTAATTTTACTTTATTTATATGGAATAGAAAGGGATTATTTTTTATCACCTTATTCAATTTGAATAAGGTGGTTTTTTCTCATCATAAATTAATAAAATAAAATTGATTTATTATTATTAGTTATGTATTTATTGTTATTATTTATGTAATTTGATTATTTTATATATAATTATGCTTATCTAAGTGTTAATTAATTTAATATATTACATTTTGAACGTTACATTTTATTTTTTATTGAATTATATCAATTTTAATAATTATTTTTAAAAATTTACGGTAATGACAATCAATTCAGTTTAATTCCGTTATATCAATTTCTATATCAATACGATACATAAAATTATTATTTAAAATTCAAATTTATTTTATCAATTTTAATATTAATATTATACGTGAAACCGATATTTAAAACCCTATCAACATATGTCTTGGGGCAAGTTAAGGCGGCAGTCTCTCTCTCTCTCTTATCGTTGCCTTTGCTAAAAGAAAAAATTTGCCCGAACTCTCATACTACCGTAAAACAAAAGCAATAAAATAAATAAAATAAAACTAGCAGGCACAAACTGCACAAAAACTAACCGGTCGCAATTGGCAGTCACATTAGCCCAAAGCTTGGACCTTATATACTTATATACCCTGCATACTTTTGAGTAACCCTTTTTTTTTTTCTTTTTTGCCAAATTAGTGACCCATTTTAAAACACTTTACTTGGCTTTCTTGGACCAGGCAGAGAGAGAATGGTACCAACACATCATCAATGAATCCTTTATTTCACATGTCAAGTCTGAGTCTAAATACTGTCCCCGCAATTATTTATTTTTTTATATACTTAATTTCAACTTAGACTTAAATTAGAGTTTATAACTCTAAATCGATTTTAATACTGCTGAACACAAAATTTATTAGTATACCTATGCCATTTTAAAGAGAATAAAAATGTGTATTATCAATTATAACTTTATAGTAGTGCGTCTCTCGATTGGATAATAATAAAAACGAAACAAGAATATAAAATTTAGAAGTCTAATAAACATAAGATAAAAATTTAAATGAAAATAAATATTTAATGGAGAGGATATACTTATAACATAACGGATTTTAGAATGACTTGCTATATTTTTTAAAAAATTAAATAAAATTTTAGGGATAAATTTGTAATATTTAAGAGTTTTGGGGGTTATGGCCATCTCAAAACTATATTTAGTTGTTCCTAGATAATAAGTTTATATTCGAGTCTCTAATTTGTTAATAATAATAATAATAAAGAAAATGGAAATGTATGTTTTTTTTAATCCATTTGTACTTACATTATAGAAGTACTTTCTTTAGCAAATTTCATCGCTATAACAATTGGTTTAACTTTGCATAGGCCATAATTTATACGATTGTTAAGCTCTCTTCAGCTTGGTTTGGTCATAAAACTATTTGTTAAGGAAATTAAAGGAAAGCTCAATCACACCATTTTGGACCTCAGTTAGATCCAATTTGGGCTTGTTAAACACTGCTCTTTCTAGTTCAAATCAAGCCCAAAGTTGTTATATAGGATTTATAGCCTTTACAAGGCTCTCTAAATTGGCTTTTTCAAAATTGATTAACGCAAGGATTTGTGTTTACCCATCACACTGCTGCTGTAGCATCGTATTTCATCATCAATTTTACCATAGGAAAATTATAAGAGTATCAAAAGTGAGATTAGAAACAAACACACTCTGTCAGTATTAAGAGTTCAAACTTCAATAAATATATAATCTACTAATATGATTCTTTTTTTTCATCGGCCATTTGCAAATAATAAAAGAAGTTACCAATTTTTTTGAGAAATCAAATAAATCGAAATAATATTATAAATTATATTAAATAAAAAGTAGTGATCTCTTTTAATAATTTAAATCTGAACATTTTTCAACACGAGATAAACACTCATGAATTGATAACTGAGTACTAGTCCAATAGCGAAAGGGCATCTTCATGAATTAATTTCTATCAAATTAAGCAATGGATGAGGAGAAGAATAGTACAGAGACTTGTACCAAACACTGAAATAGTCTAATGGCATGCGGGTTAGGTCATCACCCATGATTGGCCAGTTTTTTCCTTCTTTTTTCCAGGTTTATTTATGTACAAACTATTTTGAGGATAAAGGGTAAACAGCAACATCTCTTTCCAGGCTCTCCAGCTACAGTTCAAAAATCTCTGTCCCTGCAAATGAGCTGTAGTAATCATACTACTATTTCTCTTATCTCTGGTAACTACCCACCCAACCACATAATCAACTTGGCAATAAAAAGAAGCTTTCACTTCCACCATCATCAATCCCAAGTCCCCTTTATATCTGTACTGTATATAACTATATGGTAAGGGAAGAGAAAAAATATATTTACCAAAATATTCTTATTATTTTTTACTAATTATCCTTATAAAAAAAATTAGTTTGGTAATTTAATAGTTAATAAATTAATTTATTAAATAATAATACTATTTTTTAGGATAGATAATTATTATTTAATTAGAAAAGTATAATTAATATATCATATTTTAGAATTGATAATTTATTGATTAATAAATCGCTAATTGCCAATATACATGTGCCTTGAGATAATCTTCAAAGATTGAGCAATTTTAAAAATTAAATATATCTTCACCTTTTGAATAATGGGAATTTATTATTTTTTATCAAAAGAAAAAAAAATTCCTTTTCAGTTTATTATAATTTATTTTCATTATTAATATAATATATATGAATGAAAGTTTATAATTATTTAAGTATGATTATAAAAAATATATATATATTATTGTACTATGAATAAAACAATAGCTTTTATAAAATGAAATATATATATAACAAATAATTCTTGTAATCATTTAAGTGATTATGAAATCTTACTAAATTAATATATAACAAATCATTATTGTAATAAATACATAAATTTTCTCTATAATTATGCATAAAAAATAAACCAAAACAATTGTATTACATGAAGTACTACAAACAAAACTAAACATACCATATTTTTTTGGAAGGAGATGAATAAAAAAAGTTTGATTAAAAAGTTTTAAAGCACGTTTTAACAAATTTAATTTAAATAAAAAAAAAGAATGAATTCAACTAAAATAAAAAAATAATTATTATTATTAATATATAGTTAATTATATTTACTTTAAATAAAAAAGAATTCAATTAGAATAATTTATGTTTTTCAATATTTTTTTGAATATTAAGAAGTTAGATAAATTTTTTTAATTTTGATTATTAGAATATTAACAAATTAGAGAAATTCTAATTTGACTCTGAGAAAATTATATTGTAAATTAGAAAAATTACTTTTGGTTCTATAAAAAGATGTAACAGAAAAAAAAATGCACTATTTAAGAGTTCATTTAACAATAATAAGCATAATCCTATTATTTTATTATCAAATTTCAAATTTTCTATTTATATTTATAATGGTATGTTCTTCTAAAAAAATTTATTTGTTTACGATTCTATAAATACTTAAATTTACATAAAATTTTCATTATGAAAGAGATTCAAATTGTACCAAATTGAAAGTTAATTAAAAATCATTTATAATCTAATGAATATTTTTAATTTTTAATTTAGTTAATCATATATATTATATTTTCAAGTTTTTGTTAGGAAGTCATAATTGATTTTGAATAAAACTGAAAAATCAACTTTAAGCATATAAAAATTAAGATATGTATAGTGAATTATGAAGCAAAAATCGAATGATAATTGTATTGATACCTTGAAAATAAATTAATAAATTATTTATTTATTAATTATAAATAAATTGATATTGTCAAAACACTTTCACTCAAAGCAAATAAAAAAATTATAAACCTACAACATACAAAATTAAAATTATAAACTATTTCCATTATATATAATCACTTACATATATTTTACAAGTTATTTCATTTTTATTAAAAAAATATTTTAGCAAGGATATAAGAGTATTTCTAATAGTGTCTTTTATTTTAAAGAGTATTTTTTATATAAATAAACGACATATTAATAAATTTTTAAAGGAGAGATAAACACATTTACTAAATAACTTTATTAATTTTTTATTAATTGTTCTTTTAAATAGAGGTTTGTTTGGTAATTTAGTAATTAATAAATTAATTTATATAAATAATATGCTATTTCTTAGGATAAATAATCATTATTCAATTTGGAAAGTAAAAATATAATTAATATGTTATATTTTAGGATTGAAAATTTATTAATTAATTAGAATTATATAGATATTTATTCAATTAGGAATCAAACAAAAAAAATATAAACATAAAAGAAAAGAAAAGAATGAGCATTAGCACAAAATGATTATTCTAAAAAGTCTCAAAATCAATTTTCATATTTGTGAAATTATATCTAATGGCAAAGGAAAAAAAAAGACAAATATTATGTGGAAAAATAAAAAGTTATTATTTCATAAATAATAGTCATTTGATAAATTATTTTTTTAATTACAGTGGTAATTTATATATCAAATTATTCATGAATATACAATTTAATTTTTAAATATAATATATTGTATCTTACCATTTTATCTATACAATATATAAATGTATGCAAAGGGAGAATAAGCATATTTAGTAAGATAATTTTATTGATTTTTAACTAATTATTCTTTTAAATAGAGGTTTGTCTGGTAATTTAGTAATTAATAAATTAATTTATATAAATAATATGCTATTTTTCTATTTTTTAGGATAAATAATCATTATTCAATTAGGAAAGTAAATATATAATTAATATATTATATTTTAGGATTGAAAATTTATTAATTAATTAATTAGAGTTATATAAATATTTATTCAATTAGTAATAAAAAAAAAAATGTAAACACAAAAGAAAAGAACGGAATGAGTATTAACACAAAAAGATTATTCTAAAAAGTCTCAAAATTGATTTTCACATTTGTGAAATTCTATTTTATGGCAGAAAAAAAAAAAGACAAACATTATGTGAAAAAATAAAAAATTATTAGTTCATAAATAATAGCCATTTAATAAATTATTCTTTAACTATAGTGGTAATTCATATATCAAATTATTTATGAAAATACAATTTAATTTTTAAATATAATATATTATCTTACCATTTTATTTTCTAATTAGTTATAAAATTTTAAAAATAAAAAATTATTCAATATTATATATTAATATTTTTTACAAATTAGGATAAATGGTATTATTATTATCATTATTATTATTATTATTATTATTATTATTATAAACTTTGCAAAAAAATTCATATTCACATTTATCTTCCCATTTCTTTTTTTTTTTTTAATTCACCTCTAAAACTTTTAATTTAAGATCATATAACATAATAATAACAAGAAGCCATTTATTCTAAGAAAAAAAAAAGTCATTGTTATCTAGAATAATTATGAAAAATTTATTCAAATTCTGGAATCTATATCCTTTTACATCTAGCAAAGTAGATATAACAATTTATTTTTCATTGATAGTAAATTAGGTAGTGATATATTTATTTTTAGGGTTTTGCTATATGTCTTATATATATTTTACGAGTTTTAATTAGTATTTTTTTCAGATTTTAAGTTTTAGTGTAATTTAATTATATTATATACTCTTATTTATTTTTGATTAATTATTCTTATAAATAGAGGTTTAATTGATAATTTAATAATTAATAAATTAATTTATAAAAATAATATGCTATTTTTTAGAATAAGTATTCAGTATTCAATTAAGAAAGTAATATATAATTAATATATTATATTTTAAGATTGGTAATTTATTAATTAATAAATTAATTAGAATTATATAAATATTTATTTAATTAAGAGTCAAACAAAAAAATGCAAACATAAAATAAAGAAAAAATGAGCATTAACACAAAGAAGAAAAGAAATAGAAATGTTATTTTCATTTTAAAAAAAAATAAGTTTCTTGTACGCTTTTATTTTGCAATAACTATTAATAAAACACAATAACAAAAAATACTTAATATAGAGGTGTATTTACCATGAATAATTGTATATTATATTATCAATAGATGTTTGAGCATATATCATGAAAATATTGATCAAAAATGAAAAGTCAAATAAAAAAAAGTTATTTATACTAAGAATATAGTTTATAAAAAAAATTTGTTCTCTAATGAGTACTATAATTTAAAAATAATATTATATAATATTCATTAAAATTATTTATATGTCATATAGCATTTGTACTAATATTTACTATATAAATATTTGCAAATTAAATTATATTTTAAAATGAATCGTAACGAGTCATAATGAAAATTAATGTGTGAAATACATTTGAAAAAAAATTAGTATATATATATATAGAGAGAGAGAGAGAGAGATGCAAGCTGATTATTATAATTTTTTTTTATTAATTAAATTCCAATTAAAATTAAAATTTATAATAATGGTTATCTAAATTCAATTTACAGAGTTGTGATAGAATAGACTCGAGTCCACGATGTAATGAACACCTTTCTTATGTGGTTCCCAGTTCTCACAACATATGTCAACTTCTCTTCTTCTTTTTTTTTTTTTTTTTCCACCTTCAATGTGTCCTTTTTCTTTTTTTTTTTTTTCCCAATTTCCTCATTCATTTTATTATTTATTGCTTTATTTTTCTTTTGCTGTAGAATAACTCTATGGATAATAATAACATTAAATACTATTCTTTTATTGAAAAAAAAAATACTATTCTTTTTTATGAGTTTCTAATTTTGATAATTATAATTTCGGCAAAAATTTATATTACAAAAATTGAAAGTAATTTAACCTCAAAATTTAAATTACAAAAATTTTAAATTATTTTTAAAAAATTTTATTTTATTTTATTTGATGATTTAATATTTTTTTAAAATATTTAAAGCACTTATTTCAAAAAAAAATATTTAAAGCGCTATAAAATATTTAAAGCAAAAAAATTGTTTTTCAAATTAAATGTGATATTTTTTGTTAAGCAAAAAAAACTATCAATGCGTTTTTTCGCTCTTAAAAAGCAATCAAATGCAAATATTATCATAAGAATAATAGATTCATTATATATAACCTGCAAATTCATTTGAGAATAGTTAAAAATTTATTGAAATACAATTACAAATTCTTTATTTTGCTTAAGGTGCAAGTTCATTTACGAGTTACAATTTTATTTAGCAATAATAACAAATTCATTAAAAAATAATTCCTATAGTTTACAAATAATTTACACTATATATTTGATAAACATATAAGTAATACTTAATAATCTTATTACTTATAAGTAATAAACATGATTATTATATAAATTATATTTAATAGTAAATTTTCAATAAACACATATCGTAATATGGTGAACTTACCAATACAATTTACTTATTATATATGAAATCATAATGAACTAGATCTTTACAGTTTTATATCCAATTTTCTCTACACTTTAATATAAAATATTCCTTTTTTTAGAGTATTAATCTTTGTTATTTATTCTCATGTTAATTAAAAAAAAATAACATGTCATATATTTAATTTAGCATTTATAGATACAAAAATATAAATTAAAAATTAAAAATAGAGTGATAAATGTTAATAATATTAATAATTAATCATTTCTTGTATGGCCAAAATGATAAATGTTCAAACGAATTCACCGATTAGTTTCATTGATATAATTTAATAATATTGTGAAAATTAATTATATAATCAAGTTAATAATTTTTTTAAGAGCTTTATGATGGCGATGACGATGATGATTAAAGATTGTTGTATGTAATTAAAAATTATTGCAGGTAGATTGACATCCACCATATAATTTGCCCAATTTACATCGATCATTCATCATAATTTAAATTTATAATATATAACTCTTATTTATATTCGACTTATATTGATCATTCTCATTTGACATAATAGATAATTTATAAAAATTATTTAAAAATTATTTGTTTATCTTATGTGAAATTAATTTAATGTAAAGTGAATCTCATTTATGTTAAAATTCACATCAACCGACCGAATCAAAGAAAAAAATTAAATTTTTTTTTTGTCAATTTATTCTAAAACTACTCCAATATCAACAAGTTATTAAATTAAATTTTAGTGTTACCGGATAAATTTATTTAATATTACAAATTCTCTCTAAGAAACCCTTACATTTAATTATACTAGATTTTTTTTTTATAATGTGTTTCGGACGTTAATCTCCTTTATGACTCGTTAAAACTCATTAGAAATATAAATATTTATTCTAAATTTTTACTTTTTCCTTATTAAAATTTTAATGACCAGTATTTTGTTGTTTAAGTATAAAATGATATAAAACTTATCAAATAAACACCATGAGACCGAAATCTTATTGGCCTAATTTTAAGATTATCATGGAGTAATATTTATATAACTTGATTATTAAATTCACTTTAGTTGTTAAATTCAAATTAAGCTAAATTTTCATATGAAAAACATAAAAATTCAATAAAAATATAATTATACACAATAAATATTATTTAAATTGTATAATCGTGCATGTTTAATATAATTAGAATGATGACACAAAATAATTATAGATTCTATATATATATATGAATGCATTTTAAAAGACAATACATACATAATATTGAAAGAAAATTTAAATATATCTAAATAAATTATTTCTTATAATTTTAAATGATATTCTTATATTTAATAATATGTTAGAAAACAAAAAGTAAATGAATTGATAAATACATTTTATTATAATTTTTTAATTTATTTTGTTATTGTTATGTTGACTAATTATTAATTATAAGTTGATTTTCATATTAATATTTGATACATCTATTGTTTTTTTATAATTTCAATGTAGGTTATATATTTTTATTAATTTTGATAAACTTTGATCTTTTTGATACATTATAACTTAATTTTTATTCCTCTAAAGAATCATAACAATCTTTCTAACGTGCTTTTATAAATTTAATATCAATATTAATTTAATATTAATTATATGCAATTAATTTAGTATAAGATTTTTTTTTGAACATTATGTCAAAAATATTATATTAAAGCTTGACACTATTTGTCAAAAATGATTCTTTAGCTTCTAAATATTTCAAAAAATAATTTTGCTTATTATTGTTAAATAAGCTCTCAATTAGTGCATTTTCTTATTTTGTTGTGTATTCTTATAGAATCAAAAACTAAATTTTCTAATTCATAAATTATTACTAATAGTTAAAACAACTAATTTTAAAATTTATAATGAGATAAAGTAATAATTTATAAAATAAAAGCTAAATTAAAATTTCTCTAACTTGTTAATATTCGAATAATCAAAATTAAAAAAATTTCTCTAACTTCTAAATACTTGAAGAAACATTAAAAAATATAAATTATTCTAATTGAATTCTATTTTATTTGAATTGAATATAATTAACTATATATTAAATAATAATTATTTTATTTTCTCTTTATTCTAATTAAATTTATTTTTTATTTAAATTAAATTAAATTATTAAATTATTAAATTATAATAACTATATAATTATAAATTTATAATATAATTAATTATATATTAAATAATAATTTTTTTATTTTTTATTCTAATTAAATTTATTATTTTTTATTTAAATTAAATATAGTATTAAACATAATTAATTATTTATTAAATAATAATTATTTTATTATTTCCTTATTATAATTAAATTCATATTTTCTTATTTAAATTAATTATAATTAGATATTAAATATAATTAATTACATATTAAATAATAATTATTTTTTATTTTTTTATTATAATTAAATTCATTTATTATATAAATTAAATATAATTAGATAATTATATTATTTAATTAATAAATTATCATATTACTCATTATAAATGTACAATTATAAAAAAATTTAGTGAAAAACTCTTATATAAATATGTTTTCCCCCTTCCGTACATTTAGCTCTAAAGCAAATGCGTTTTTTTCCTTATGTAAATGTATTTTCCCCTTTCATACATTTTCATACATTTATATATCATATCGATTCAAGTACATTAATATTTTTCATGATTTTCCCACAAATCTAATTTCAATTCTTTTTTTTTAAGTAGTTTCCTTTTTAAAAAAAAAAGCATTAGAAAAGAAAATTATTTGAAACTTGTTATGATATATTATAGGATTTGATTGATGTCTTTCCATATACGTGAATACTCTAGTTTCCATATTAGTATTGATTGTATTTTTTTTTATTGGAAAAACTTCCTATTTCTTGTATTTTCCTTATTAGAAAAGCTTCCTATTGATTTCCCTTTTGTACTCTATATAAAATGCTTAATATTATTGAATGGAATAACTAGAAAAAATTATTCTCTCCTTTATATTATTTGTTCTTATTCTTCTCCATTATATTCATAATACGTTATTAACACGAATTTGTTCTACCATTTTTTTTACCCAAGACAATGTTGAACATGACAAAACTTGAATTCACAGCCCTCGATCTTTCGGGCAAGAATTACTTATCATAGATACTGGATGCTGAGATATATTTGGATGCTAAGGGCCTTGGCAATACGATCAAAGATGGAAATCAGAAATCTCAACAGAATCGCGCCAAGGCGATGATTTTCCTTCCTCACCATCTTGATGAAGGATTGAAACTTGAGTATTTGACTGTTAAAGATCCATTAGTCCTCTGGAACAACTTGAAAGAAAGATTTAATCATCATAAGTCTGTCATTCTTCCAAAGGCTCGTTATAAGTGGATACACTTACGATTTCAAGATTTTAAAACTGTAAGTGAATATAATTCTGCTATTCATAAAATTACCTCCAAACTAAAATTATGTGGAGAAAATATTACTGACCATGATGTGTTAGAGAAGACATTCACTACATTTCATGCCTTGAATATGCTCCTGCAGCAATATCGAGAAAAAGATTTTAAAAAATATTCTGAATTAATTGAATGTCTTCTTGTTGCTGAGCAAAATAATGAACTCTTACTAAAAAATCACGAAACTCGTCCAACTGGTTCTGCTCCATTCCCTGAAGTGAATGAGACAACACACAATAATGTTGGACAAGGACGAGGAAGAGGAAGGAGGAACAATCATGGTCGAGGACGTGGCAGAGGTTATGGCAGAAATCATAACAATGGAAATCGTGGTGCTAAAAATAATAATGCACCTTCCCACCAGAAGTGGAAAGAGAATAATGGATCAAAGAATAATTCAAGAAATCATTGCTATCGATGTGGCGCAAAAAGGCATTGGTCTCGTACCTATCGCACACAAAAATATCTTGTCGATCTTTATCAAGAGTCCTTGAAGAAAGGCAAAAATATTGAAGTAAATTTGGCAGAAAACAATAATGTCCTTGGTAATGATCCTATTGATGTTACACATTTAGATGTGACAGATTTCTTTGATCATCCTGAAGGAAAGATTGATCATTTGATTGGTGATGGCAATGCGAATGCCTAAATTGATATGTTTCTCTTTTAGTTTTCTTAATTTGGTTTGTATTTTGGGATTTAAATACTAATTTAAAGTGTTTATAAATAATTTATTTTTTTAAGTACTTTTGGATTGAGTTTTAATCAATAATTATTGAGTTATTATGTTTCTTATAAGTACATTTTGTTTTGGTGAAGATATTATGGATCCTGTTCAAGTATCGGTAGGATCAAGAATAAATGATATAAACTTATGTCTTGTTGACAATGCAACCATGCACACCATTTTAAAAGATAAGAAGTATTTTTCTCATCTAACAAAGGGAGATTCTTATGTTAATACAATATCTGGTAGTAAAAGAATTATTGAAGGCTCTGGAAGAGCTAATATATTACTATCTGAATGAACTTATTTTTTATTCAAAATGCATTATTCTCTCCAAAATCTTGCAAAAAATTATTAAGTTTTAAAGATATCCGGCGAAATGGATATCATATTGAGACCATTAATGTTGGAAACATTGAGTATCTCTATATTACAACCATTATAATGGGTAAGAAATGCATATTAGAAAAATTACCTGCTTTATCCTCTAGATTATATTATACATATGTGTGCACAGGTGAAACAAATATGGTAGTAAACCAGAAATTTACTGACCCTAATTCTTTTATTGTTTGGCATGATCGATTGGGTCATCTTGGATCAACAATGATGCATAAAATTATTGAGAGTTCAAATGGTCATCCATTGAAAAACCAGAAGATTCTTCAATGTAATGAACTTTCATGTTCGGCTTGCTCTCAAGAAAAAATTGATTATTAGACCTTCACTAAGCAAAATTCAACATGAATCACCTAAATTTCTGGAATGCATACAGGATGATATTTGTGGACCAATTCATCCACCATGTGGACCATTCAAGTATTTTGTGGTGTTGATAGATGCATCAAAAAGATGGTCACATGTATGCTTATTATCAACTCAAAATTTAGCATTTGCTAGATTATTTGCTCAAATAATTCGATTAAGAGCACAATTTTCAGATTATGCTATTAAGACAATTCATCTTGATAATGCTAGTGAATTCACATCTAAAGCTTTTAATGATTATTGCATGTCAATTGGAATAACTGTTGAATATCCTGTAGCTCATGTTCGCACTCAAAATGGTCTAGCAAAGTCTTTTATTAAACGTTTTCAATTGATAGCTAGACCAATACTTAGGAAAACAAACCTCCCAATTTCTGTTTAGGGACATGCAATTTTACATGCAGCAACTCTTGTACGCATCAGGCTAACTAATTATCATACATTTTCACCATTACAGTTGGTGACTGGCCAAGAGCTAAATATATCCCATTTGAGAATTTTTTGGTGTGCTGTTTATGTCCCAATCAACCCCCCACATTGCACAAAAATGGGACCACAAAGGAGATTGGGTATATACATTAGATATGAATCCCCCTCTATTATCAAATATCTTGAACCATTAACTAGGGATGTATTTATTGCGAGATTTAATGATTATCATTTTAATGAAGCTTTGTTTCCCAAATTGGGGGGAGAAATTAAGCAATTAGAGAAACAAATTGTTTGGAATGAGCCCTCATTAATCATCTTGATCCTTATACACAAGAATGTGAACTAGAAGTTCAAAAGATCATCCACTTGCAAAATATAGCAAACCAATTACCAGATACATTATGTGATCCAAAAAGAGTTACTAAATCTCACATTGCAGCTGAAAATGCTCCAATAAGAATTGATCTCTCAGTAGGACAACATGTTAATAATGTAACAAATGAGTCCATGACACGCCAAAAGCGTGGAAGGCCATTTGGTTCTAAGGATAAAAATCCAAGAAAGAAAAGGGAACAAAATCCCAAAAATGTTTATGCTCCTGAAAAGCCTATAACTGAAATTGACATAGATGAACAAATAACCCCAGAAGTGGTTAAGGTACCTGAAAATGATCAAAATGAAGAGATCTCAATCAACTATGTCAATTCAGGAAAAAGATGGGACCGAAATGAAATCATTGTCGATAGTGTATTTGCATATGCAATTGCAGTTGATATTGCAAAAGAAAATAAGGACATTGAACCAAAGTCCGTAAATGAATGTCAACATAGAGATGATTGGCCAAATTGGAAAGATACAATCCAGGCAGAATTAAGTTCATTAGAAAAACGCCATGTCTTTAGGCCCATTGTTTTAATGCCTAAAAATGTTAAGCCAGTAGGCTATAAATGGGTTTTTGTGCATAAGCGAAATGAGAAAAATGAAATTGTGAGATACAAAGCTCAACTTGTGGCACAAGGTTTTTCACAAAAATCTGGCATTGATTATGAGGAAACTTATTCTCCAGTTGTAGATGCAATTACATTAAAATTCTTAATTAGCCTAGCAAGTATAGAACGACTCCATATGCGACTAATGGATGTCGTTACAGCTTATTTGTATGGATCACTTGATAATAACATTTATATGAAAGTCCCTGAAGGACTGAAAATGCCTGAAGCATGTAGCTCAAAACCGCGAGAAATGTATTCAATTAAGCTACAAAGGTCCTTGTATAGATTAAAACAATCTGGACGAATGTGGTACAACCGCCTTAGTGAATATCTTTTGAAAGAAGGCTACACTAATAATACAATTTGTCCATGTGTTTTTATTAAGAAAACAAAGTCTGGTTTTGCTATAATTGCTGTGTATGTTGATGATTTAAACATCATTGGGACTCCTGAAGAGATGACTGAGATAGTAAATTATTTGAAAAATGAATTTGAAATGAAAGATTTGGGACAAATAAAATTTTGTCTCAGCTTACAAATCGAAAATTTATCTAAAGAGATTTTCATTCATCAGTCAACTTATATCGAAAAGATATTAAAACGTTTTAATATGGATAAATCCCATCCAATGAGTTCTCCTATGACAGTTCGATCTCTTGATGTGAAAAAGGATCTGTTTCGTCCTCGAGAAGATAGTGAAGAAATACTTGGTCCAGAAGTACCATATCTTAGTGCAATTGGTGCACTAATGTATCTTGCTAATTATACAAGACCTAATATAGCATTCTCTGTAAGTTTGCTAGCAAGATATAGTTCTTCACCCACTCGAAGACATTGCAATCGTGTGAAACAAGTATTCCGTTATTTACGTTGAACATCATATATGGGCTTATTTTATCCACGAGACTCGAAGTCAGAATTAATTGGATATGCTGATTCTGGATATTTATCTAATCCACATAAAGTTAGATCACAAACGGGTTACTTGTTTACATATTGTGGCACTGCCATTTCTTGGCGCTCTATTAAACAAACTTTAACTGCCACATCATTAAATCATTCTGAAATATTGGCAATACATGAGGCTAGTAGAGAATGTGTATGGTTGAGATCTATGATTCATCATATCAAGGAAACATGTGATTTTAAACTTGACAAAGAAAGTCCAACAGTATTATATAAAGATAATACTGCTTGCATAACACAACTCAAAGGAGGATATATCAAAGGAGATAGAACCAAGCATATTTCGCCAAAGTTCTTTTTTATACATGAGCTTCAGAAGCAAGGAGTTTTGGATATTCATCAAATTCGATCAATTGATAATCTGGCAAACTTGTTTACTAAAACACTCCCTACAACTATTTTTTAGAAGTTGGTTAACAAAATTGGTATGCGCCGACTAATAAATCTTTGACAAAATCGTATCTTTATGAGGGGGAGATTTTAATACACTGTACTCTTTTTCTCTTAGCTTAGGTTTTATCCCATTAGATTTTCATAGCAAGATTTTTAATGAGACAGTGTTATGGCGCAAATCTCTACAAGAATAATATACTCTTTTTTCTTCACTAAGATTTTTTTCCTACAGAATTTTTTCTTAGTAAGATTTTAATGAGGCATATTCTTTATAAAAGATATCAAGAGAGAGTGTTATGATATATTATAAGATTTGATTGATATTTTTTCATATACGTGAATACTTTAGTTTCCATATTAGCATTGATTGTATTTTTCTTATTGGAAAAACTTCCTATTTCTTGTATTTTCCTTATTAGAAAAACTTCCTATTTATTTTCTTTCTGTACTATATATAAAAGTTTTAATATTATTGAATGGAATAATTAGAAAAAATTATTTTCTATATTCTTTATTCTTATTCTTCTCCATTATATCCATAATAAAACTGATATACTTCAAAACATCTAAAATTTATATGGTTTCACCACCAAACATGTCATTAATTACACCTACAACACCAATCATTTTCAACACATAACAACACCATGGAAACTACAACTTTAATTTATAGTATAAAGAATATTAAGAAATTAGACATGCACACACAAAATAAATATATAATATTTGATCTAGAGAGCATTGGAATAGAGAATAAAGCTGCTATCATTTTTTTTTTTTTTTTGTATTTTGCTTCATGTTCTTTCTATATAATCTTTTGTACATAATTGGAGGTTCAAAATACAGGTCTAATTAATTAATTAATTAATACCTCCCACCAAGTCAAATTCTTTGCTCTAAAGTGACAGCAACATACAAAAAGACATTGTGTTTTTTCTTTACTATTTTCCTTTAAATCACTAAGTCATTCAAAAACCTTCCCATACCATTATGGAATGGTTGGTACGTGAGAGGACCCCAAAAATCATCAGAGACTAAAAAGCAAAACAAAAAGGCCTAAAAATCCT
Source organism: Reutealis trisperma (assembly GCA_947687605.1). Lineage (NCBI taxonomy): Eukaryota > Viridiplantae > Streptophyta > Magnoliopsida > Malpighiales > Euphorbiaceae > Reutealis > Reutealis trisperma. The sequence continues at coordinate 12,572 of CANTUT010000108.1, read as the reverse complement.
TTTTCCCTAACTTGCTTTTAATTAATAATTTTTGTCCCTCGTTTCACAGAGCTACTTCAGTCTGCAAAGAGGTAGCATTGAACCCCACCACCATCTGTGGTGGTTGCTGTGGCTGTGGTGGTGGTGGTGGTGGTGGTGGTGGTTGATGAAGTTCATGAACCTCCCATCTTTCCTTAGCTATAACTCCTTCACTCACAGGCACATACTCCTAATCAAAACAAAAACTATTACAGTCATAATTTACAAACAAACAACAAAGAAAGAAAGACACACTAACATAGCAAACTGAAAAAGATTCTTTCTTTAAACAACAGATTGTCTTTACCATATTTGAACCCTTTATTTCACCACAAAATAATCAATAAAAAACTCGTAAAAATCAAAACGCAGAAACAAACTTTACTAACCTCAAGCTTTTGAACAAGTTCTTTGGCATTTGGTGCAGAGACAAAGATGTTTCTCTGTGACGGTTTGATAAAGCCATCATCTACGGCTTTGTCAATGAAGGTCAGAAGATAATTGTAGTACCCATCAACATTAAGTAAACCCACCTGCAATTTTTTAAAAAATTTAAATAAAAAGAAACCGAGTCACAAAATTAATAAACCAACCCATCTAATTTAATTAATGTTATTAATTAAAGGATAATTAATTAATTAATTAATTATTACAGGCTTGTCATGGATACCAAGCTGAGCCCAAGTGATGACTTCCAATAACTCCTCTAAAGTTCCATACCCACCTGAAATGAAAAAAAAGAAACACCATTAATTGATTACCAAGAGAACAAAAAGGGGTAAAAGGCATTATACTGCATATTAAAGAAAAAAACAGAGAAATTGGAACCTGGTAGGGCTATAAAACAATCAGAATGGCGGGCCATTTCTGCTTTTCTTTGGTGCATGTCGGCTACTGGCTTTACCACTCCGACTGTTTCACCAGTAATCTGGATTTCCACAACTCCAAAGACAAAACAATCTTGAGATATATATATATAATATGTATGTCAAATTGTAAAAGGTAACTCTGTTAGTCAAAACAGAACATTTTAATTATATTTATGATGCACCTCTTTGCTCATCAGAGTTCTGGGTATGATCCTGAAAAAAACCAAAAATTAGGCCACTTTTATGATATGAAAAGGAAAGAGAGAAAGAAGAAAGACCCAAAAATTAGTATATAGTTTTATGACGATTTTACCCAAGAACATTGCTTCCACCCCGATAAACAGCTTGTGAAACCAAACCCATAAGCCCAATACTACCTCCTCCATAGACAAGGTCTAGTCTTTTCTCCACCTTCAAAAAGACAGACCCCAAAAAGCCAAACCCTTTAGATATCATAAACAAAAGAGACCAAAAACAAAGAAAAGTCATGGACTTTATACATAAAAATATATATATATATATATATACCAGTTCTTGGGCTAATTCAATGGCAGCATCTCTGTAACAATCTCTTTTCCCGGTACTACTGCCACAGAATACACATACCCTCTTGAATCTTGATTTTGATTTCACCAATTTCCCCTCCATTTTCAAAGAATGTTTAATAGTGTTAATCAATGAGAGAGTGGCGTGTAGAATTACAATGCCAGATAAGAAGTAAGGCCAATATATGTGCGTGCCTATATATACATATATATATATATGGAAAAAAGAAAAAGGAAAAAGAAAATTTTGTATATTTCTTTCTTTCTTTTTTTTTTTTTTTTTTTTTGCCAATAGTATATTTCTTTAAAAAAAAAAAAAGAAATTGTGGGAAGATATTAATTTGAGTAAGACAAAAAGAGTGAAGAGACAAGTAGAACGGACAGTCTGTGCAGTCACCCATGGCTTACACGTGGCAGCAGATAATGCATGAATCATCAAGGTTTGATGTTTTTGCTTGTAACATAGACATTATCTAGTTCTAGTTCAATAAGTTTTGGGTCTGCGGCATTTTTTAATGCAGGGCAATCATAACTTGGTGGCTAGAACACGTGCAGGGCCTCTCTCTGCATCAAATCATGATTAATTTTTTTATACTTACATTGCTTAAGTTGGAGTTTCAGCATTAAATACCAATATAAAAGCTCACTTGAGTAGGCAGTCACTATTTGTGAATTGTGAAACAATTTGTGAATTGTGAGTGGCTACTCCTACTCCAGTAGTAAACTTTTTACTATTTTATTATACTATGTTAGTACTTTCTTCAAAATATTTAAGGTTTAAAAAATTTTAATATATAAATTAAAAAATATTAAATTATTATAATTAAAAAAATTAAAATATATTTTATTAATGTAATGTAGAAAAAAATTAATGTAAATATTTAATAAAAGAATAAATGGAGGATAATAAATATATTTTTAAAATTTTAAAATATTAAATAAATTAAAATAATTTTTTTTTAAAACGATAAATATTTTAAAATAAAGGATAAGTGAATTTACTTTTTTTAAAAAAGATGTTAGAGGTATTTCTTATAATCTCTTTTAAATTGATGTCTATTATTAATCTTAAAATCTCATATCGAACCACAAAATGAAGCTTTTTCTTCTTTATCAATCTAATTAATTTAGTGTGGAAGGGTTTTTTTTTATCGAATTAAAATATTAAATTAAATTAAATAATAAGAACAATGGCAAAAAAATATTTAAACTTTCATGTGCAGTTATTGACAACTTTTAATCTTTGTAATTATATCATGAATAAAAAAAAATCGAATATATCACTATTCACCCTTAGTCACTTATATGAAAATTAATTATAAATTTTTTTTAAATAATATATATAAACATGCGAGTTAAAGGACATGATATATTTTTTCACAAAATCATAGTAATTTTGTAAAGGTGTACTAAGTTATATAACAAAACAATGAATTTATGAGCTTGAAATATTTCTTTTTAAATTTTCAAGATATATGTATCAATGATCTTATCAATTACAATAACAAATTTAAATTTGATTTTCATTTTAGAGTGAATGAATAATAAAACTCAAGTAAATTCAAAGATTGCACTTAAATAAAAAAAAAAAAAAAGTGAAGAAAAAATATTCGTGATATAATTGTAAAAAGTTAAAAAATTGTATCATGTAAAAAGTTAAAAAATACTAAATTTCAGGTTTTTTATTAAGCTTTTTTTTTATGGATTATTGAGCTTAAATAATATGCAAAAAAAGAGGCAAGTGATTCAGAATTAAAAAAATTTGTTATTTGTTATAAAATAAAAAATAATTATAAAAAAGAGAAAAAATATAAGAAATAATAAATTTTTATGTATTTAACTTTATTTATTGTAATATTTATTTGTAGATATAAAAAAATTATAAAAATAAAAATAAAAATAAAATTTTATTTATAAAAATAATTATTTATAAAAATAATAATAAATATGCAGCCATATTATACTATTTAAATATCATCGTCAATTTTATCACAACATTATTAATCATGTTGAAGTCATTGTTTTTGCTTGGACTTGTAAGTGCAAAATAGTTATCATTCCCAAAGAGCTTAAAAAGCCTATTTGACTGGCGGTGGCCTTTTGCCCACACACTAAAGCAATACTTCTTGCAAGTAAGCTATTCTGTAAACAAATTAGAAAAAAGCAACAAATCCCAAAAGCTGTAATATGATAATGATGAGTCGAACTTCCATGTTTGGAATTTCAAGGGACCTCCTCCACGTCCATTTCCTCTTTATATTTCCTATTGCATGAAAAAGCATAAACAAATTATTGTAAATTTTTTAAGGAAAAAATTAAATAATTATCAAGATTTAAATTATAAATTTCTTATTCATATGATTATAGATATGACTTTGCTAATGAATCTCTTTATGTAGCCAAGGTAATAATCTGTCAAGCATTAGAAATATGGGTTAAGGAAAGTTCAAAACTCAATTTCAAGGAAAAATAATGAGAGAATCATTTTTTTTTTAACTTAGTTAGGTATAACTTTAACGTAGTTTATGTTTCAACTCAAAAGAAGTCTCTTTTTATAAATGTCTAAGAATGCACTATTTTTGCATCTTATGCTTGATCTATACATCAGTCCGTTTGGTATATGGATTCATAATATTTAAAATTAATTTGAATCATAAATTTAGTTAAATCGTTAGCTTATTTATTTTAAACCTTATTTAATATAAAAAATTTAATTTATAATATTAAATAATCCCATTTTTATAATTTCATGTTTAGTAAGATAGATTAATAAATGGAATAAAAAGTGAAGCTATTTTAAAAAATAAAATATTATAAATCATAGAATTAGTAATCACATTAGATAGGGATTTATAAAGACATATGGATTAGATATTAAATAATACATATCTTATGGATTAACTAAGTTTTTTAGATTATTAAATCTAATATGAATCATATGTACCAAATATAATGTTATTTACTAATATTACGGATTAATTAAGTAATCATGTATATCAACTGTAGGAAATTACCTTTTACTTGCTGGCTTTGAGAATCATATCCTAATCAATAAAATTAAGAAATAAATTCTCTTATTAGTCATAAAAAGAAATAATGTAAATCAAGGACTAAGTACATAATGCGAAAACATCTTATTAAAAAAAAAAAAACAAATGAAGAAAAAAAAAAAAGGAATTTATGGATTTCTTTCCTTATATTTTAAATATAAGAACTCGAACAGTCAAAATAAAACAATTTGGAAATAATATATATATATAAAAGATTAATATTAATATTCTAAAAAAAGATTAATATTAATAAATTTTGTTAGTTAGCAATAATTTTTAAAAATCTGATTAGCAAGAATTTAGGAATAAAAAGGAAAGGCCATAAAATATGAAAGAAAATTTTAACTAAAACAAATAAAAGAGTAATCTTGACTAATAAAAACTTTAGCAATTAGAAATTTTAAAAATATTATTGTTTTATAAATAAAAGCTATTACTTTGATAGTAACATCACTCTTTTAATTATTTATTTTTTTTTTTTTTTGGTTAAATCAGGGAAAACTTATACTCTATTAATAAACAAAAATTCCAAAATTTTTTATTTTTTACACCCTCAGAGTAAGTAAAAATACCAATCAAATTACAGTGGATTAGCTGGATCCACCAGTAATAATTACTTATTATTATATTATATTATAGTTATTTGCTAACATATAACATAGCAAATGGCATATATGTGAATCAAGACACAGCGCAATGAATTTTAATTGTAGTAGTTACGACCTACAACATCATAATAATGTCAGTCATCATTACTATATATAATTGCTTTTTTTTTTTTTTTTTTTTTCTAAATTTGCAAATACACCATAAAATATTTATATTAAAATATAAATATTAAGAAACTAAAAAGGAGTCAGTAAGTCATACTAAATATATATATTTATTTACTGTGATAATAATATGTGAAAAAAATAAAATATCAGCATTTTTTTTATTGAGTGAAAAATGAATATAAAAATTATATGAATTGAATTTTTAAAAATTATATTTAAATATTAAGTACGTGTATGAAATAAAAATTTATAAAAATATTTTCCAATTCCAAGTGTATTGTCTATGGAAATTGGAAAAGAGGATATACCATTAGCTCATTACCATATTTATCATGAGAAGAGTATAATTGTCAGTTGGTTAATTAATTCTCATGTGTAGAGTGTTAATGGGTAAAGTCGGTAATTTTTTTTTTTTAATCTGGTTTATTTATACAAAAAAATTATAAATTTTAGATAAAACTTACTCGATCTGATAAAAAAAAAATTTGATCGGGTCATATTAGATCTACTTATTTTGATTAATTTATCAAATTGAGTCATATCTATTTATTTTAACTATTTTCTATATAATTTTGTTCTCTAATATGATTTAACCTGACTCGATAAATTTAAATGAAAACTCAATTATTCCATAGATTTAACCCTAAACTCCACTACTCAACTACTTGAACTTATAATCATGGACACAAAAATACAATCATTATTTTTTTTAGGATATTGAACATTGGTGGATTAATATCCCTCAAAATGTTCATCTTATATAATTTTTTAAGCATACGATTAGTAGTAATAGACATGTGGATGCATAAAATTAAAAGTGAAAAAATTAGAAAATTCTGATAAATTTTAAGAAATTTACATTCATTTTATAAGATTAAAAATTTCAAAATCTCATATTTTGCAACTACAATCACAAGACTCTTACTATATGTATTTCCTAAATAAATTTGGTGTCCATACAAATTAAGCATGCGCTAGGGTTGTTTTAGTTTTAAACCAACATTATAATTTTTGTGTCATCATAACCCATTTCATTTTATTTATTTTATTTTAATTTTAAAATATGTTGCTTTCTGTTAAGGGCAGTTATTGGGTGGATAGGGTTGAGTACCCGAATGGAGAGAATTGGCGTATTGTTTTGTTTTGTTTTGTCCGTATGTATGTAAGGTCACTGCCTTGGTGGGTGTAGTGGTCTGGCAAAGGGTGAGTCCTTGGGTCATACTGATCTAAAATGCACGTTCCAATTTAATGCTTGCTGACCTGATGCCCTCAGACCTTACCTTTCTCATTTATATCAATCCCTTACCTTACCAAGGTCAGTCTTTGTGTCTCTCTGTCACCATCTTCGGTTCAGTGGGACTACTCAATGCTGATCATTAATTTGCTCATATTCATATTCCCATCTTTAGGCTTTCTTTCTTTCTTTTAAAGGAAATAATTCATCTTTGACAAATATTATTTTTTTGACAAATGATTATTTCTTTGTCAAAATTTAACAATACGTCCATAACTTTTTATAAACTAAATGCTCTCTCTATTTTTATTGTTAAAATCTCATAAAAAAATTAAAATGTCCCTCGTATTTATATTTAAATTTCCATTTTAATCAAAACCAAATTTCATTAATAAATTAGGCAGAATACTGTAAAAAAAAAAAAAAAAAAAAGAAGGCAAATATGGAAAAATCATATATAATTCAATTTTCTTAATCTTAATTTCAATTTTAATTAAATATTAAAAAAGCAAATTTGAAAATAGCTGTGGATGACTGGAACTTTCTGGCTCTGCTTCAAATGTGAGACATTAAAGCTTACGAATAATCATAGAAAATTAAAAAAAAAATGGATATCAAATTGCACTAAAGTCTCGTTTGTTTTGAAAGATTTCATTGATAGATTTCGCAAAATTTTTGAATTGTAGTTCAATCTTTTATTTATTTTGAAAAGTTAAGATACATTTCATGAATTTATTAAAATTCATCACACTCCAAAATATTCAAAATTTGAACCATTATTGAATGTGAGTTTTTGATACCATAGATTTTGTCTAAATTCATATTTTTTAACTAAATTTGTAGGTTTAAAATCCATAATGTCAAGGACTCTGAGGAATGAATTCATGAGTCCAAAATGCCAACAGGTGTCAAAGTACGCTTTTTTGCTTATTATTTTGTATTTGATCTATTTGTGTCTTGGCTTCTCTTTAGGCTAGTGCACATAGTATTGGTGCAAGATTGCCACCTATTGATGGGCGGGTCATCAGCGTAGAACTAGTCACTCCTGCCAAAGGAAGAATAGAGATTTCAAAAGAGAAA
>CANTUT010000107.1:1255000-1479501 GCA_947687605.1 Reutealis trisperma | reverse complement strand
CATATATATGAATATGTATATATATATATATATGTATATATATATGTATATGTATATATATATGTGTACATATATATATATATATTTATATATATATGTTTATGTATATATATATATATATAATATATATATATATATATATATATATATATATATATATATATATATATATATATATATATATATATATATATATATATATATATATATATATATATATATATATATATATGTTTATGAAATGGGCTAAAAGAAAGTGTTATTGAATTTGTGGCTTCAATGATACATCATAGGATAGAACAACAAGAGAGACAAAGATCTCAAGAAGCCAAAAGTTTCATTCCAAATGTAGCGTCTAATGCTACATTCGTACAAAATAATGACAGAGAGTCATCCTGATTAAGACAATACATAGTAGACACAAGAGAACAAGGACCACTAGGAGACGTAGATGCATTGATGTAAGAGAATCAACAGCTATGGCAACAACTTGAGGAATTGAGATGCAAATAGGTGATGCCTCCACCACCTCCACCCCCTATTCCTAAAGTCGAGAATATTCCTCCTTTTCCACCGAGGGCATCACGCCTTGTATAAAAAAGAATGTTATTGGAAAAAGGAGTTTCAGTGAATGACATTAAGAAGATGAAACCCCTTGAATTTAAAGGAGAAGAGGGGGACGATCCCTAAGAGTTTTTATAGGAATTGCATAAGATAGCTAAGAGATTCTCATGCTACAATGAAAAGGTAATTGAATTAGTGGGACTATAACTTAAGAAGGATGCAAAGGAATGGTTCTAGAGGAAGATTAAGGACTAGTTGTATAGAGATGACCCTCCTATATGCGCTAATTTTAAGCGAAGACTAATGGATGAGTTCTTAACCAAAGGAAAAAGGCAAAACTGTGCCCTTTAATTTGAGCAATTGAAGCAAAAGCCTAGAATATCTATATCTGAATATGCTCAAGAATTTAAACATTTGAACAAATATGCCTCTCACATAGTACATATTGAAGCAAGTAGCATCTATCGATTCCAATGAGGATTGATTGTGTTGCTTTATAATGTCTTGGTAGCCACCAATTTCCCCATCATAACCAAGTTAATTGATAAAGCTAAGCTTATAGAGGCATGACACAAAGTAGATAAGGCTAAATGAGCACAAAGGGAGCAGAAAATAAATAAAAAAGTAAAGGACAAAGCAGCTAGCAATAGGGAGGCCCTACCTAATGTAAGGGTCATGAATGGGCTTCTGCTATATCCACCCCATATCGGCCTAAAATGGGAGCACAAAGTCAAGTTTGAGCTAAAAGAGTTTCTATAGCCTCAACTTCAGGCAATATTAACACATATCAAACGAAGCAATAAGTCTAATCTATACCTACTTGCACCATGTGCGGATGAAAGCATTGATGAGCTTGTCAGAGAGCATAGGAGCATGCCTATATTGTGGACAGATGGAATATTTTATTAAGGATTGTGCAATGATTATCAATCAGAGGATGACTACAAACTATACAAATGAATCGAATGGAAAATCGTGGACCAAAAGGATGAGGCCGTGGTACCGAACAGTCCTTCGATAATGTGAAAGCTATGGAAGGTGGAGATAAGGAAGAGAACTATACATTCAATCAACAAGAAGCTTGTACATCACATAATGTTGTTACAGGTACTATCTTCATCTAGTATGTTAGTGCCCGGTGTTTGTTTGATTATGGTGCAATGCATTCTTTTATTTCACCTTATTTCGCTAAGAAATTTAATAAGAATAAGGAGATGATGAATGAACCTTTGATTATAACTATACCCTTAGGAGAAATTGTAGAGGTAGAATAAGCGTACAAGAATTGCATGGTAGAAATTGAAAATAGGAGGTTTCCTACAAATTTGATTGAACAAAAAGTTTTGGAATTTGATGTCATACTAGGAATGGATTGGTTATTTATACATAATGCTTATATAGATTATAAAGGAAAAAGGATTAATTTCAAAAGGGAAAATGGATCTAAATTCACTTTTCAAAGTGATAGGAGTAGCTTTACCATGAATTTTATTTTGGCTATTGGAGTAAAATGATTGTTAAAGAAAGGTTGTCAAGCATATTTAGCTCATGTGGTAGATATTAAGAAAGTAGATAAAACTATTAAGAGAATACCTTTAGTAGATGAGTTTCTTGATGTGTTTCCTGAGGATCTACTAGGAATACCACTGGATAGGGAGATTCAGTTTACAATTCAGCTCTTACTTGGAACTCAACCAATATTAATATTGCCTTATCATATGGCACCTTTAGAGTTAAAATAATTGAAAGTTCAATTACATGACTTGCTTAATAAGGGTTTTATTAGACGAAGTAGTTCACCTTAGGGTGCTTTGGTACTATTTGTTAAGAAGAAAGATGGGTCCTTAAGGTTATATATTGATTATAGACAGTTGAATAAGATGACTATGAAGAATAAGTATCATTTGCCAAGGATTGATGATTTACTTGATCAGTTGCAAGGAGCTAGTTATTTCCCTAAGATAGACTTGCGATTGGGTTATCATCAACTCAAAATTTAATGAGAGGATGTTTGTAAGACTATTTTTAGAACAAGATATGGACATAATGAATTTACAGTATTGCTATATGATCTTACAAATGCACCAGCGGCTTTTATAGACTTGATGAATTGAGTGTTTAAGCCGTTTCTAGACAAATTTGTGATTATATCTATTAATGATATTCTAGTCTATTCGAGGAGTAAGGAGGAACATGAGGATATCATTGCAAACTTCGAGAGAATATAAGTTTTATGCTTAGTTTTCTAAATGTGACTTATAGATGGAGTAAGTCTATTTCCTTAGCCATATAGTGAGTGAGGAAGAAATTAAGGTAGATCCTAAAAAAGTAAGAGTGGTAGCGAATTGGCCTTGACCCATAGCTGTTACTGAGGTGAGGAGTTTCTTAGGTATGGTGGGTTACTATCACCATTTTATAAAGGATTTCTCAAGAATAGCAACGTTGCTAACTAGACTTACAAGAAAGCAAGTTAAATTTTAGTAGGACGAGACTTATGAGGAGAGCTTCCAAAAGCTTAAAGATTGCTTAATTACATCTCTTGTATTGGCATTACATGATAGAAATGAAGGTTTCACCATATACTATGATGCCTCTAAAATTGGTTTAGGGTGTATGCTAATACAGAATGGAAAAGCAATTGCTTATACATCCATGCAACTAAAGCAACATAAAGTGAACTACCCTATTTATGATATAGAAATGGCAGCAGTTATCTTTGCTTTAAAGATACAGAGGCACTATTTGTACGCGAAGTTTATGATATAGAAATGGCAGCAGTTATCTTTGCTTTAAAGATACAGAGGCACTATTTGTACGCGAAGAAATGCGAGGTTTATATGAATCATAAAAGTCTTCAATATATCTTAAAGCAAAGAGATTTAAATTTAAGGTAAAAAAGATGGGTGGAATTATTAAAAGATTATGATTGCCAAATACTTTACCATCTTGGTAAAGCCAATGTCATAGTAGATGTATGGAGTAGGAAGTCAATGGGTAGTCTCTCACATATCACTATACAAAAGAGGCCAATAGCAAGGGAATTAAAAGAGATCTTTAATAAAGGTTTATGATTGGAAGTAGATGAATCACAAGTGTTGCTGGCTTACATTTGAGGAAGGACCAAACTCCTCGATGAGATAAAGATGTTGCAAAATCAAGACCCCTCTTAATGAAAATCTTCAAGGATGTGGAAAAGGGATAAGCTTTGGAGTTCAAATAGAAGAAGGTATTTTGATATGTGGAGATCAATTATATGTGCCTAATGTAAAGGAGTTAAGGGAAAGAATTTTGAAAGAAGCACATCAAACCTCGTATAGAATATATCCAAGTGTTACCAAAATATACCATGATATAAAGAGTACTTATTGGTGGCTTGGAATATAGAAAGATATAGCAAACTTTGTAGCTTCGTGTCTCACTTGTCAGCAAGTGAAATTTGAACACCAAAGATCCTCAAGATTACTTTAGGAGATAAGATTGCTACAGTCAAAATGGGAACAAATCAATATGGATTTCATAGTGGGTCTACCCAAGATTGCAAAAAGGTATGACGCAATATGGGTCATAGTAGATCAGTTGACAAAATCGGCACACTTCATTGAGGTAAAGCCTAGTTATTTGGTAGTCCACTATGCCTTGACATATGTCAATGAAATTGTAAGATTGGATTGGGTTCCACTTTCCATTATCTTAGATAGAGAGACTCAATTCACATAGAGGTTCTAGCAAAAATTACAAGAAGCATTAGGTATACAACTTGACTTGAGCACAACCTTTCACCCACAAATGGATGGACTATCTGAAAGAACAATACAAACATTGGAGGATATTAGATGTGTTTTAGATTTTAGAGGAAGTTGGAATAGACATTTCCCACTTATCAAATTTGCGTACAATAATAGCAATCATTCCTTAATAGGAATGGCACAATATAAGGCACTATATGGTAGAAAATGTCGATATCCAATTTATTAGACTGAGGTGGGTGAAAAGTATCTTAAAGCTCCAAATATAATTAAAGAAGCCAGTGAGAAAGTAAAGATTATTCAAGAAAGACTAAAAACTACTTTTAGTGGCTAGAAGAGTAACATTGATCGAAAAAGGAAGGATGTCCACTTTATGGTAAGTGACTATGTTTTTTTGAAAGTCTCCCCCACGAAAGGAGTAATGAGATTTGGCAAACAGGGAAAATTATCCCCACACTTTATTAGACCTTTTAAGATTTTTGATAAGGTTGGAGAAGTTTTCTACCGATTAGCATTGCCTCTAGCATTGGAACATGTTCATTTGGTTTTTCGTGTGTCAACATTAAGGGAGTACATTTCTGATCCTTCACATATATTATAATCACAATTGATCAAGATTGATAAAGACCTCTCTTAATAAGAGGTTCTGATCGCTATAATGGATCGATAAATGAAGAAGCATCAAAACAAAGAGGTATAAATGGTCAAAGTTCAATGCTACGACCATAATGTGGAACAATGCACATGGGAAAATAAAGATGACATGCTTTAAAAGTATCCACAATTGTTTCATCATTAACAAGTAATCTCTTTTAAAAATTTAAGGATGAATTTTTTTTTAAGGGGGTAAAATGTAATATCTAAGGATTCCATAGCTCATGCTAGTTACTAATGATACTAGAAGACAAGGTTTTTGAATGTTAGCATTGTATAGTAATGAAAGGGAATCGGTTAGGAACCTTGTGACACCATGTGAAATGTTTATATTGTTTATGATTTTATTATGATTAATTATGCTCTAATGAATTAAATAGAGTTCATATAATAACTAATAAGGTATATAAAGAAATTACAGAACACAAATTTGAAATTCAAAGTGAAAGGAAAGAAAGAAAGTTAAAAGAAAAATTTCTAAGTATGTTAATGGGGTTACGGGCTTGTTAATGGGCTTATAGGCTTGTTAATGGGCTTTAGAACATCAAAAGCCCATGCCTAATAGGTGATGGCTAGCCCTTGGGCTCAAGAGTGAATAAACATCATAACTTATAAGCTAGAATAGTTGGCCTAAGACAAGTAGAAATTGTTGTTGTAGAGATAATCACAAAAATTGACCAAGTTAGCCACAAAAATTGACTAAGTCAAAATCTTAAACAAGTTAAACTTTCATTCTCTCTACATATGAGTCTAGGTGCATTTTTAGCATTCCTATACCAACGTGATGAACATCATAATTGTAGATGAAATCTTAGCCATCCAACTTGATATAATCATAGCCATCGATTGTGATTAAATCTTAATCATTGAATTTAGCTTGATCAAATCCTCACCATATATATATATATATATATATATATATATATATATATATATATATATGCAAACTTATGTTATGAACATCATTTTAACTATCTCTAAACCAAAAATTCATATTAACAAAAGGAAACTTTCTCTACACCAACATCAATAAGAATCTTAACAAATCAAAGCTAACCAAGGTGGGTTTTTATACAAGATGTAGTTTTGATGTTCTTAATTGAAATAAGGAGATTTGATTAGAAAATTAAAGGATTAATGTGAAGATAGATAAAGGAAGCATGAAAAATACCTAAGTATTACAAAGGGGGAATCAGGCCAACATTAGAAATAGTCAAATAAGTGTTCTAAATTCTAATTGAAAGATCTAAGGTTATTTTAGATGGAGAAAAATGATTTGTGATGCATGTTGAACACATCTACTAGGTTATAAAATAAACTCAACGTATATTCTTCCCTAGCTAAAGGTGAGTGCACCTATCATTCAGATAGTATAGCAGTAATGAGGTTGATCCCATGAGGACACCATTCAAGTACTAGCTCAAACTTTAACTATTGTTTAGCAAACAATATTTCAAAATAATTAAAGTAAACTAAATTAAAACAAAAGGAACTAAAGATAACAATGAGATAATTGATAGATATAAACAAGGATCACATTATCTAGATGTGAATCCCCCTAGCTCTCTTGCATTCCATGAATAATGGAATCAATTACATCAAACAATGAATTGAATTAGCATTCCATTAACTTAGATTAAAAGCTCTCTTGAGTGATTTAATCCCCAATTCCTAGGTAAAGTGTAAGGAATCTCTTCTCAAACACAGTTAAATAATTCATGCATTAAGAACAAGGAATAAAATACCAAAGGGTTTTATAGGCATATCTCTAATGCCCTAATCAACTCTCAATTAACATGAGTGGTCAATTTATATCAAGTTTCTCAAGTCAATAATATGAAAACAATATCTAATTAACAGACTAGCTTTTGCTAATTAGAATAATAAGATTAATCATGAAAATAAAATAATCAAAGATGAATTCATTGAAACTAAAATAATTCAATCCATACAATTAAAGCTAGGGTTCATCAAATCTAAATAAAAAGCAAGTAGTTCATGCTAGAAACTAAAAACAACAAAGAAAGATAGAGATTAAGAAAACCTAAATAGTTCATGATAAAGCCCGAGGAAATCTTGATTTCAATCCTTGATTAATGCTTTAGATCTATCAAATCTTCCTTGAAAAACAACTATAAATATTCTCTATAATTAAAATATATGATTTACACTAGCCAAGGAACCATATAGCATGTTCCCCCGTAGCTCTCTCAGTGATTGAATTCAAGCCCCTTAATTTTTGTCAAAAAATTAGCTTAAATATCCTACCCAAACTGCATGTATGAGTGGTTACATGGCTATGTGATGACTTATGTGATAAGCCCCAAAGTATTCTAGACAAATTTTAATGAGAATTTCAAAAATAATAACCACACAGCTAGAGACACGGTTGTGTGGTGGCCTGTGTGACCTAAAAATGATTGAATTAGGCTTTATATCTTTATGACTTGTAGCTCTTTCTCTTAGCTTTCCAACGACACTTAAATTGCCTCAATCAAACATTTATAGCTCACGTTATGCTCAAAATACTCCAAGGTGTCCAAAGCTATCAAAATACCAACTTTGCCTACATATTCCACACGGCCAACACTACGCGCATCCTTGGGATGGCTCAAGTATAGGTCTTCAATCCTTTAACCAAAGTGCACCATTTTTTGTGCCTTAGCTTTGTCATTCCAAACTAAATTGTTCCGTGGCTTCTAAAATATAGAAATCCCTAAAAGAACTTTGAAATAACACTTAACAAACAAATCAAACTCAATTTAAATATAAAACATAGTAAGATTAGGGGATAAAACATAGACAAATATGCACTTATCAATTTGAAATTGTTAAAAAGAATTTTGAAAACTTGGTTCAAGACTGGAAAATCTTAATGGCATAAATATAGTTAAAAGGGAAACTTGGTGTTCTAATGCTAGATTTTGATAATTGAATAATTATATATATTTTATGTTATGTTAATTCTACATTTCTATAACTAATTTGAATATTTGATAAGGAATTATAGGCTTTCTACAAATTTGACATAAGTGGGACAAGTTAGGGTTCTTATGAACAAGAATGAATTAATTCAAAATAATTAGTAGAAATTGATTGCTTAAGTGGTAATTTGATGAATCTTTAATTAATTTAAAGACTGGAAGGGAAATTGAAAGTTTTCCCCAAATTCTAGGTTTTATGGATCAATTTAGGAATTATGAGATTTAAATTTGAATTCATGAAGTTGAATAAGGAATTAAGCTTGGAAATGATTGCAAATGGGAATATACATATATGTAG
Source organism: Reutealis trisperma (assembly GCA_947687605.1). Lineage (NCBI taxonomy): Eukaryota > Viridiplantae > Streptophyta > Magnoliopsida > Malpighiales > Euphorbiaceae > Reutealis > Reutealis trisperma. The sequence continues at coordinate 1,471,255 of CANTUT010000107.1, read as the reverse complement.
CATTATTAGTATACCTCCATTGTGAGTTGAAATAGTGAAACAAGTATAAAATAGATAAATTATAACTAGTAACATTATTGATTACTAATTGATATGTAATTAAAATAATATGGTGTAGAACCTCAAGGTAAGAGCAAGGAAATTGCTCAAGACCGTGAAAGATACTAAATTAATTAATAGTGAACAATCAATAGGAGCAAAGAAGTTTAAGGTAAGTACTTAATAATATGATGTAATAGTGCCATGTTGTTTACAAACCATTACTTGAAGTACCATCCTTTGACATGTACCTTAAAGTGAAATTGAATATATGTTTGGCCATTGATTGTTGAGCCTTTGAAAATTCATATCCTTCTTATATGATATTTTACTATGATAAGCCTCCTACATTTGTCCTATATTGTGCCCAATGATGAGAATGATTAATATGCCAAACTATTTCCATTGAATTCCTAATATAAACCTTGTATATGTCTTTCATTGATATCCCTGATTAAGCAAAAATCCTCTCTGGTGTGAGGAAATACATCAAACATTATGCACTTGGTATAAGACCGTGTGTAGGACAAGAGTACCCAACCATTATTAGGGGGACGGCCTAGTTGTAAGGCTCGATCAGTCTTGTGTAATGTAATGCACGTGAGTGAGCAAGGCGTAGGCCGCCACTTTTTAATATTCATGTGTAAGGAGCTTTCTGCTTCCAAGTCATTATTATTTTTGCTAAAATGTATACAAAACAAAAATGTCCAATTTTGATTAACATCACTCCATTGCCATCTTGAACCTATCCAAGTGATATCTTATATTGCCTTTATATTATGTACTCTCCTTCCGTACTTGTTTAAAATTTTTCAAGTTAGGGTGACTCATTAGCAAGGTAAATTCTAAGCTATGCTTTTCTACTTGAGACTTGCCTTGCTTAAATTGCTATGTTTTAAGTTTTGCTTATGTTACTCTAAAGATAATAGATCTAGAGCTTTATAGTATTTGAAGGCTTAGTATTAAAATGTATAGTGTTTAAGAGTATTGTAAACAAATGGTAGCAATTATTGTATTTACATATTTATGATAATAAGTAAGAATGTATGAATGGTATTTATTAATACTTAAGAATGATCTTCCAATCAATGGTTATGAAAATGTCATTAAAGTGTATTGGTTATAAATGAATGGATAAAGTAATACTAGAAATTATAAGTTCAATGCGTTCTATAGGTTTATGTGACCTTATGTCTCCGTAAGCTCTTAGACTATCACTACCTAGAAATTGGGTTGTGACAACTAGCCACCTTTTCACCTTGTGCATACAGTTGCCTTAGCCTTTGACTCTAGGTTCCATGTACTATAATAATCAAGACCCTTATACATACATTTATGAAACCTTTTTGGCATGCTTCATAGATTATGCATACATATTATAAGACCAAGCACCCTGTGTCTAGGTTATGTTTTGAACTAAGTCGAGCATCAACCTTCAATCCTCAAACACTTTTTGCCCAAGACTTTCAGCTCATTACCTCCTTTAAGTGCAAAACCATTGGCATCTCACATCTTTTAAGCCCAAAACCTTTGGCACCTCACCTCTTTAAAGACCAAGACTTTTGGCCCATTACCTCCCTGAAGCCTAAAATCTTTAACTCCTTACCTCTTTGACACCTCACCTCTTCTAAGCCCAAGACATTTGGCCCACCATCATCCTTAGGCCAAAAATATTTGATCCTCAACCTAAAAACATAATCCTCAAAGCCTGATACTTTTTTAACCCCATCCTAGGAACCTAATCCTTAAGCCCAAAGACCTTTTGGCGCCTAAGCTAATACTTAACCTTTAAGCAAAAAACTCTTTGGCCCCCACCTTAGGACCTAATTCTTAAGCCCAAAATCTTTTGGCCTCTAACATAAAAATCCAATACTCAAAGCCCAATACCTTTGGCCTAATGAAAAATCATTACCCCAAACACCTTAAGCCCAAAGCCTTTAGCCCAAAATACTTTAGGAAGTCCTTTTTCCTTAAAATTTGCATACCAATCCATCCTTTCAGCACTTTTTCATGCCTTTCTCATACATTTACCTTTTCTTTTCTATTTTTCCTTAAAGGTACTGATGGCCCATTCTTTCAACTGAGACACCATAAATGCATTTTTCACCAACATCTTTAAAAGGCAAGAGGAAAATTTCTAAGCCATACTTACCTCCATCCTTAATGCTTAACAAGATAATTTCAATAATGCTTTAGCCACCCAACAAACCAAATTTAATAAAGCCCTAACTGCTCAATAAGTTAGCTTTAACAAAGCATTGGCCCAGCTCGTCAAAGCCCTATGTTCCTAAAGGCAGTCTATGCATTCAAGCTCCTCGATCATACCTTATGCATCCCATGTTAGTTCGCCCAACATCACACCTCCCCATTTTACTAACCAAACTAAGTCAAATCCAATCAACTCAATTTTCAATGAACCCCATCTTAATCTAACCAACATTGTAGCTCCTTCTATGGTTAATCAACCCGACACCTCTCTTTTTTCAACCAATACCACCTTTGGTCCTATTCTTGTAACCATACAAACTCCTATCATTAACCTTGCCTATGATAAAGAAGTGTCCAAAAATGCTACACAGCTAATTTCAAACACTCATGCCAACCCAATTCCTATTATTGAATTGACCAACAGTGGAGGAGTCCCCAGAAGTCTCATGCCACCAAACACCAAAGTTAACTTTCCTCTTTGCTCGAATCCTTTTTGGGAAATGAAAACCTTTACCCAACCAAACATCGAAAGGCCCATCATACTACACTGAAGCATAATACCACTATGCTCTAGTAAGCTTACACAGTTAAGAAAAGATGCCAGAATAGTAATTCTTGCATTACCAGTCCAATTATCTCCTCCAAGCACAAAAGGAAAAGAGGTAACTACCACCACTAACTAGCAACCCCATAAACCAAAGAGAAGAAATTCACTGATTTAGGAACTCCCTCAAGTGCGGTTTATAAGATGGCCCTTAAAGCCTACCTAGTTAAGCCTCTAGAGTCGAAATCACCCTCCAACCATCCAACTAAAAACTATAGACCTAATTAGGATTGTGAGTACGACCAAGAAGCTAGGCATGAAATAGACACGTGCAATAGCTGAAGACATTGAATCCAAGACCTTATTGATGATGGAAATATCCTCCCTCCAAGGCCAGTACCCAGTGTAACCATCGACCTTAGGGATATTATCAATATTAAGTATGAACACACCTTGCCAAATTCATCTAACCTACCCAGTGACTAGCACTTTGAGGAAAGCATTGGCCTAGCTAACGTGACCTTGTTTAAGTCCTACAATCAAGTTGAATCCAACCATCTAAGGTTCGAGTTTGATTCTTTTAAATTTTTCTCTTAATTTGAGTCTATCAAGTCTTATACTTGTTTCTTTCTTTTTAGCCCTTAGTTAACCAAAGTCAGAGTTAGAGTTTGTGTTGTGTTTCTTTTCTTTTAAGTCTATATTGTATTTTGCAGTTTACCTTAATAAAAGTTAAGAATTTTTCATATTATATCTCATACAAATTCTTTTTTGAATCCAACTTGAATGATACACTATAAAATGAAGAAAAAATAAAAAAAAATTGCATGCATTACACTGTATCATCATGCTAAGTTGGAGATTAAAGATAGAATAACTCTTAGAACTTGACTACAAAATTATTGTGCGCATTAAGGCTATCCTTCCTTAAGCTAAGCCCAGTTAGCTGTTTATTTGGGGCAATCAAATTTGAAATCCTCGATCAAGTATGAGAACATCTTAATAGTTGTAGATCACTTCATAAAGAGGATCAAAGAAAGGCTATGTTGAGTTTTGAAGTAGATAAATTACTAAAATCATAAAAGACCCGATGAGAAGCTGCAAAATATATGAAATGGCTAACAAGATTGTCATGCTTAACTTTTTTTTTCACACTGTAATAAGAACTATGTGAACCTAATTCTCCTTAAGAAAGAAAAAGAATACAAGCAATGTAAAGAATGCATTGGCAACCCAACCGAGGTGCAGTCCAAATCATAGTAAAAATATATTTGTCTTACAAGGCATTATGCTCTCATGGTCTCTAAATCACATCAATTGCATCTCCACTTTCCTTTTAAGAAAAAGATGATGTGTCATTCAAGTTGGATTCTATTCTGAGTCATATCAAAATCCATCTATTTGAATCTATCGAGTTGGTATAAATAATTTATCCTTACAAGCAATCAAATAATTTTATCCTCCTTAGAGTCATCTTTCTTTATGTCACCCCTTTTCTTCTTTTAATCATTCAAAGGGTAAAGAAAGTTTTCAAGTTGAATATTGAATAGTCAAAAATAAAGTTACCCTTACCTTTCATCAAGGACATGTCATTTAAAGACATTCACATTCTTTCGAGCAACCTTTGATTAGTCCACCACCTCTTGTTAAGGGTAAGATCTCTAAGTCATGTTTTCCTATATAAAGTGCTTAAGTCACCAAAAGACCTAAGTCAGATGGCTCTCCCTCTTTCCTGAAAGTTCATCCCAACATCTTTGCTAATCCAACTAAACCCAAAAAGCATTATGACTAAGAGCCTTTCTAGTTCAGATAATGCATTCTTTCCTTTCTATAAAGAAGAAAAAAGGAAGAACCACAAAGCTGAAGCCCTTAGCTAAACCAACAACAATAAAAACTATAAAAAATCTGCATCACCCAAGCCATGCACCGAAAGCCCACAACCTACTTTGAATCCCTAGTTTCTTGGCAAAGTGAAAGCCATGCACACTTTTTAAAAGTCCCAACTTCAAATCCTAAGCCAATGGAGAAAGCCTATCTCCTATTTGCAAAGCCCTGATAGCAGTATACGCCCTATAATAATTATATAATAGTAGATAAAAATTTCCAATGGTATAATAAATATATTCTTTATATGAAAAAAGTGTTATATTATAGAATATAGTCTCAAAGTATATATAAGAGGATCTATTCTCAAGTGTTGAGAATATTATAACAGATTGCACTTGTACAAATATTTTAAATATATTCATAATCATAGGATTAATGATTAGGCATCATTAATTTTGAAAGATCATCACCTCTATTTGTTTTGTATAATCACCTCTATTTGTTTTGTATAATTAGTATGTGATAAAGATGATTATGAAGGCAGTGAATCTCATATTGCTTGATATGTGATGTCAATACAAACATATGGATATTCATAAGATGAATAGTCAAACTATGACGTTATATGATAATAATATAGAGTTTTACTACTTGTTAATTATTTATCATCTAGGTCATAATAATGCATATAGTCCTTTGACTTAAGGGATACTATATCTCATACATAGGTGGTTAAGATTTATTACTGCTTATGTAGATATACTATTCATGTATGGATATATGGCATGTGATAATTCTAATTCATTGTATCTAGAGGTAAGTGATCACCAAGATAGAATTTATTACCTTGTGTAAACAAGGTTGAGATCTTATGCTATTTAGTTATTTTTAATACTTAAGTTCTTTTCCAAGACAGAAAGATTCAGTAAAAGGAGTTTCCAATAAGAACCTAATCTTATCAAGAATTAGAACTAAGACAAGGATATAGAATTAAGGCACATTAGGGTTTGACATAAACCATTACCCTTAAAGGATAAAATGGTCATTTCACCATTTGAAGAAGCAAAGTCCACTTTTGTCTCTCATCAAATGAGGAGCTAAAAGGATAGTATAGTCTTTGTGAAGACTTAAGGGTTAAATCTTGAAGAAAAGAAGTATATAAGTGTTATGTTCATCTTTTCTTCATAAGGTAAACATCATTTTTGGAGTTAATGCAACTTTGAAGTGAAAGAAGTTGAGAGAAAAAATAAAAGAAGAAACAGTTTCTTTAAGTTTTCTTTTAATCTTCAATTCTTTTTCTTAGTTCTTTGTAAAAGAACAAAATTGCTTGTGATTTGAAAGTATGTTTAGTCCAAGACAATCAAATAGAAATCTTATCTTCCTAAAGATTTTTAAGGGAAGATCTTGAATCAAAATTAGGAAACCATGAGAGGGATTCAAGAACACCAAATAAAACAAAGGGAAACTTGAAGGTGAGCGAGGTACGGATTATTTAGAGGCTTTACACCAAAAGAGCTCTTTGTAAAAGAAAGAAGGAACTTTCAAGAGGTAGTATGATTACTCTTCCTTCTTCTTTCTTTGCATATGTGTTTTACATTCAAATTAATTGATTGCTTGAATGAATGTTTAGATCTAACTGGGCAAAGTCAAAGTTAAAATGTTTGAAATTTCACCCACCACCTTGCTTCCACTATGGTTAGCTCCACCATTCTTTCAATTGGTATTAGAGCCACTTAATTTCTATGTAAAACCATTGTATTTATTGTTTTGGAGTTTTTGATTTGGTTGAAAAAGAGTTATTGAACAAATGTTGTTCTCTTGGACACAGAATTCGTGCTCGCGAATCAAGCATCACAATCTGAATTTTCACATTGCAACCACCATATTGATGTTAGGCCTATGAACTTGTGGATCAAAACAAATGTTTTTAAGTCGGTCATAGAAATTGCGCCCGCTATACTAATGTCGTGCCCACAAAAGGAGTTGCAATTCCTGCTGTGTCTGTCTCAACTTTTATTTTTTTCAAAATTGTTTTGGATTTATTTTTCAATCAAATAAATTTCTATAACTTAAAATATGATTTTAAGCTATAAAAGCTTTGAATATATGGTATTCAAAATGGATATTTTAAAAGAGGCATGGATGGTTGTATATTTATGTTTTGTTGTTATTTAAGAGGCATGGATGGTTGATCATAGATTAGGAAGCCATAATGTGTGATTTCTTATATGGACTTGTAATAATTAATTTTATTATTTGATGGAATATAATTAAATGTTAATTACTTATTTAGGTTGTAATTAATTTCATGGAGCCTATAAGCTCTTTTGTTTTTGTAATCTCACTTTGGAATGCCAAGATTACTAACGTACATATGGAGATGTGGAGATGCAAGAACAAGAAGAGGTTGAGCCCATCAAGATGCCTAGTGAGAGCATAAAGATGCAAATGTTACAATCTTATGCTTGTAATTAGTATAAACTAAAATCCCTAACCCATTCCTTGTGGCTAAGAAGTGGGGCCATAATAATCCATGATCCTACCTATGTATGTTGTCCATTTTATGAAATATATATGCGATATATATGAATGCATTTGATATATGTTTAAAATGGATAATGTGCAAAGTGAGACTAAACCATTAAAGTCTGAAAATCTTCCATAGAAAATATAAAGTCATAGTTCTCGATTGGAGCAATAATTCAAGAAAATTTAGATACTTATGTCATCAGTTATAGATACAAAAGGGTGATATATTTGGTTTGAATGTTTTCTTTGAAGTTATTGTGAAACATATGATGTTACGAGTATAGGATTATTGTATGTCAATAATGACAATGAGCATCTAGAACATATGATGTTTAAATCATAATACTTGTTGGTCCAATGGGTTCAACTTGACTAGTGTGAAAGGCTAATAATGACAATGTGTATCTGAGATTAAAAACACTAGGAACTGAATTGATTGAGCCTCACAAAGAGTTGTGATGAATAAATGTTGTCCACTTGCTAGATATCAAAGTTCTAATAAAGATAATGTGTATCTGAGGAATTTGTGATAATCTAATAAAAATTCAATCACCTACTAGAAATCCACCCCAACAAGATTGGAAGTATAGGATTCGCCAAATTAGTGAAATTATCGTTTTGATTAAAGATCGAATCATTATGGTAGCTACATAACTACATAAGTTATTAATCTTGTTATTTTCTATATTTTGATAATATGAAATTGAAAAACCTATCTATATTTAATTCTTTTAAACTTACAGGGCTTAAATTTATGGACTAGTTTGATAATCTTAAAATGTTCTTTGCATATAAGTACATAGTGTATATATTCGATTTGATTTATTCTTGGTCTTTTAGAAAAAATACTACTCCAAAGAAACATATCACTTTATGTGCAATGAAAAAAAAAATATTGAATGACTTTGATGCTATATGATTGTTTTATAAGTCAAGGATTACAAAAACAATATATGAGTATGACAAGACTCCAAGTAATTATGCATCATCTACAAGAATTGTATGATAAGCATAGATACCCTGATCCATGTGAGATATTGGCATAGTTATTTTGTTTGAATATGAAGAAAATTATAAAAAAAAAGAAAAAGGAAAAGAAAAGAAAGAAAAGGGAAGGAAAATAAATTATACAAGAAGAAAAGAAGAAAGTGTTTCTTCTTGATCTTCGTAACTTTATTTTTCTTTGTCTTCTCCATATTTTTCCTTATTGATCTTATCCTTACTATTCAACTAGAATAAGAAATTAGAGAAAAGAAATCAAAGAAGAAAATGTTTCATCTTTATTTTATTGTTCTTCTATTTTTTTTGTCTAGTATTCTTTGTGAAAGAATTTAAATTGTGAGAGACCTATTTTATTTCTTATTAATTTTTAATTAAATTAAATTTCATATGATGATTAAATTCATCAAACAACTAGAGAGTCTAGATCTTTTGATGAATAATAATTTATCAAATAGTTTAATTCTTCAAATTCATTCCAAATTTCTATAAGATGGAAAGTGCACTTTTAAGGTAATAGAAAATATTTCTATTATAAACCCTAAAAGGGAAATTGCAAGGGACAAGTCCATGGATAATGCTACAATTGGCAAAGGAAAATGTTTCTATTGTCAATATTGTGAATATTGAAAAAGTAATTGTTCTATGTATTGAGAATATTAAAAGGATAAAAAAAAAAAGGATAAACTTTGTAAAGGTAAATCTATCTCTTGTTACTATATTCTAATAATTCATGTAGTTCATCTATTGGTAGGATTCATGATATAGGTGCTTCTATGCCTTATGCATGATCAAAGTAAGCAACAAAAGCATGGAGATTAGATGAAGTGACTTCAAAAGATCTAAGGGGAAAAGTGTTGTTTCCAAAGAGCTTTTAGGATATGTCATGATGATTTTAGAAATCATATTTTGTATGTCTTGTATGGACTTAATGATGTTTTAGAAATCATATTTTGTAAATCATCTATATATTTAACACTTGAGATACATTATTTTGTAACTTCAAGCAATTATGAATTCCGTTAAGAGAAAAATGTTTGCGTGGTTTGTTATGTTAATAAACTTAAGAGTATGAATTATATGTTTGATGTATTATTATTAAGCTAATAATAACAAAAAAATTCCAAGTGCTTTTATGATAATGCCATAAAGAACTCCAATTTAAAACCATTATGATTTCTTAGATGAGTTTGTCTAACTAAAGATAAGACAACTTAGTTGGATAACATATGTCACTACCCATTAGGGTATGAAATTGTTTTAACTTAGAAGTCTAGTATCTAATGCAAAAATAATTAGATCACCTTTTGTTAGACAAAAGGGTAGAAATCAAAGAAGTTTTAGAATTTATGCATATAGATGCATTAATACCATTTTTGAAATGGTTAGTGTGAGTTTTCCTTATTCGTTATATTTACCTAAATATATAAATTGGACCCATTCAGAAAAGGTAAATATAATGAAGTGTTCATTGAATTCTTTGAAACATTAAAGAAATTCAAGATGAAAAAGCAAATAAATATTAAGGGCATTTCATACAAAAAGGAAAAGAGTATCATAACCCTTTGATATGATAAAAGTGGGGAGAACTCAATTACTAATTTTTGAGGAATTCCCTAAATATAAAATTGGCATATAATCATAATTCTTTTTTGGAAAATCATATGTGATAGTATACTCAAAAGAATAAAATTACAATATATATGATATGATGTAATAGATGATGAACTACAAAAGTTTTTGTTTATTTCCTTTTGGAGATTTACAATTAATAGCAAAATATTCATAAATAGAATTATCTCCAAAGTCTATCTAATCCCAACTCATATATGATGTGATATGGATAAATATCAAAATTCTTAATCATAATAAAATTTGAGATATCTAGTTTATTTGATAAGTTGAAATTAGACAATTAGAAGATAATTCTAATTAAGATAAGATTTGTTGGTTATCCTAAAGTTGATTTAGGATAGTACTCCTATCTTTTTCATAACAAAGAGTTGCTAGCAAATATATTATTTCTTAATAAAGTGTTTATTCAAGAAAGTGACATAATTGACCAAGATAAAACAATTAGGTGAATGTTATCCAATAATGTCTAACAAAATAATCAAAGAAAATTTGATCAACCCTATGAAAAGACTAAAACTAACTAAATATTTTATCCTTATAAGCTGCTAAAGGTTTAGTAGAATATCTAATTTTTCTATAAGATATGATTTTCTTTATATGAATACATAATAGTTGTATATTCATGATGAAGTAAATCATAAGATTGTAAAATATCTAATCTTAAGAAAAATATAATTTCCTTCATATGAATGCACAAAATTTTTACATTCATGATGATGCTAATTATGAGATGATTCTATTATATCTATATATGATATAGCAATGCTTATTAATTATGAATTTGACATATAGATGTCAAAACTAGTTTTCTTTCTCTAGGAAAGAAAATATAATCATGGAATAAATCTAAAGGCTTAGAGTCTTAAGAAAATTCCAAAGTATGCAAAACCTTAAGGAGTTGTATCATCACAAGATGAGTCCTTTATATGCAAAATGATAGTGGGAGTCTCCTTACTTTCTAGTTTTGTACATGGATAACACATTGGTTGGTAAAAGTATTAATATATTTGCATTTGTAGAATGGTTTAACCATTACTTTCTTCATTTAGACTTGAGATAAATATTTTACATTCTTGATAGTTCATAACTATAGAGATAGATTGAATAGAATGTTAAATATGTCTAAGTCGATATTTTGGAAAAAGATGTTGAAAAGTTCAACATTTTAATTCCAAAAGTGTTATTTCCTATGATTTTGATATCCACTTTTTGAGGGTTGATTCCCTAGATACCCAAGGAAAGTATGGCATTGATTCCTTATAATTTGAATATAGGAAATCTAAATTATACAAGAGTTGTATAATAACCTGGATGTTGAGAAGGTTGTTAGTATGACTAACAAATTCTAATCATATCTAGGATTAAATTATTGGAAATGTAAAAAAAAATTATTCTAAAGTACTTGAGAAGTATTTAAGACTTAATTTTGATAAATGAAGAATGTTACTACATAAATGATAGAGAGTCTATCACTGGGATTGTTGTTATCTGTGATGAGGTAATAATTTGCTAAAAAAGTTCTAAGTAAATTATTGTTACAAACTTCATTACAAAAGCCAAATTTGCTACACAAGATGTTATAAATAAGAAGTTGTTTTAGATTCAATAGTTGTGAATTGTTTAAGAGTTTCTCCAATATATCATAAGTATCTCTCTACTATTATAATAATGGAGCCTTAGCCTAGGGCAAGGGAACTCAAGTCTCACATAAAAATCCAAAATACTTCATGGGGCATTATGATATTATCAAATCAATTGTTGGAATAGGGCATTCTAACCTTGCAAAAAATAATGTTAGCCATTAACTTGGTTAATCCATTATCTAAAGTCAAAACATATTAATAGTTAAACTTCATCTTGAGAAGATGAGTTTTTGATACTAAGCAAAGATTAATAGCAACATGTGCCCTAAGAGCCATATAATAGTAATGTAATATTAGATAATAATTCCCAACGGCATTGTTGACCTAAGTTATTTGAAAACTTAGTCAATCTCTATTTTGATCTTGTCAATCAAATTAAAAGCTATCTAATGTTTGTTCAAGTGTTTATTTTATAGAATATATCATATTTATTGACTGAAATTGAAAGGAAATCAAAATCTTCCAAAGTATATTGGATTGCTTTTGAGTCGCAATCAAGATTAATAAATCGCAACCGCGACCATGAAATAGCGACCACGAGTATGTAATCACAACCAAGAAACTTAAGAAGCCAATTTGATCAATTTCACTCAGAGTGAATCGCGATGTCAGTCGTGACCACGACCAAGGGCATGATCCTGGATTCGTAAGCACGAATTGGTAGTCGCGATCACGATATTCATACTGAGATCCAAGCTTGCAATAGATAGTTGAAGAGCCAGTGAGAAAATACCATGTATTATCTAGCCATCATGAATTATGAATATCGCGACTATGAAAGTTTAGTCTCAATCACGAAAATGTAGTTGCGACCGCAAAATAGGTTTAGTGATCATGACCCAGCTTTGATAGTGTATTTAATGCAGAATATTATGGCTGTTGTGAGGATCCTTCTTAGTATCTCTTTATAACAAGAATTTAGAGGGAAGAAGCTATAAATACCCCCTCCAAAGACCCTCATAATGATCCAAAAACTTTCATTTAAACCAAACTCTTGCAATTTTATTTCTCAAAGCATTTACCTCTTAATTGTTATCATTTGGTTATTGTAAGAGCATTAATAGCTCAAAGGGTTGAGTGTTAGCCTTGGAAATACATATTATTGGGTTGAGAGTGAGCCATTAGAAAACTCTTGTATAGGTTTGAGTGTGAGCCTAAGGGAAACACTTGTAAAGATTGTGTGTGAACCATTGAAAACACATTATAAGTTTGGAGTGAGCTTAAAAGTCCTTGTAAGCATCATTTAGTAGTAGAATACCCAATTGAGATTGGGGAGTGGATGTAGGATTCCTTAATCCCTGAACCACTATAAAATTGATTGTGTTCATTCTCTTTCCTTTCTCTTTCTACATAATTTTTAATTTTCCACCAATTCAACCCCCCTTCATGGTGCATCAAGGTAAACAAGTGGTATCAGAGATTTGGTCACATTCTTCAAGCTTAATTATGTGAGAAAAATCAAAATGGCTAATGAAGGGATGCATCACCTCAAGCCACACTTCAATGGTACTGATTATGCACATTGGAAATATAGAATGGATGTATATCTTGATAGTGATGTCATTGATGTATGGGATTGCATAATCAAATAATGCAAACCTCCATCAAGTAAAGTTGATGATGTTGAAGAATTGGTTCCTAGAGAAGAATAGGTGGATGCATAAAGAAAAGCTAATGGGAAAAATAAGAAAGCTATGGCAATTCTTCTTAGTTCACTTTTAAGAGAAGAATGTGGTAGAGTTCAACATTGTTCAAGTGTATTTAGTATTTAGAAATCTTTAGAAAACTACCATGAAGGAACTAAGCAAGTCAAGGAGAAAAAGATTCAGTTGTACATAATTGAATATTAGCTTTTAAAGATGAAAGCATCACTGACATGAGAAATAGGCTTCTAGCCCTAGTCACTAATAAGAAGAAATTGGGCAAAGTATACACCTTAAATGATATAAACTATAAGATTCTTAAAACTCTCCCAAAGAAAGATTATAGAGCTAGAATTGCTGGCATAGAAGAAGCTAATGAGAATCTTGGAAAGGTTCCTACTGATGTCCTCATTGGAAAACTCCTTACCAAAGAAATGTCTCTCTATTGATAGAGAAGGAAGAGAATCAAGAGAACGAGAAAAAGAAATCCTTAGCTCTCAAATCCTCCCTCAAAAGCAAAAAGGAATATGAGAGCTCAAGCGAATCGGAGGAGAGTGAAGATGATGATGATGAAGAACTTGCTATGCTCTCAAAAAGGGTCAAATACATCATCAAGAGAAGAAAGAAAGAAAAGAGGCCCTTTAGGAGATCATCATCAAATTACAACTCAATGTCACATCCCAACTTTAGAGATATGACAGTCCTAGAACATAGGGAGACATAAGGTCACCCATGCCCATAGAACCCATTGACACATATACAAATCATGCCTAGGATCGTACCAAACCTTTTACAATAACTTATTTATAATATTATGTAAAAAGTTTTAATTGCGAAAGATGGTAATTAGACACTTCACATGTAATCCATAAGGAAAATAATATTCACAATTCACTCAAAAACCTTAATAAATAACAACTCAAAATAAACATCAAAAATAAATATTCCCAGAGCATCTAATGACAGTACTTCATAACATAATATTATTAATGACTTTGACAAGGAATCCCCAAGCGAAGTAGAATGCTTGAGCCATCACCTTGCCTCCTTATACAGCTCACCTAGAACCACATAAGGAAAGAAAAGAAAAGGGAGTGAGAAAGATGATCTCAATGAGTAAATGTTAAAACACATACATTAACACATATTCCTTTGAAAAGGAAACTCATTGCTTATACACATAGTTCATGATTTACAATTCATGAATCAAGTTACAATTTAGCAAGGGTTCAATTTAACAAGTTTGCAGAAATCACACTTATAACGCATAGAGAGTGGAGGCTATTGCTCTACCACATGAACACATAGAGGAGAGGTGGCCTTAAACCAAATTCCAACTCCTATCATATAGAAGGCGTGAAGCTGATTAGGCCCCACAGCTAGAATCGCCCCTTTCTAGCTGAGGCAGATACACTACCCCTATCCATTGAGTTAAGACCACATGCACAGATTCTGATGATTACCCACATCAGCACGAGGACTTCTACAAAAAGGGTTAAAGGTACCATAGCTAAAGCTAATGGTAATCACAAATAACAATATCACATAAGGCAACAATAACAAGTATCACAATAACAATTGTTGTTTAAGTTTCGAACAAAAGATACAATGATAGTGTAGTTCTAGAAAGAATATAAGTTAGGATAATAATCATAAGAAATTATTATTGGATAAACAAAAATATGGTTTTTGGACCAATTGTCCTTTGGCAACCCAAGCTTAACAAAGAAATCATATAATAATATTTTAGAATAGAAAGAACTTGGGTTTCAAAGATCTCAAAGGCTCACATAACATGATATCACATACTTGTAACATAACATAATGTTTATTCACACTTGGAGCATGAATACAGTGTTTACTCACCTTGTGGTTCCTTCGCTCCTAGTAATTATAGCCCTTGACTTCTAATAGTCCTCAAGCTCTAACATAATATTTCATTCAATACTTAGTATTCATTTATTCATGATGCTACCCTATCACATAACTACCCCAAGCACATATAACATTCACATACACTTAGAGTTGCATATAGAAGTGCACCCATCACTTGCACATCACATGTTGACTTTAAAAGTCTTGTACACTTAGCCTTTATAGGCCCACATGAAAACACATTGTAACTCATGTCAGTACCTTTCTAAGGTCAACACAATATTATAATCTTAATATCAATTCACTTTAATAATCATCTTAATATGCTTAACACTTCCATATATGTCAACTTAACAAATAACCTTTCAAATATCATGCTTATCTCTTATGACCAATTCCTTCAATCAATCACTTCATTAATTCAAGCCCATTAATTCATTGTTAATTCATCATAAAATCCATTTCCATATTATCCAATCACATTCACATTCCAATCACAACATAAAGTTAAGATACCTTAAGTATACCTTCAGTATACCAAAGTGCCTCTAGGCTTGTCTAGGGTCATTCCTTCAACTATCATGAAATTTTATCATTTATTATACATATATACATGTCAATAATCATTAAAATACATCCCATAAAATTTATATACATTGGGATAAAAATCCCATAGTAGGCCAAATTGTCAATACCTTTCTAAGATTAACACAATATCATTATCATAATATCAATTCACTTTAACAATCATCTTAGTATGCTTAACACTTCCATATATGTCAACTTAACAAATAACCTTTCAAGTATCATGCTTATCTCTTATGACCAATTCCTTGAATCAATCACTTCATTAATTCAAGACCATTAATTCATTGTTAATTCATCATAAAATCCATTTCCATATTATCCAATCATATTTATATTCTAATCACAGCATAAAGTTAAGATACCTTAAGTATACCTTCAGTATACCAAAGTGCCTGTAGGCTTGTCTAAGGTCATTCTTTCAACTATCATGCAATTTTATCATTTATTATACATGCATACATGTCAATAATCATTAAAATACATCACATAAAATTTATATACATTGGGATAAAAATCACATAGTAGGCCGAATGCATCATCAAAGGAAAAACTGAATTTTTCTTACTTTTCGCACTTTCCATATATTACAGTAATATGTAGAAACATGGCTTGAACCAAGATTTTTCATGTAAACATGATAAAAATCATTTTAGAATATTAATCTACATGAATCAGCAGCAATAGGTGTGTTATGTACATGAAAATTCCAATTTTAGGTTTTAGGATGCAAAACCATGAGTTTTCTTATTTTTGGTATTTTTTGGTCATTACAGTAATATGTAAATAGGTGATTTAAACCATTATTCTTCATCCAATCACAGCAAATATCAGTTTAGAATACCACATATATGATTCGGCAACCACAGATAATAATTATGCATGAAAATTCCAAAGTTTAAGGCTTAGGGTGAAAATCATGAGTTTTTGCGCTTTTCGTGCTTTCTGTTCATTACAGCGATATGCAAACACATGATTTAAATCATTATTTTTCATTCAAACAAAACAAATATCAGACTAGTATCCAATCATATACAAATCAGTAGCCACATATTAAAATAATAATAGAATTTTCCAACTTCTAAGTTCTAGCACAAAAACCTTGAATTCCTTTGTTTTCTGAAACCTTTTCGGTGATTATAGAAATATGCAGAAATATAATTTAATCCAATATTTTTCATCAAAACGCATCAAAAATCATTTAGAAATCATTCATGTAGGAACACCACCCCCCCCCCCCCCCCCCCCCCCCCGCCCCTCCTTGTAGTGTTTATGCATAAAAATTTCAATTTTAAGTTACAAGATTCACCTTTGGAGAAATCGCATGGAAAGATTTATATTTTTGATAGACAATTAAATTTCTCTTTAAAAAACACACCTAAACTGAATTAAATCTATAAAAATTAGTAAACAACCAGTTCAAAATAATTTTCTCATAATTAATTTCATAGAAATCATATGGGAATTGAAAGAGAAGAAAAACTTATGATTACAGTCAAGAAATCGCGAAATTGAAAAATGTTTTCTTAATTTTAGTAGAGAGATTTTTTTTTGTCAAATACAGAAAATTAGAGTGATGGCTACTAGAACATTAGAGCTGACCAAAATGTTCATATTCAAATGTAGGGTTTTAGGCAATTTCCACTAATACCCTTAATGAGCTAGGTTAGAAGGGTTTTTGGGTAGTGGGCTTTTAGGTATTTGGGCTTTTTATTTAAATTAGGGGCTGATTATAAGTAATTAAAATAAAAATATTTTTCTTAATATTTTCATTAAAATTTTCCCCAAAACATTTATTTAAAAATTATTTTAAAATACTCATAAAGTCATTTTATGCTTAAAAACTACCTTTATGCATGAAAATTCATTTTATTTAAACTAATTTATTTTATGCTAATGTAGTTCATATAAGTTATTTATTTCACAATAATAACTCATATTATGCATATTAAAAATTAATTTAACATGCCATATGCTCATCAATCACATAGAACATAAATTCCCATAAAAGCACACACTTAACCTAAATAATTCTAAATCAAGCAAATTGTCATAAAAATTTCTAGGGTAGGTGTGGGTGTTGCACTCAAACTCAAGCAAAGAAAAGAAGAATGACATTACTTGCTATGAATTTGGCAAGCAAGATCATATAAAAATAGAATGTCCCACCATCAAGAAGAAAAAGAAATGGGAAGAAGGGTTTCAAAGCAATATGGGATGATGACTCCTTAAGTGATGAAGAGGAAGAGGATGTAGCAAACTTATGTTTCATGGCCTTAGAGGACTCATCAAATGAGGTAAGCTCTAACTCTCAATCTTGTGATGATATTGATGATGATATGCATGATGAGAATGAGCTAATTTGTAACAACCCACACCCACCCTAGTAATTTTCGTGATAAATTGCTTGATTTAGAACTAATAAGGTTAAGTGTATGCTTGTATGAAAATTTATGATCTAAGTGATTGATGAGTATGTGGCATATTAAATTAATTTTAATATGCATAATATGAGTTGCTATTGTGAAATAAATGATTTACATGAAGTGCATTTGCATAAAAGAATTTATTTTAACTAAAATAAATTTTCATACATAAGACAATTTTTAAGCATAAAATAATTTCATTGGTATTTTTAAAATATTTTTAAATAAATATTTTTGAGGGAAATGTTCCAAAATTAATAAGAAAAAATATTCTTTTTATTTTAATTCCATTCAGCTGAAATTTTTAAGGAAAAGCCCAAATACCCAAAAGCCCACTACACAAAAATTCTCCTAACCTATTTCATTAAGGGTAATAGTGGAAATTCCACTCCAACCCTAATATATATTCTAATTTTTGGCCAAACAAGGGTTTCAAGTAGCCATTCTCTTATTCTTTCTGTATTTTGATAGAAAAACCTCTCAAAATATTTCTCTCTACGGAAATATTGAAAACACCTTTCCATTTCACGATTTCGTGACCGTAATCATAAGTTTTTATTCTCTTTCGATTTCTAAACTGATTTCTATGAAATAAATTATGGAAAAATTATTTTGAACTATTTGATTACTGATTTATATAGATTCAATTCAGTTTGAGTGAATTTTTGGGAAAGAAAATTTATTTTCTACCAAAAAACATGATTCTTTCCGCAAGATTTCTCTAAAGGTGAATTCTATAACTTAAAATCACAATTTTATTGCATAAATATCATAAGAGGGGGGGGGGGGGGAGGTGATTTTTGCATGGTTATATTCTAAACTAATTTTTGATTTGTTTTGATGAAAAATATTGGGTTAAATAATATTTTTGCATATTTCTACGATGACCGAAAAGATTCGAAAAAACAAAGGAATTCAAGGTTTTCATGTTAGAACTTGGAAGTTAGAAAATTTTATTCTTTCATGGTCATATGGCTACCGATTTGTATGTATAGGTGTTCTAATATGATATTTGTTTTATTTAGATGAAAAATAATGATTTGAATCATGTGTCTGTTTATCGCTAAAATGAACGAAACACGCGGAAAGCGCGGGAACTCATGATTTTTCACCTAAGCCTTGAACTTGGAATTTTTTTGTATAAACCCTATCTATGGCTACCGAATCATGAAGGAAGGTGTTCTAAACTGATTTTTTCTATGATTGAATGAAAAATAATAGTTTAAACAATCTGTTTGTATATTTCTAAAATGACTGGAAAATACCAAAAAACAAGAAAACTTATGTTTTTGTGCACTATAATACAAAAGATTGAATTTTTATATATTAATAACACCAATAGTGGCTGATTCCTATGAATTTATATTCTAAAATGATTTTTGTTATGTTTACATGAAAAATCTTGGTTCAAACCATATTTTTACATATTTCTGAAATAGACGGAAAGCACAAAAAGAAGAAGAATTTGGTTTTTACCTTAATGATGCATTCGGCCTACATAAACAATTTTGTCCAAATGTTTATAAATTTTATGTGATGTGTCTTGGTGATTGTTGACATGTATGTATGTATAATAGATGATAAAATTGCATGTTAGTTGAAGGTATGATCCTAAATAAGCTTAAATGTAATATGGTATACTTAAGGTATCTTAACCTTGTATTGTGATTAGAATGCAAATGTGATTGAGGAATTGGAACTAGATGTCATGATGGCTTGATAATGAATATACAATTATGAGTTAATGAAGTGAAAGGGATCATAAGAGTTAAGCATGATGTTTGAAGGATTAATTGTTAAGTTGACATGTATGGAAGTGTAAAGTGAATTAAGATAATTGATAAGTGAATTGATATTGAGGTAATGATATTGTGATGACCTTAAAAAGGTATTGATATGATTGCAATGTGTTTTCATGTGAGCCTATAAGGCCTAAGTATGTAAGACTTTTAAGTCAACGTGCTATGTGCAAGTGATGAGTACACCTATGACTGGACTCTAAGTGTATGTGTATGCTATATGTTTATGGGTAGTTATGGGATAGGAGCATCATGAGTAAATAAATACTAAGTATTAAATCAAATATTATGTTAGAGTTTAAGGAGCTTTAAAAGTGCAAAAAGGATAACGTGTACTAGGAGCAAAGGAACCCCAAGGTGAGTAAACACTATGTTCATGTTACAAGTGTGAGTAAACATCATATTCATGTTATAAGTGTAAACAACATTTTGTTGTGTTACAAGAATGTGATATTGTTATGTGAACCTTTGTGATCTTTGAAACCCAAGTTCTTTCTATTTTAAATTTTATCATATGATTTCTTTGTCAAGCTTGGGTTGCCAAGGGACATTTGGTCTAAAACTATTTTGTTATCTAATGAGAATTTCTTGTGAATTAACACCCTAACTTGTATTCTTTCTGGAACTACACTTTCATTGTATCATTGTTTGAAAGCCAAACTACTATTGATATTGAATTATATGTTATTGTTGCCTTATGTGATATTGTTAATTGTGTTTACCAATATCTCTAGCTATGGTACCTTTACCCTTTATGCAGAATCCTCGTGCCGATGTGGGTAATCATCGGAACCTGTGCACATGGTCTTAACCCGATGGATAGGGGTAGTGTATCCACCTTAGCTAGAAGGGGCAGTTTTAGCTATGGGGCCTGATCAGCTTCACGCTTTCTATGTGATAGGAGTTGGAATTTGGTATAAGGCCACCTCTCCTCTATGTGTTCGAGTGATAGAGCAATAGCCTTCACTCTCTACGTATTATAAGTGTGATTTCTGCAAACTTGCCCAATTGAAACCTTGCTAAATTGCAACCTGATTCATGAGTTATAAACCATGAACTATGTGTATAAGCTGTGTGTTTCCTTTTAAAGGAATATGTGATAATGTATGTGCCTTTTCGTTTACTCATTGAGATCATCTATCTCACTCCTTTTCCTTGTGTGGTTCCAGGTGAGCAAATGTGAGGAGGCAAGGTGATGGCTCAAGCATTCTACTTCGCTTGGGGAATTCCTTATCCGAGTTATCAATAATACTACGTTTATGAAGTCTTATCTTTAGGAGCTCTGGGAATGTTGATTGATACTTATCGAGATAAACATGATTTTCCTTATGGACTTTATATGTAATGATTTATTTTAAGTCTTCCACAATTTATGGTATTTATCTAAATGTTTTAAATGAGTTAATGAAAGAGGTTCGGTAAAATCCTAGGCATGATTGTTATATGTTAATAGGTTCTATAGGCGTGGCTGACCTTATGTCTCCCTATGTTCTAGGACCGTCGTATCTCATAAGGTTGGGATGTGACATAATTAAAGCTATGAATTTAAAATGCAAAAAGTATAAATCAAAAATGAAATTTTTTAAGGAAAAGCATTCTAAGTTGCAGGAGAATTTTAAAGAATTAGAAAAACTTTTTTTATGCTTGAAAACCTCCAATGTTAGCTTAAAAAGCTCATTAGAGGAAATCACTTCTAAAAACTCCTCTTTTAATTCTTTATATAAAGAAAACAATGCTTTAAAAGTTAAGGTTGAAGAATTAAGAAACTCAATCTCAAAATTTCACAAAGGAAAAGAAGCCTTGGATACTCATATTATATCACAAAGGCCACCCCTTGTGAGACATGGTCTTGGCTTTGATAGCTCATCTCCATCCACATCCTCACCCACTATGTTCATAAAGGCTATAACTTCTTAAACCTCTGGCATTGAGGTAATTCATAAGTGAAAACACACACTAAACCTCCAAGCCCCGAAAGGACTCGAAAGGTTACATTAGACTCAAGAGCTAAGCCTCAAAGAGTTAACCATGCATTCATGTATCAAAAAAGGCATGCTCAAAGACATCCACATCCACAACATAATACTTGTTCTTATATGCATTCATGTCATAATGTTGTGAAAAGACCAAAACTTTTTGACAAAATGGCTAAGAAAACCTTTGGGTCAAAACTCAAATGCCATTATTGTATGAAAGATGGTCGCATAAATGTATTTTGTTATATAAGGAAGGTTCAACTCAAACTTGAGGACCCTTCCAAGGCTAACCCCTAAGGACCCAAGTATATTTGGGTGCTTAAAACAAGATGATTAATCCTTTTTTGTAGGTGTGTCTCAAATCCACTACCAAGGAGAACAAATGACATGTAGATAGTGGATGTTCAAGATAAATGACCATAAATGCAAGCCTCTTCACAAATTTGAAAGAAAAGAGAGGTGAAAACATCACATTTGGTAACAATGCCAAAGGTAAGATAGTTGGCATTGGTACCATTGGTAAGAGCAATCTTTCTCTCATTGAAAATGTTCTTTTGGTTGATGGCTTAAAATTTAAGTTGCTTAGTGTAAGTCAATTATGTGATAAGGGTAATAAAGTCACCTTTGACTCTAAAGCATGCATTGTCACCACTTTAGTTAATGACAATATAGTGTTTAAGGGTGAAAGGGAGGGCAATACCTACATGATTGACTTAGATGATTTGGCTAACCAAGATGTCAAATGTTTCATGTTTATTAGCAATGAATCTTCGCTTTGGCATAGAAGTCTTAGGTATACAAGTATGGAGCTTCTTCATAGTCTTTGCAAGGATGAGCCTGTTGAAGGACTTCCAAAGATTAAATTCTTAAAGGACAAGACATATGGACCTTGTCAAATAGGAAAGCAACACAGGTCATCCTACAAATCAAAAGATTTTGTAAGTACTTCTAGATCTCTTCAACTTATTCATATGGATTTGTTTGGACCTAGTAGAGTTGCTAGTTTAGGTGGAAAAAAGTATGCCTATGTGCTTATTGAT
Source organism: Reutealis trisperma (assembly GCA_947687605.1). Taxonomy (NCBI): domain Eukaryota; kingdom Viridiplantae; phylum Streptophyta; class Magnoliopsida; order Malpighiales; family Euphorbiaceae; genus Reutealis; species Reutealis trisperma. The sequence goes on along the minus strand of CANTUT010000107.1, from coordinate 1,448,490 downwards.
GACCACTCTAGATTTACTTGGCTTAGTTTCTTGACTCATAAAAGTGATGCTTTTGATGCATTTAAAAGTTTTGCAAAAAGAGTTCAAAATGAGAAAGGCTACTTCATTTCCAAAATTAGAAGTGATCATGGAAAAGAATTTGAAAATTAATTTTTTGAAAATTTTTTCATTGAACATAAAATTTCACATAATTTTTCCTCTCCTAGAACACCTCAACAAAATGGTGTTGTAGAAAGGAAAAATAGAACCTTGATTGAAATGGCTAGAACCATGCTTAATGAATATGGTTTACCAACTTATTTTTGGGCGGAAGCCGTTAACACTTCATGTTACATTAAAAATAGAGTTTTTAAAAGACCCATTTTGAATAAAACCTCTTATAAGTTATGGAATGGAAGAAAACCCAAGATTTCACATCTGAGAGTTTTTGGTTGCAAATGCTATATATTAAATACAAAGGATAACATTGGAAAATTTGCTTCTAAAATCGATGAAGGCATTTTCTTAGGATATTCCACCACTAGTAAAGCTTATAGAGTCTTTAACAAAAAGACTACAGTAATTGAAGAGTCTATGAATGTTGTATTTGATGAATCTAGTAAACTTAATATGGGGAAAGGTAGTGTTCTTAATTATCTTATAGGTGAATTTGAAAAGCTTAGATTGGATCAAGATGAGACTCTAAAGGAAGTTGAAGACCAAGTGGAAAACCAATAAGAACATGAGAATTAATCAAATTCACAAGAGGAAGATGTTCAAGAACTTCCTAAGGAGTGGACATACCCCAAGAATCATCCTAAGGAGTAAATCATAGGTGATCCATCTAAGGGTGTAAGTACTAGATCTCATTATAAAGCCTTAGATAATAATTTTGCTTTTGTTTCTCAAATTGAGCCAAGGACCATTGATGAGGCTTTTAATGATGAGAGTTGGGTGATTGCTATGCAAGAGGAACTCAACCAATTTGAGAGAAATAAAGTTTGGAAACTTGTTCCTAGACCCAAAGATCATCCCATTATTGGATGTAAATGGGTTTATAGAAATAAATTAGATGAGCATGGTTTCATCATTAGGAATAAGGCTAGATTGGTTGCCAAACGGTACAACCAAGAGGAAGGCATTGATTATGATGAAACTTATGTTCCGATTGCAATATTAGAGGCTATTAGAATTTTGCTTGCTTATGCATGTCATATGGATTTTAAACTTTTTCAAATGGATGTTAAAAGTGCTTTTTTAAATGGATTTATTGAGGAGGAAGTTTATGTTGAGCAACCCCCCGGTTTTGAACATCATGAACTTCCCAATAATGTCTTTAAATTAACTAAGGCCTTGTATGGTTTGAAACAAGCTCTTAGAGCTTGGTATGAAGGGCTAAGTACATTTCTTTTGAAAAATGATTTTGTTAAAGGCAAAGTTGGCACAACACTTTTTATAAAATGGCACAAAAATGACACTTTAATTGTTCAAATTTATATCAATGATATTGTATTTGGTGCTACTAATGAACATCTTTGTGAAGAATTTGCCAAGTGTATGACTAGGCAATTTGAGATGAGCAAGATAGGTGAGCTCAAGTTTTTCCTAGGGCTACAAATCAAGCAATACAAAGATGGAATCTTCATCAACCAATCCAAATATATAAGAGAGCTTCTTAAGAAGTTTGGCATGGATGGTTGCAAATGTAGCAAGACTCCAATGAGCACATCAACTAAGCTTGACAAAGATGAAAAGGGTAGGCCTATAGATGAGAAGAAATATCAAGGTATGATTGGTTCTCTTCTCTACCTTATGGCATTTAGACCCGATATAATGTATAGTATTTATTTGTGTGTACGCTTTCAATCTTGTCCTAAAGAATCTCATTTGAATGCCATTAAAAGAATTTTGAAGTATTTGTAAGGCACATTGCATTTAGGGCTTTGGTATCCTAGAAATTCATCTTTTGCAATCATTAGTTTTTTGGATGCAGATTATGCCGATAGTTTGCTTGATAGAAAAAGCACTTTCGGAACTTGTCATTTTCTTGGTGAATGTTTAGTTTCATGGTTTAGCAAGAAATAAGTTTCGGTAGTCTTGTCCAACGCTGAGGCTAAATATGTGGCAGTGGGTTATTGTTGCACTCAAGTTCTTTGGATGAAACAATAACTCAAGGACTATGGTAAAGTGATTGATCACATTCTCATCAAATATGATAACACAAATGCCATAAATCTTTCCAAAAATCCCATTCAACATTTTAGGAGTAAGCATATAGATATTGGGCATTATTTTTTGAGAGATCATGTGCAAAATGGTGATGTTGTATTATAATTTATTGAAACAACTAACCAACTTGTTGATATTTTCACAAAACCCCTAAATGAAGAAAGATTAAATTTCATAAAAAGGGAAATTAGCATGCTTGATGGGAGCTCATTAACTTAGATTTTCAAAATCACATAAAGTTTTTCATTTGCATCAAAATTTTATGCATGTTATGACATTTATCTTTCATATTTTACTATGTTAAATATCTTGAATTAAGGTGACCCTTAAGTCAATAAAATTTAAATTTTTTTTACCTTATGCAGTTTGGTTGCTTATTGGTTGCTTTCTGGTTGATTTTTGGTATATTTGATCCAAATTGCTTGAAATTTATTTTCAATAATTTGTTATATCATAGTTTGTTGAATATATAATTGTATCTATTTTGATCTTAAACTATAATGTCAATTGTATTGCATATATCTTTCCTCAAAAGTTTTCAAAAATTTCTATTTTTTTTTAATTTGCGGTCGCTATAGATAACTCGCGATCGCGAAATTTAAGATAATAGTCATTATCTTTTAGCCCCTTTGGTCCTTCTCATGATCTATAAATCACAAATGCACCTTTTGAAATTTTCAAAATTCACTATTGCGACTAAGTAGTTGCAGTCATGACTCAGAGCTTTGCAGCATTCAAAACTAGGCGTTTTTCAACAGACATTTTTGCATTTAATTCAAAAACTAGCCATTTTTTTACCCTTTTTCACCTATTTTTTGCCTATAAATACCCCACTATTTTAGTTTTTACCTATCTTCTAACTCTCTAAATTCTTTCCTACTTCAAATTCTACTACTCTCAAACTCTCTTCCAACTTTTCTCTCTTTCAAGCTTTATTTTCTTTATCTTGTCAAACTCTTCTCCATCAATGGCTTTAAGAAGACCTTCTAGAAAAGCAAAAGGAGTCCAAACTTCCCAATAACCCCCTCCTTTTAAACTCATAAGGGGAATTACCCAAGAAGAAAAACAAAATTTCTTTAGAATCCAAGATAAAACCATCTTACCCTCCAAAATACCTTCCTTAGTGTGTCTTAAAATTTTAGGAATTGAGGATTGTATCATTGGCTACCTCAAAAATCTAGAATGCAGAAAGTTTGTTTTTGTTGATGAAGATGGGTATGATGAATTAATTAGGGAGTTTCTTGCAACTTTAGTAGTACACAAAAAACTCCATCCTACCTGTGGTCATTATGCCATAGATTTTCGATTTTTCGGTCACCTCTATGAGCTTTCCCTTAGTGATCTTGCTAACATCTTTGGTCTCCAAATTGAGGGTGCCTACACCATCAACAATCTCCCCCTACACCATCATCAAAGGGCACCATTCTACTCTCTTCCCACATTTCTACAATAGCCAAACAAGTTGGGGCTCTTACTCTACCCAACAAAGCTATTCTCTAAAGACCAATAAAAAAATTCCCTTATTGACTTGCAATACATGATCAATGCCAAGGCATTAAGAGAAAAGGAAGGGAAATATGAATATATTTTTAGAGATGTTGGGATCCAAGAGAGAACTAGGAAAAAATCAAGAGTTGTGATAGGTGAACCTAGTCAAGCTTAAGAAGAAGAACCCTAAATAGCACCCATTGTCCCTCTATCTCAACCTTAAGATGAAACCAATAAACTTCTTCGTAAAGTCTTGAGGAGACTCTCCCTTCTAGACCATATCCACCAAGACATATTTGATATGCAAGGTCATATAGGTCTCCCTCAATGTAGCTTACAAGATTGGGAATTTAGTGAAGAAGAGGAGGAGACACAAGAAGAGGCCCCTCATCAAGAAGAAGAGGAACCCAAAGATGGAGGAGATGCTTCTTAGATTTTCTTTTTCAAATTTCTTCTTTCTTTTGTTTATTTTGCTTTGTTTCAAATTTTCTTCCTTATGTTTTTCATGCATTGTAATATGGCATTAATCAATTTCAAATTAATGCAATTATCTATTTTCTCTATTTTTATCTTGTTTATTCTTTGCTCTATTGTTTTGTTCCCTGGGCAATATATTTTTCTCTATTTCTTTTTGATATTGCTAATCGGGGAGAAACATAAAACTTAAATAAACTCAAATGAACATCACTTAATTATAACTTTGAGAATATGTTCTCCACTTTATATTTTTTTTTCATTTATTGCATAAATTAAGGGGGAGAACTCTTGATGAATTGAATGTTATTTTACATTTAACTTCTATTTTATATAAATCAAAAAGGGGGAGATTATTAACCTAAGTTATTTCAAAACTTAGTCAATCTCTATGTTGATATAGTCAATCAAATTGAAAGCTATCTAATGCTTGTTCAAGTGTTTGTTTTGCAAAATATATCATATTTATTGACTGAAATTGAAAGGAAATCAAAATCTTCCAAAGTATATTGGATTGCCTATGAGTCACGAGCAAGATAAATAAATCACGACTGCGACCATGAAATAGCGACTGCGACTATGTAATTGCAACCAAGAAACTTAAGAAGCCAATTTGATCAATTTCACTCAGAGCGAATTGCAACTGTGACCATGGGTGCAATCCTAGATTTGCAACCGCGAATTAGTAGTCATGACTAGGATATTCATACTGAGATCCAAGCTTGTAATGGATAGTTGAAGAACCAACAAGAAGATGCCATGTGTTATCTAGCCATTGTGAATTATCAAGATTACGACCGTGAAATGTTAGTTGCAACTGTGAAAATGTAGTCGTGATCATGAAAAAGGCTTAGTGACCGCGACCCAACTTTGACAGTGCATTTAATGCAAGATATTATGGCTATTGTGAGGATCCTTCTTGATATCTCTTTGTAATGAGAATTTGGAGGGAAGAAGCTACAAATACCCCCTCTAAAGACCCTCATAATGATCCAACAATTTTCATTTAAGCCAAACTCTTGCAATTTTATTTCTCAAAGCCTTTACCTCTTAATTATTATCATTTGGTTGTTATAAGAGCATTAATAGCTCAAAGGGTTGAGTGTTAGCTTTGAAAACACATATTGTTGGGTTGAGAGTGAGCCATTAGAAAACTCTTATATAGGTTTGAGTGTGAGCCTAAGGGAAACACTTGTAAGGGTTTGTGTGTGAGCCATTGAAAACACATTGTAAGTTTAGAGTGAGCTTGAAACTCCTTGTAAGCATCATTTAGTAGTAGAATACCCAATTAAGATTGGGAAGTGGACATAGGGTTGATTAATACCCAAACCACTATAAAATTGATTTTGTTCATTCTCTTTCCCTATCTCTTTCTATCTAATTTTTAATTTCCAACCAATTCAAACCCCCTTCTCGGTGCATACGGGCAAACAAGTATTATAAATATATTGTTTATATGAAAAGAGTTTCATATTATAGAATATAGTCCTTAGCTAATTGTAAGAGGATCTATTCTCAATTGTTGAGAATATGAGTGCTAGATCGCTATTGTACATATATTTTAAATATGTTCATGCTCATAGAATTAATGATTGGGCATCATTAATTTTAAAAGATCATCACTCTATTTTTTTTTCTTCAATCAGTATGTGATACAGATGATTATAGAGGTAGTGAATCTCATGCTACTTGATATATGATGTCGATACAAGCAAATGGATATTCATAAGATGAATAGTCAAACTATGATGTTAGATGATAATAATATAGGTATGAACCCTCAATTTTGCACCCTCATCATCTAGATGCAGCCTTAGCACTTGCTGAGTTTAACATGCTATGCGGAGCCATTACGGTGGTCCTGCTAACCAGTTAGCGAGTGAGGGTTTAGGGGCAATGCCCCCGAAAGAAAATTTTTTTAGCCTTCAATTACACTACCACCAGACATCCAAATTTCCCAAACTCCATACCAATAACCAATCTCTAAAAAAAAAACAAAAAAGAAACCTCAAAAAATGTGTCAGCGGCACGTCATGCGGCACCGCATGCCCTATGTGCGACATGCCACAAGAACCTGACACGGCGTCACACAAGGTTTTGTAACCTCTTGACGCCAATTTTCAGCCATTTCTAACCCTACCCCTCATGGTCTTTTCATAGTTTGATTACCTAAATTACCCTTACCCACTTTTCCTATAAACACCCCCCTCCATTTCTCATTTCTACACACCTCTTAAATTTAAGTAGATTGCTATCCTCAAATTCCTCTCTTCTTCTCTCTCCAATCACTCTCTAATTAATTAATTAATTACCTCATCCTAACCAAGTTAATTAATCTTTTTAATTAACTAAAACTCTTTTTTAATTAATCACTCTTTTTTTCTCAAAAATCATTCTTTTTTTTTTCAAAAATCAAATTAATTATTTTTCTTCATCCACCCTTCATCTAAATTAATTAATTAATCATTTTAATTAATTTATCCATCAATCTATCCATTTCATCATATTAATTAGTTAATTAATCATTTTAATTAATTAATTAATCTTCCAATCCATCAATCACTCGGTCCCAATAAAATGGAACTTTGGTCCAGTAAAATCCTCCTCCCACCAAAAGCAAAGGTATCAGCCTTTTTCCTCACTCTCAAAACACCTAAACCAAAATCAATATGATCAACTCTTAAACCCCTCCACTTAATTGTGGAATGAACTATTAGGTTGTGATCTCCATTCAATAGGGTATGCAGGCAAGTTTGGAATCTAAATCCAAATCTCAATCAATCTTCTTTCCCCTTTTTAATTAATATAATTTGTAGATATTTACTTTAATTATTTTACTAATACCCTATACACTATGCATTCATGTTATGCCATATTCATGTATTTTCTTTAAAATCATCTTATAAATGTCATTCATGAAATCAATTTTTCTAAAGTTAAAATGAACTTAAGAGCCAAGTTTAGATTATTTAAAACCAAAAACCTAGTCCTCAAGCTCAATCTAGTTTGAGGCTACTGATTTTATCCATGGGCAAATTAGAGTAAAAAATTAATAAATTAGAGTCAATTTGGGTTTTTTCCTTAATATTTTTCCAACTAAATAAAATTAAGGTGGTGACTCCTAAAATTCATTTTCAAAATCAACTAATCAAAACCCGAGGGTTCCATCGTGAGTCTAAACCCAAACAAGCATCTTGATTCCCTCCAGTGGATCAGGCCGGTGCTCAGGCAAGGCCTCATAGCTGGCGACTCTACTAGGGACTGGTTGCCACCTTTTAAAATAAAAAGGAAAATAAGAGGATTACTATTTGGTTAAGAAAAATTTTTCAAAATAATCTCCATTTAGCTCATTAAGTATAATTTGACTTTCATGCATCACTTTGCATAATGAAGGCTCCTTGCCTAACCTTAACTTTAGGAAAACTTTTGGATGGCAAGTAGCATTGGCTCAAAAATTCTCTTTGAGTATGTTGGGAGATAGTGAAAATATTCCACCCTATAATGAATTCCTGATCATTTCGGTGGTGTAACGAGCAATCAATACTATTGGACCCACACGAGGCTCTTTGCCTCACATTATCACATCCCAACTTTAGAGATATGACGGTCCTAGAACATGGGGAGACATAAGGTCACCCACACCCTTAAAACCCACTTACATATATACAAATCATGCCTAAGATCGTACCTAACCTCATGCAAATAACTCATTTAAATCATTAAATGAATACCTTCAATAGCGGAAGACTGTAATTAGACATGTCACATAAAATCCAAAAGGAAAATAATGTTCATATCCCATTTGAAAACTTAAGAGGATAATATGTCTCAAAATAAGCATCAATCAACATTCTCGGAGCATCTAATGACAACGCTTCATAACATGGTATTATTAATGACTTTGACAAGGAATTCCCAAGTGAAGTAGAATGCTTGAGCCATCACCTTGCCCCCTCACATTTGCTCACCTGGAACCACACAAGGAAAAAGGAGTGAGATAGATGATCTCAATGAGTAAACAATATAACACGTACATTAGCACATCTTCCTTTGAAAAGGAAACACATAGCTTATACACATAGCTTATGATTTATAATTCATGAATCAAGTTGCAATTTAGCAAGGGTTCAATTTAGCAATGTTGTAGAATCACACTTATAACACATAGTGAGTGAAGGCTATTGCTCTGTCACTTGAACACATTGAGGAGAGGTGGCCTTATCCCAAATTCTAACTCCTATCACTTATAAGGTGTGAAGCTAATCAGGCCCTATGGCTAGAACTGCCCCTTTCTAGCTGAGGTGGATACACTACCCGTATCCATTAGGTTAAAACCATGTGCATAGGTTCAGATGATTACCCGCATTGGCACGAGGATTCTGTATAAAGGGTTAATGGTACCATAGCTAGAGCTAAGGTAATTATATATGTCAATAACATTTAAGGCAACAATCATATATTCCATAATGGCAATATGAGTTTAACTTATTGAACAAAAGATACAAGAATAGTGTAGTTCCATAAAGAATTATAAGTTAGGATAATAATCACAAGAATTTATCATTTGGATAAGCAAAAGTGGTTTTTGGACCAATTGTCCTTTAGCAACCCAAGTTACAAAGAATCACTTAATCAAATTTTAGGATAGAAAGAACTCACGTTTCAAAGATCACAAAGGCTCACATAACAAGATATCACATATTTGTAACATATCATGATGTTACTCACACTTGTAGAATGAATATAATGTTTACTCACACCTATAGAATGAACACAGCGTTTACTCACCTTATGGTTCCTTTACTCCTAGTATACATAGCCCTTTTGAACTTCTAAAGCTCCTCAAACTCTAACATAATATTTAATTTAATACTTAGTATTTATTTAATCATGATGCTTCTATCCTATAACTACCCCATGTAATATAGCATTCACATACATTTAGAGTTGCATGTATATGTGTACTCATCACTTATACATAACATATTAACTTTAAAAGTCTTACACACTTAGCCCTGATAGGCTCACATGAAAGTACATTACAATTATGTCAATATCTTTCTAAGGTCATCATAATTTCATAATATTAATTCACTTTTACAATCAACTTACTTAACACTTCCATACATGTCAACTAATCACTTAACCTGTCAAGTGTTTTATGATCCATTCATTCAATCAATCACCTCTTCAACTCAAGACCATTTATTCATCATCAAGTTAATCATGACATCTAGTTCCATATTTCCCAATCACATTCACATTCTAATCACAATATAAGATTAAGACACCTTAAGTATACCAAAGTGCCTTTAAGCTTGTCTAGGGTCATTCTTTCAACTAACACTTCAAAACTTAAAAACAAAGTAAATGCACCAATTTATATAATAAAATGAATGCATGCACACATGAAACAAATTATTATTTCATTGGTTTAGTTATACCAATTTGCATCATATTAAAGATTGCTGCTAGCGAGCCTTTAGACGACGTGTGCACCACCATCCTACGGCATTTGGTGATGAGCTTCTGCCGGTTGATTGGGCGGCGCGCGCTCTTCCTTCTAGTGGGGGGCGTGTCATCGGTCGGTAGCCAGAGGGCGGTGGACTGGTGGGCAGCCGACTCTCTTTCTCTCTCTCTTTCTCTCTCCCCTCTACCTTTATTTTACCGTGCCCCTTTGTGTTTCTATTTTTCTTTCTTCCTTTGCCCATATGGGCTGTATCGACTTTAACCCTTTATATATATATACTAACTTTAATAATAATAATAATAATTGTCACATAAATTTTAAAATAATAATTTTTAACCAAAATATTAATTTCACCATATTATTCAATAATTATAATATTAAAATCATAATATGTAATTTCAAATATTAACTAAACAAATTTCAATATTTCATAATAAAATTCCAATTTCTTTAATTTAACATTTTATCAATTTGACAAATAATAAATCAATAATTTATTTAAAAAAATATTCTCTTAAAAATATTAACATGATAATATAATAAATCAATATCCTTTCAAGTATCAATATAAAATATAATCAATAAATTATTTCAAATATCAATATTAAATTTGAAATAATTTTCTACTATTTCAAATACTCATATAACAATATTTATAAATCATATATATAATATCAAATATCAATAAGAATTCATATAAATAAATATTAATATCAATATCAATATTCAAATAAAAATTCATAAATATCTATAACTTTGAAAGTCGATATAATTATAACAATAAGGAAAATATTTCCATATAAAATTGTTACTTTAAAACATTTATATTCAATTTATTTGAATATTTGAAAATATTCATTTTTAATTTGAGCATGTATTATGATGCTAATTAGATATCTTCACACATACTCTTGTACATACGTCCTATATCGGGTTGGGATATTACATGCTTCCCCCCTTTATGAAATTCATCCTCAAATTTCAAAACACTTCATATAGGAAGTTTTGATAACATTGGCAAATACTATCACTCTAGATACCTTATTGTTGTACATGAAAACTATTCATTTGCACGAATTTATCAAAATTGATTACATCCCTCACTCATTGTCATGTCATTCATTTAGAATTCACCTCTTTTGATACTCTTATAGTTCTTAAGGCCCTAAACAGCACTGTATATAGACGCTGTAATATCATCGCTATCGTTAAGAAACCTTGGGTATTATAGCAAGGGCCACTACCCAAAAATAATCCATCAGCCACACTTAACCCAAAACCTAAAAGTGGACACCCACAAAATACCTCCAACAGAAAGGGTAAGAATAGACAAAATTTTCTCACTTGGTTAATAACAGGCAAGACAGTTCATCTTTTTAAATCTTGAACAAAGCAATTGAGACTTATCAGTGTCTTTGCCAGCACAGCTTTAACCATAAAATGCCTCTGTTCTATCTACTGCTCTAGCATCATCCCAATCAACAGACCCATAATTGACACTCAAATAGAAAATCAAGGCCCTCATGTTGAGCCTCTACACCCCTCATATCTCCTTGGTCATCAGAATCATGGAACTTCTTAATCACAGTGGTCAAATTCACTTAACCATGACCAACCATCATTTGGCTTGCAACATCTTAAGGCAAGTCAAAAAAATCCTGAAAAATTCAAAAAATGCCAGACTTTGAACTCTAGCACCACCAAAGTTGCCTTTGGGTTGTAGCCAAGCCATATTCCCTATCTGCCTGGAGTAGGCACAGCTGCTCCTCAGCAGCACCAAAACAAAAACCACAGGCCACCAAATTCTAAAATCTGAAGCAACCCCTTGAACTCCTAGTAATACCACCATGGCAACCATCTCACACCAACCCAAGTTGAGTTCCTCAACCTTATCGAGTTCCTCAGTCCATAAATGTAAGTCTCCATAAGACAAAAAGGTCACATAAAAAAATTGCATTCACAAAATAACTGCCCAAATCCACCCTTACATATCCATGTAACCATTCATTACAGGCATCACCATAAATCATGCATGGCATAGAACTTTAGTAAAAGGTCCATGAATTCTGAAACATACATGCATCATCTGTGTACCAGCACCTATGTAATCATCTGCAATCATACATCATCATGTATAAGCTAAGCTAATAGCCTCACTAGCCTCTCCTAAAGCTAACTATTACTTCCTCAAAGCTGATCGATATCTCTCAAAGTTGACTGATACCTCATAAAGCTGACCAATGCCTCTTTGAAGCTAAATGATACCTTTCCAAATCTAATCAATGAAACATGACTTCCAAAGTCCCTTTACTTTTGGAAAAGTTCCTTTGAGCCTTCTGAAAGGCCTAATCCCTCACATTCAGAAGCCTAAGTTTCTTTGGCACAACCAAAATCTTGTTAGAATCTCTTGAGCCGACTCGCCATAGGCCTAGGCTCTTCCCTTTATCAAAACATTTTTAGAATTTGTCTAGCTGACTTGCTATAGGCTGAGGCTCTCCTCCTACCAAGATCTTTTCAGAATCTCTTAAGCCAACTCACCATAGGCCAAGGCTCTCCCTTTACCAAAATCTTATCAAAATTTTTCGAGCCAACTCACCATAAGCCGAGGCTCTTCCTCATAATCTCACAAGCCAACGAGCCATAGGTTGAGGCTCTCTTTTCACCAAATTATCTTGTCCAAAATCATCTTTACCTTTAGCATTAAGGCCAAATAGATAGCCTTGATTGAGATTTACCCAAATTATCTTTACCTCTAACATTAAGGCTGAATAGATAGCCTTGATTGAGATTTACCAAAACCATCTTTACCTTTAGCATTAAGGCTAAATAGATAGTCTTGATTGAGATTTACCCAAATCTTCTTTACATTAAGGTCAGATAGATAGCCTTAATTAAGATTTGCCCAAATCTTCTTTACATTAAGGGCAGATAGATAACTTTGATTGAGATTTACCCAAATCATCTTTACCTCCAACATTAAGGCCAGACAGATAGCCTTGATTAAGGTTTACCTAAATCTTCTTTACCTCCAACATTAAGGCCGAACAGATAGCCTTGATTGAGATTTACACCAAACCTTCTATATCTCCAACATTAAGACTGAACAGATAGCCTTGATTGAAATTCACCAAGCCTTCTTTATCTCCAACATTAAGGCTGGACAGATAGCCTTGATTAAAATTCACCAAACCTTCTTTATCTTTTAACATTAGGGCCAAATAAGCCTTAATTGAAATTCACTAAGACCATTCTCGCATCCAAAGTCAAGGCCAAACTGATAGCCATTGATAAAACCTCATTCATCCTAGAGGGCCTTCTCTCAAAGGACCTGACAAGAACACACAAGCCCAGAATTTGACATGGCACCTCTTTCCAACGTTCACAATCATCAGAATCACCTTTTGTTGAAAGCTGATTCTGATGAGGGGGCAACTGTGAACCCTTAATTTTGCACCCTCACCATCCAGATGCATCCTTAGCACTTATTAAGTTTAACATGCTATGTAGAGCCATTAAAATGGTCCCGCTAATCGGTTAGCAAGCGAGCCTCTAAAAGAAAATTCTTTTAGCCTTCAATTACACTGCCACCAAACATCCAAATTTTCCAAATTCCATACCAATAACTAATCTCTTAAAAAAAAAAAAAAAAACCTCAAAAAATGTGCCGGAGCCATGTGGCATGCTGCACGGCAGGCATGCGACATTGCATGCCCAGTGTGCGGCATGCCACAAGAACCTTACGCGGCACTACACAAGGTTCTGCAATCTCCTGATGCCAGTGGGCCCCACCTATGCAGAAAATGACCCTTTTTCCCCTTTTAATATAATTTTCAAACATTTCTAGCCCTACCCCTCATAGTCTTTTCACATTTTCATTACTAAACTACCCTCACCCACTTTTCCTATAAATACCCCCCTCCACTTCTCATTTCTACACACCTCTTGAATTTGAGCAGATTGCTATCCTCAAATTCCTCTCTTCTTCTCCCTCCAATCACTCTCTAATTAATTAATTAATTACCTTATCCTAACCAAGTTAATTAATCCTTTTAATTAACTAAAACTCTTTTTTTAATTAATCAATCAGTTAATTAATTAATTAATTATTTTAATTAATTAATTAATCACTCTTTTATTTTCCTCAAAAATCATTCTTTTGTTTTTCAAAAATCAAATTAATCATTTTTCTTAATCCATCCTTCATCCAAACTAATTAATTAATCATTTTAATTAATTAATCCATCAATCCATCCATTTCATGATATTAATTAGTTAATTAATCATTTTAATTAATTAATTAATCTTTCAATCCATCTAATCACCTAGTCCAAATAAAACGAAACTTCGGTCTGGTAAAATCCTCCGCCCACCAAAAGCAAAGGTATCAGCCTTTTTCCTCACTCTCAAAACACCCAAACCAAAATCAATCTAATCAATTTTTAAACCCCTCTACTTAATCATGGAACGAACTATGTGGGTCTTAATCCCTATTCAATGGGGTATGTAGGCACATTTGGAATCTAAATCCAATCCTAATCAATCTTCTTTTCCCTTTTTAATTAATGTAATTTGTAAATATTTACTTTAATTATTTTACTAATTCCCCATACACTATGCATTCATGTTATGCCATATTCATGTATTTTCTTTAATATCATCTTATAAATGTCATTCATGAAATCCATTTTTCTAATGTCAAAATAAACTTAAGAGCCAAGTTTATATTATTTAAAACTAAAAACCTAGTCCCCGAGCTCAACCAAGTTCAAGGCTAGTGATTTTTATCCATGGGCAAATTAAAGTAAAAAATTAATAAATTAGAGTCAATTTGGGTTTTTCCTTAATATTTTCCCAACTAAATAAAATTAAGGTGGAGACTCCTAAAAATCATTTTCAAAATTAACCAATCCAAACCCGAGGGCTTCGTCGTGGTCTAAACCCGAACGAGCATCCCGATTCCCTCCAGTGGACCAGGCCAATGCTTGGGTGAGGCCTCACAATAGGGTTTTACTACTTGTTAATTATTTATTATTTAGGTCATATTAGTGCATATAGTCCATTAACATGACGGATACTCTATCTCATACATAGGTGGTTATAATTTATTACTGCTTACATAAATGTACTATTCATATACGTATATATGGCATGTGATAGTTCTAATTCGTTATGTATGAGGGTAAGTGATCTCCAAGATAGAATTCATTGCCTTGAGTAAACAAGGTTGAGATCCTATACTTTCTAGTTATTCTTGATACTTAAGTTCTTAACTAAGACAGAAAGATTCATAGAAAGAATTTCTTATAGGAATCTAATCTCATCAAGAATTAGAACTGAGATAAGGACATAGAATTGAGGCATATTAGGGTTTGACATGAACCATTATCCTAGCCAAGATTGGAATCTTTAATGAAGGAATTTTTATAACAACCCATACCCTTGCTAGGAGTTTCATGAAATGTGTGTTTTATGACTATTATGACAAAGTGTGTATTTTCACGAAATTTCATGTGCTATGAGATTTATAAGCAAGTAGTATATTAGACTAGTTCTAAAAAGCATAATAGGAATTATGAACATGAAATACGTTATTTATGTGAAGTGCATATGTATTAATTAATTTAATGCATACACATTGAATTTTCAAGTACAAAGTGATTTTTAAGCTTAAAATAATTTTTATAAGCCTTTTTAAAATATTTTAAATTAAATATTTTTGGGAGAATTTTAATGAAAATAAGAAGCAAAATATTTTATTTTAATACATTTTAATCAACCCATAAATTCGATTAAAAATCCAATTTACCAAAACTCCAAGGTACTTAAGCACTCCCAACCTAACTCATTAATGGCAATCTTGTAATTTTGCACCAAAACTGTCACATCCCAACTTTAGAGACATGATGGTCCTAGAACATGGGGAGACATAAGGTCGCCCACACCTGCAAGACCCACTTATATATATACAAATCATGCCTATCTCTTATACCTAATTCATTCAATCAATCTCTTCATCAATTCAAGATCATTAATTCATTATTGATTCCTCATAAAACCTATTTCCATATCATCTAATCACATTCACATTCTAATCACAACATAAGGTTAAGATACCTTAAGTGTACCAAATTGCCTTTAAAATTATCTAGGGTCATTCCTTCAACCAACATGCAATTTAACCATTTATCATCCATTCATACATGTTAATAATCATCAAAATACATCATATAAAAATTATAGACATTGGGATAAGAATCCCAATGTAGGCTGAATGCTCCATCAAAGGGAAAAACTGAATTTTCTTACTTTCTAACTTTTCGTCTATTATAGTAATATGTAGAAACATAGTTTGAACCAAGATTTTTCATGTAAATATAACAAAAATCATTTTGAAATATTAATCCATAGGAATTGGCAGCAATAGGTACAACATATAAATGAAAATTCCAATTTTAGGTTTTTGGATGAAAAAATCACGAGTTTTCTTGTTTTCAGTACTTTTTGGTCATTACAGTAATATGTAAACAGGTGTTTTAAACCATTATTTTTCATTTAATCACAACAAATATTAGTTGAGAACATTAATACACATAATTTGGCAGCCATAGATGTTTCATATGCAACAAAATTCCATGTTTAGGGTTTAGAGTGAAAATCATGAGTTTTCTAGCTTTTCGGTGTTTTCCGATCATTATAGTAATATATAAACACATGATTTAAATCATTATTTTCCATCCAAACATAACAAATATTAGTTTAGAATTCATAAACACACAATTTGGCATCCATGTACATACATAATCATAGAATTTTCCAACTTTTAAATTCTAGGACGAAAACCTTGAATTTCCTTGTTTTCTAAAACTTTTCAATCATTACAGTAATATGCAGAAATATGATTTAATCCAATATTTTTCATCTAAACACATCAAAAATCCATTTTGAAAATAAATATGCAGGAATTCCCCATTGCCCACCCCCCCCCCCCCCCCTCTTTGTAGTGCTTGCGCATAAAAATTTCAATTTTAAGTTGTAGGATTTACCATTGGAGAAATCGCATAAGAAGGTTAGTGTTTTTAGTAGAGAAATTAATTTCTCTATAAAAAATTCACCCAAATAATTTAAATCTATAGAAATCAGTAAATACCTAATTCAAAATAATTTTCTCATAATTTATTTCACAGAAATCAGATAAGAAATTGAAAGAAAAGAAAAACTTATGAATACGGTCAAAAAATACAAAGTTGAAGGTGTTTTGAGAATTTTGGTAGAGAGAATTATTTGGGGAGAATTTTTCCGCAAAAATAATAAAATAACAGAGGGTAGCTACTGGGATTCAAGGGCTGGCTAAATTTTTGATATTTATTTGTAGGGTTTCGGGCAATTTCCAAGATTACCCTTAATGAATTAGGTTATGAGGGTTTTAGTGTAGTGGGCTTTTAGGTATTTGGCTTTTTTATTTTAATTTAGGGCCGATTATAGGTAATTAAAAATAAAATATTTTTCTTATTATTTTCATTAAAATTTCTCCCAAAATATTTATTTAAAAATTATTTTAAAAATACACATAAAATTATTTTATGCTTAAAAATTATCTTTTTGCATGAAAATTCATTTTATGTACAATAAGTTATTTTATGCTAATACACTTCATATAAATCATTTATTTTACAATAATAATTCATATTAGACACATTAAAATTAATTTAACATGCCACATACTCAATAAATCACATCACACATGATTTTTCATAAAATCACAGATTTTGTCCAAATAACTCTAAATTCAAGCAAATTAGTCATGAAAACTCCTAGGGTAGATGTGGGTTGTTACATTTTCCCCCTCATAAAAAAAATTCATCCTCAAATTTTCAATTCTAATAGCATAACACACTCTACTTAACTTCTCTGCCACGCTTTTGTTGTGCCACTCAAACACAACATGTAACTACACTTAACGTATCAAATACAGTAAGGCACATACTCACAATCTATCGAAAATCCCATTGATAAACCTTTAGCTTAAGCTACACCTATGTAAATCTCTTGTTCAAACAAATCTTAAATCAATCCTTAATAATTTGGTATCTTTTAACCTTGAACAAAAGTAATAGAACCTTTAATTTCACCTTCAATCAAATATAATCCCAAGCATTTCTTTTCCTTATAACTCTATTAATATTAACATCTATATTAATAGCTTAATCATCATTTCCATTCATTATTTATCACATTAGTCATATAAGAATCCAACAAATAATTCCAAATTAATAACTCCAATTGATATTTGATAGTTCTCTTTCCATATTAATAATTATTACTTAATCTATTATAACCTCATTAAATATTTTCATGTTTAATATCTTGCTAATATTACAATTTCTATTCTCCCATCATTTATCAATTAAGATATATTTAAAATTAACAAACATTCCTATATATATCATATCCCATATGAACTTGCATTCTATTAATTTACAATCCCAAATAAACCCCTCATTACTATTTTAGACTTACTCTCTTTCTGTATAATATATACATCATTATCATAACTTAATTACCTAATGCCTCGTAATTTTTTATACCTTTAGCTCGTAATATCTCTCACTTTAGGTTTTCCATTTATATCTTGCTATACTTCACATTCCTAATCATTTAACTTATCCATATTAAAATAATAAACCTTCTAATACCATTGCTATTCAATGAAATCTCTATGCAACTCTTATATCTTTCCAAATATATGCCATTCTAGGTTATCTCAATAAAAATTCTTTCTGTACTAAAGATCACTACCAAATTTTCTAATAACCTCAATTGAACATTGTTGTATCTAATGCCTTAAAACATTTCTCATCCAGAGGACTCAAATCCCTTTCAGGGATATTCAAAACTATTAAATTTTCAAAACTATGTAGCATCCTACTTATCCTCTTATCATCATTATAAGTTTGAGAATACTTATCCTTTTATGTCTCCCCCTCTTAAAAGAAATTCATCCTTGAATTTTAAATACTTACTTATTTATTCTTAAAAGTTGGGGATGCTCCTGCCTTTGAGGTTTGGACGGTCTAGATGGTAGAGGTTTCGAGGTCACATTTTATGAATTTCCCTTCTGTGGGCAGTTTTTCTGGAAGTGGCCCATCTGACCACATCTCAGACATACGCCAGAGACTTTCTAGCAAACTCCAAGATGCTTCTTGCTACATTGGTGACAAGTAGGGAAACCTTGCTTTGGTTGACCATTACGTTGTCCGGGTGTTGAAGTTGTTAGCAATAGATCCTTTCCTGGACCTCCTCCTCCTCTATGCTGGCCTCCATGTCCCTTGTTCTCATGCTTCCCCTTTTGCTCATGTTTCACATGTTTAGCCCTCTCGGCCTTATATCTCTTTTCCATTATCTTAGCCTTATCTATCAACTTAGCCAAGGTTGAGAACTCAATCATTGCCAAAGAGTTAAACAGGGGTGTAACCAGTCCTCTCAAGAAATGGTTGATATGGCTAGCTTCAGTAAGCACGATGTTGATGGCAAACCTGCTAAGTCAATTAAACTCCTTAGTATAATTTGATTTTGAGATTTCAGGTTTTTGCTTTAGCCATTCGAACTGCAGCACCCTATCTTACCTTTCTCCTTCAAGCAAGAATTGATCTATTACTTCTTGCTTAAACTTTGCCCACGTAGGTGTGTCTGACCTATAAAGTCACTCCTCAATGTTTCTCTTATACCAATACCAAACTTCCTTTTTAAGTTGGAGTCCTACCAACTTAATCACTTGGGCATCTGAGAAAGACAATCGACGAACTAGCTTGTCCATCTCATCTAAGAATTCATGTGGGTCATCACCCTCCTCGCCACAAAACGTAGGTGGCTGAAGCTTCTTGAACTCTGCTATGGTCATCCATTCATCTGGTAGCTACTTCCTCTCCCTCCAAGCAGTTGCTACTACTATAGGTGGCAAAACTTCATTCCCAACTTTAGAGACATGACAGTCCTAGAACATGGGGAGACATAAGGTCACCCACGCCCATAGAACCCATTTATACATATACAAATCATGCCTAGGATCGTACCAAACCTAATGCATTAACTTAATACCAATAATATAAGAACCTCAATATGCAGAAGAATAGTTTAGTAAAACACTTGGGAAACATCTCATAAGGAAAATAACATTTAAAGTTTTAAGACAAATCATTAATAATTAATATCCCAAAATAAACTCTCGGTGCGTCTACAAATATCTCTTGATAACATAGTATTATCAAAGACTTCGACAAGGAATCCCCAAGCAAAGTAGAATGCTTGAGCCATCACCATGCCTCCTTATATTGCTTACTTAGAACCATACAAGAAAATAGGGTGAGATAAACGAAATCAATGAGTAAACAATATAGCATAGACAATATCATATATCCCATTTTTAAGGAAAACCCATTGCATATAACACATAGTTCATGATTTACAAATCATGGTTTCACAGTTTTAAATTTAGTAAGATTTTCACTTTAGCAGGTTTGTAGAAATCACACTTATTACCCAATAAGAGTAAATGACTATACTAGCTCATTCATTCAAGGGAGAGGTGGCCTCATACCAAATTCTAACTCCCAAACCATGGCTAGAACTGCCCCTTCTAGCTGAGGTTGATACACAATCCCTATCCATCAAGTTAAGACCATATGCATAGGTTCTAATGATTACTTGTATCAGCACGAGGATTTCTGCATAAAGGGTTAGAGGTACTATAGCTAGAGCTAATGGTAATCATTTATAACAATAGCACTTAAGAAATAATAACATGTAGCATGATAGCAATAGCAATTGTACTTATTAATCAAAGGGTAAAATAGTATATGGTTCCAAAAAGAAAATAAGGTAAAGTAGCAATTAAAAAGGATCTTTCATATCATTGAACAAATAATAATGGCTTTGGACCAATTGTCCATTAGAAATCCAAGCTTAACAAAGAAATCACATAATTATAATTGAAAGTAGAAAAAGACTTGGGTTTCAAGAGTCTTAAAGATTCCCATAACAAAATGACATGTACTTATAACATGAATATAATATTTACTCACCTATGGTTCCTTTGCTCCTAGTACTTATAGCCCTTGACTTCTAATAGTCCTCAAGCTTTAACATAATAATTAATTTAATACTTAGTATTTATTTAATCATCATGTTATCCTATCCCATAACTACCCATGCACACATAACATTCATATACACTTAGAGTTGCACTTGGACGTGCACTCATCACTTGTATATAGTATGTTGACTTTAAAAGTCTTGCCCATTTAGCCTTCATAGGCTCATATGAAAACATATTATAATTCATACCAAAACTTTTTCTCAAGTCAAACACAATATCATGATCTTAATATTAATTCACTTCAACAATCATCTTAGTACACTTAACACTTCCATATATGTCAACTTATCAATAGCTTTTCAAGTGTCATGCTTATGTATATATAATGTAACTGATTTCTTCCATTCTTATACTGATCATTACAATTCTTTATTTATCTTCTTATGGCATCAATCATAATCATCATTTAATAACTCCATATAATTCATATATCAAACCATTGTAACATGTAAGCATTTCTTACCTCATAACATAATACCCATCAATCATTAATCTCAGTTAGATCAAAACTTAGTCAACTTCTCTTTCTAATTCACTCAACCCCACTATCAAATTTTCATACCTAGCATGCACTTAACATGAGCACCTATCATATAATATCACCTAGCATATATCACATATCACCTAGCATATATCACATATCAGAGCATGTATCAAGTATCCTAATCATGTGACATATAACTTATAGCATAATGAGCTCTTCTATCATCTAAAGTTAATCATTTCATAGAATCAATCCATACTAAGTCACAAAGCAATCAAATAATATTATTTGTATCATATAAGTCTTATGCCTCTAAGCTAATTATTTCCATCTACTAGTGGAAGTCTCAAATGGTGTCTCTTATTCTCGGCTCCTTACCCTTGAGGTTGAGATGGTCCGAATGGTGAAGGCACTAAGGTCGCATTTCTTAAATTCCTTATCTGAGGGCAGTCTTTGATGAAGTGATATATTTGTCTGCACCTCAAATATGAGCCAAAAGCTTTTCGGCAAACCCCAGAATGTTTTCGGCCACAATGACAACAAGTAAGAAACTGCTTAAATTAACCATTGCTCTTCCTAGGAGTTCCAGTTGTTGGCGATGATTCTTGTCATAGACCTTCTACTCCCCTATGCTGGCCCCTGTGACCTTTGCCCTTATGCCTACTCTTCTGTTCACGCTTAGCTCTCTCAGCCTTATGCCTCTTCTCTACGTCCCTTCTCAGAGCATGCACTAAGGACCTAAGACATCGATTGTCATCCATCAGTTTTGTATAGTCTCTTTCAAACCTCTGCATCTTACTCTAAATCCATTTATAACCTAGACACTCCACGGGGTACTCCTCATCAAAAGTCTTTTCTCTCTTCAGATGGATCACAGGTACAGCCTTTTCGAATATCTCTCTCTAAGTCCTTTTGCAGGCCACATGCGGTGCTCTAGGCTGAGGTCCTTTAGCAAGGGTGATCTTCTTGGTCATTTGATAAGAGAATCATAAGGCACACCAATAAATAATAATAAAGAGTACTATAGCTTATTAGGAATTTGTAGAACTATACTAGTGATAGATTGTAATGACATGACAAGAATTCCTATGCTCCAAGATTATACTTATCTAACCCGATACATAGACAAGTCTAAACTAGACTTTCAAAACTACAACTCTGATACGACCTTTGTCACATCCCAACTTTAGAGACATGACGATCCTAGAACATAGGGAGACATAAGGTCACCAATGCCCATAGAACAAACTTATACCTGTACAAATCATGCCTACCTCTTATGCCCAATTCATTCAATCAATCTCTTCATCAATTCAAGATCATTAATTCATTATTGATTCCTTATAAAACCTATTTACATATCACCTAATCACATTCACATTCTAATCACAACATAAGGTTAAGATACCTTAAGTATACCAAATTGCCTTTAACCTTGTCTAGGGTCATTCCTTCAACCAACATGCAATTTAACCATTTATCATCCATTCATACATGTCAATAATCATCAAAATACATCACACAAGAATTATAAATATTGGGATAAGAATCCCAATGTAGGCTGAATGCTCCATTAAAGGGAAAAACTGAATTTTCTTACTTTTCTTACTTTTTGTCTATTACAGTAATATGTAGAAACATGGTTTGAATCAAGATTTTTAATGTAAATATAACAAAAATCATTTTGGAATATTAATCCATAGGAATTAGCAGCAATAGGTATAACATATACATGAAAATTCAATTTTTGGGTTTTAGGATGCAAAAACCATGAGTTTCCTTATTTCCGGTACTTTCCGGTTATAACAATAATATGTAAATAGGTGTTTAAAACCATTATTTTTCATTCAATCACAATAAATATTAGTTTAGAACATCAATACACACAATTCAGTAGCCATAGATGTTTCTTATGCAACAAAATTCCAAGTTTAGGGTTTAGAGTGAAAATCATGAGTTTTTTAGCTTTATGGTGTTTTCCGATTATTATAGTAATATATAAACACGTGATTTAAATCATTATTTTTCATAAACATAAATAATATCAGTTTAGAATTCATAAACATACAATTTGGCAGCCACGTACGTATATAATCATAGAATTTTCCAACTTTTAAATTTTAGGACAAAAACCTTGAATTTTCTTGTTTTTTGAAACTTTTCAGTCATTACAGTAATATGCAAAAATATGATTTAATCCAATATTTTTTATCTAAACACATCAAAAATCCATTTAGAAAACAAATATGTAGGATCGGCCCCCCCCCCCCCCCTCTGCAGTGCTTATGCATAAAAATTTTAATTTTGAGTTATAGGATTTACCTTTGAAGAAATCGCATAGGAAGGTTGGTGTTTTCAGTAGAGAAATTAATTTCTCTATCAAAAATTCACCCAAACTGATTTAAATCTATACAAATCAGTAAATACCCAGTTCAAAATAATTTTCTCATAATTTATATCATAGAAATCAAATAAGAAATTGAAAGGAAAGAAAAACTTACATATACAGTCAAGAAATCATAAAGTTAAAGGTGTTTTGAGAATTTCGGTAGAGAGAATTATTTTGAGAGAATTTTTCTACAAAAATAATGAAATAATAGAGGGTGGCTGCTGGAATTCAAGGGCTGGCAAAATTTTTGATATTTATTTGTAGGGTTTTGGGCAATTTCCAATATTACCCTTAATGAACTAGGTTAGGAGGGTTTTATTGTAGTGAGCTTTTAGGTATTTGGGCTTTTTATTTTAATTTAGGGTTGACTATAGGTAATTAAAAATAAAATATTTTTTTTATTATTTCCATTAAAATTTTTCCCAAAATATTTATTTAAAAATTATTTTAAAAATACATATAAAATTATTTTATGCTTAAAAATCGCCTTTTTGCATGAAAATTCATTTTATGTATAATAAATTATTTTATACTAATGCACTTCATATAAATCATTTATTTCATAATAATAATTCCTATTAGGCACCTTAAAATTAATTTAAAATGCCACATACTCATAAATCACATCACACATGATTTTTCATAAAATCACATATTTTTTCATAATAACTATAAATTCAAGCAAATTAGTCATGAAAACTCCTAAGATAGATGTGGGTTGTTACAAAAACCCTAAAATATAAGCTAATATTTAGCCTCCCCTTGAATTTAACAGCCTTCATTCTATTTCTCATTAGGTTTACAAAATTTTTCTCTCAAAAATCCTCTCTTGGCCGAAATTCACAAGATGCCTCCAAACTTTGTGATTTTGTGATATTCTTTATAAGTTTTCCTTTTTTTTCAAGTTAATTTTTGAATTTTATGAAACTAATAATGAGTAATCCATATGGGGCTATATATTTTTTATTTTTTCTTTATTATATTTGGCCTATGCTTGTTCTTGGAGGGAGAAACTGATTTTCAACTGTGAACATATCTCTTCCTTCTCAAATCCATCAAAGGTGAACCCTAAAACATAAAAGTTGGAATTTTCATGCATATGTGCATTGGGGGGTGCAAATTGATTTTTTTTTATCCTAAACTAATTTTTGTTATGATTACATGAAAAATATTGATTTAAATAATGCGTTTACATATTGCTGTAATGATTTAAATAATACGTAGTCATATAATATCATTCATATCAACTAAAACTTAAGCTGGTAGTTGGTAGCTATTAGCCTAGTGGCATAGGACTTATATGATATGAATGATATTATATGACTACGTAGCTATTTTGCGTGGGTTTGACTTTTTTAACTATTGCCTATGAGATGATTGACCTTTATATGATAACAGAGTTCATTATGCTATAAGTTATGTGTTATGTGATAATGATACATGATACATGATATGATATGTGACATACCCTATATGATATGTGTTATAACAACCCACACCAACCTTAGGAGTTTTCATGACAGCTAACTTGAATTTATAGTTATTATGGCAAATTATGTACTTTTATGAAAATTCATGTGCTATGTGATTGATGAGTATGTGACATGTTAGATTAGCTCTAATATGCATAATATGAATTATTATGGTGAAATAAGTGATTTAAATGAAGTGTATAAGCATAAAATAATTTATTTCACATAAATTGAATTTTCATGCACAAAGTGATTTTTAAGAATAAAATAATTTTATAAGTATTTTTAAATATTTTTTTAAATAAATATTTTAGGGGGAATTTTAATGGAAATAATAAGAAAAATATTTTATTTTTAATTATCTATAGTTAGCCCATAAATTAAATAAAAAGCCCAATTTCCCAAAAGCCTATTACACCAAAACACTCTTAACCTAGCTTATTAAGGGTAAACATAGAAATTTGCCAAAACCCTACATATATTAAGCTAAATTTCAGCCAGCCCTAGAGGAGTAGCCACTATTATGTTATTCTTCATAATTTTTATAGAAAAATTCCCTCATAAATATTCTCTCAATCGAAATTCATAAGGTGCCTTTAAATATTGCGATTTTGTGATCGTTTTCGTAAGTTTTTCATTCCTTTCAATTTATTACTTGATTTTTATGAAACCAACCATGAGAAATCTATTTTGAGCTACATATTTACTATTTTATTTCTTTATAATTTGGGCTAGGTGAATTATTTGAAGGAGAAACCAATTTTCAACCGAAAACACAACCCTTTCTTCGCGAATCCTCCAAAGGTGAACCCTAAAACTCAAAATTGAAATTTTTATACATAAATACAAGGGGGCTACCAATTTGTATATTAATGTATTCTAAATTGATTTTTGTTGAGTTTAGATGAAAAATGTTGATTTAAATCATATTTCTGTATATTATTGTAATGATTAGAAAATACAAAAAATAAGAAAATTCATGGTTTTCACCCTAAAAACCTAAAGTTAGAAAATTTTTATGCATATGTATCAATATGGGTGCCGATTTGTACATTGGAGCATTCTAAAATGATTTTTGACATGTTTACAAGAAAAATATTTGTTTAAGTCATGTGTTTGCATATTACTATAATGATGGAAAGTGCAAAAAGTGAGAAAGTTCATGTTTTCCATGATTATAGGGTATTTGGCATACATTTGGAATTGAATCCTAGTGTCTATAAATTTTGTATGATATATTTTAATAATTATTGATATGTATTCATGAATAATAAATGGTTTAATTGTATGTTGGTTGAAGGATAACTCTAAACAAGTCTAGAGACGATTAGGTATACCCAGGGTGTCACATCCTAACCTTAGAGATATGATAGTCCTAGAATATGGGGAGACATAAGGTCACCCACGCCCGCAGAACCCACTTACACATAAACAAATAATGCCTAGGATCATACCAAACCTCTTACAATAACCCTTTTAAAACATTTAAATGAATACCTTCAATTGTGGAAGACTATAATTAAACATTTCACATAAAATCCATAAGGAAAATAATATATCTCAAATGAGCATCAATTAATATTCTCGAAGCATCTAATGACAACACTTCATATCATGGTATTATTAATGACTTTGACAAGGAATCTCCTGAGCAGAGTAGAATGCTTGAGTCATCACCTTGCCTCCTCGTATTTGCTCACCTAGAACCACACAAGGAAAAGGGAGTGAGATAAATGATCTCAATGAGCAAATGATAAAGCACATACATTATCACATATTCCTTTGGAAAGAAAACACATAGCTTATGCACATAGTTCATGATTTATAATTCATGAAAAAAGTTGCAATTTAACAAGGGTTTAATTGGCAAGGTTGCAGAAATCACACTTATAACACATAGTGAGTGAAGGCTATTGCTCTATCACTCAAACACATTAAGGAGAGGTAGCCTTATACCAAATTCTAACTCCTATCACATAGAAGGCATGAAGCTTATCAGGCCCTATGGCTAGAACCGCCCCTTTCTAGTTGAGGTGGATACACTACCCCTATCCATTGGGTTAAGACTATGTGCATAAATTCTGATGATTACCCGCATCAGCACGAGGATTCTGTATAAAGGTTAAGGGTACCATAGCTAGAGCTAATAGTAATCACAAATAACAATATCACATAAGGCAACAATAACATGTATCCCAATAATAATAGTGGTTTAACTTTTGAACAAAAGATACAATGATAGTGTAGTTCTAGAAAGAATATATGTTAGGGTGATAATCACAAGAAATTCTCATTGGATAAACAAAATAGTTTTGGACCAAATGTCCTTTGGCAACCCAAGCTTTACCAAGAAATCATAAAGTTTCATTTTAGAATAGAAAGATCTTGGGTTTCAAGAATGTCAAAGGCTCACATAACATGATATCACATATTTGTAACATAACAAAATGTTACTTGCACTTATAGAATGAATACAATGTTTACTTACTTTTAAAGAATGAATACGATGTTTACTCACTTTAGGCTTCCTTTGCTCTTAGTATACGTAGTCCCTTTTCACTTCTAAAACTCCTCAAACTCTAACACAATTATTTAATTTAATACTTAGTATTTATTTACTCATGATGCTCCTATCCTATAACTACCTCATGCACATATAGCATACACATACACTTAGAGTTGCACATATAAGTGTACTCATCACTTGCACATAATGCATTGACTTTAAAAGTCTTACACACTTAGGCCTTATAAGTTCACATGAAAATACATTACAATCATGTCAATGCCTTTCTAAGGTCATTGCAATATTATTACCTCAATATCAATTCACTTTAACAATCATCTTAATACACTTTACACTCCCATATATGTCAACTTAACAATTAACCTTTCAAGTGTTATGCTTAACTCTTATGACCCTTTTTATTCAATTGTCACTTCATCAACTCAAAACCATGTGTTCATCATCAAGTCATCATAACATGTAGTTCCAAATTTCCCAATCACATTTACATTCTAATCACAATATAAAGTTAAGATACCTTAAGTATACCAAAATGCCTTTAAGCTTATCTAGGGTCATACCTTCAACTAACATGCAATTTTATCATTTATTATACATACATACATGTCAATAATCATCAAAACACATCACATAAAAATTATAAACATTGGGATAAAAATATTAATATAGGCTGATGCATCACCAAAAGGAAAAGTAAATTCTCTTTCTTTTCGCACTTTCCGTCTATTTCAGTAATATGTAAAAACATGGTTTGAACCAAGATTTTTCATGTAAACACAACAAAAATCATTTTGGAATTTTAATTCACATGAATCATCCACACATAGTATTTCTTATACATGAAAATTTAACTTTTGAGTTATAGGGTACAAAACCATGAGTTTTCTTATTTTTGGTATTTTTCGGTCATTTCAGAAATATGTAAACAGGTTGTTTAAACCATTATTTTTCATTCAATCATGGCAAATATTAGTTTAGAACATGTCCATGCATGATTTGGCAGCCATAGATAATATTTATCCAAAAAAATTCCAAGTTTTAAGGCTTAGGTGAAAATCATGAGTTTTCGTGCTTTCCGTGCTTTTTGTTTATTACAGCAATATACAGACACATGATTCAAATCATTATTTTTCATCTAAACAAAAAAAATATCAAATTAGAATTCTTTCTTACACAAATCAGCAGCCACATATTAATTTAATAATAGAATTTTCCAACTTCTAAGTTCTAGCATAAAAACCTTGAACTCCTTTGTTTTTTGAAACTTTCTGGTCATCATAGAAATATGTAAAAATACAATTTAATCCAATATTTTTCATCAAAACAAGTAAACAATTAGTTTAGAAACCAATGATGCACAAATCACCCTCCCCTCTAGTGATGTTTATGCATAAAAATTGTGATTTTAAGTTATAGAATTCACCTTTAGAGAAATCTCATGGAAAGATTTGTGTTTTTAGTAGAAAATAAATTTTCTCTCCCAAAAACTCACCCAACTAGAATTAAAACTATAAAAATTAGTAATCAACCAGTGCAAAATAATTTTTTCATAATTTATTTTATAGAAATCAGTTTAGAAATTGAAAGAGAAGAAAAACTTATGATTACAGTCAAGAAATCTCAAAACTGAAAAGTGTTTTCTTAATTTCGATTGAGAGAAATATTTTGAGATAATTTTTTTGCCAAGATACAGAAAAATAAAGTGATGGCTAATGGAAACCTAGGTTGGCCAAATTTTACAATATATATTAGGGTTTGGGTGCAATTCCCACTAATACCCTTTAATGAACTAGGTTAGGAGGATTTTAGTGTAGTGAGCTTTTGGGTATTTAGGCTTTTTATTTAAATTTTGGACTGATTATAATTAAAAATAAAAAAATATTTTTCTTATTATTCCTGTAATATTCCCCCAAAATATTTATTTTAAAAATTATTTTAAAATACTCATAAAAGCATTTTATGTTTAAAAATTGTCTTTATGCATGAAAATTCATTTTATTTAAAATAAATTCTTTTATGCAAATGGACTTGATGTAAATCATTTATTTCACAATAATAACTCATATTATGCATACTAAAATTAATTTAATATGCCACATGCTCATCAATCATGTAGATTACTAATTTTCATGAAAGCACACACTTAACCTTAATAGTTCTAAATCAAGCAAATTATCACGAAAATTTTTAAGGTAGGTGTGGGTTGTTACATAGGGTTTCCTAACCCTATTACTATGTTATGATTAATATATGCATATGATTAAGTGAAAAGTGAAGTAAGTTTTATGATTAGTTAATAGTGAATTGATGATCTTAAATTAACTATGAGATGGATGGTATAATTTGTTTAAAAGAGATAAGTATGACTCTTCAAGGTTACTTGTTAAGTTGATATATATGTAAATTGATCTAAAACCATTATTGTTATTCAATGATATGAAAGATCCTTTAAAATTGTTTCCTTACCTTACTTTCTTTCTGGAACCACACTATTATCTTATCTTTTGTTCAATAAGTTAAATCATTATTGCTGTTATGATACATGTTTTTTTTTTTAAGTGCTATTATTATAAGTGATTACTATTAGCTCTAACTATGCTACCCATAACCCTTTTATGCAAAAATCCTCATGCTGATGTGGGTAATTATGGAAACTTATGCACATGGTCTTAACCTAATGGATAGGGGTAGTGTATCCACCTTAACTAAAAGGGGTAGTTCTAGGCATGGAGCCTAATCAGCTTCATGCTTTATGAGTTGGAATTTGGTTTGATGCCACCTCTCCTCTATGTGTTCGAGTGAATAAGGCAATAGCCCTCACTCTATGTCTTATGTGTTATAAGTGAGATTTCTGCGAACCTTTCTAAATTGCAAACTATGAACCATAAACTATAAATCATAACATTTGAATCATGAACTATGAGTTATGAGCAATTAGCCCTTTTAAGGGATATGTGTTATTGTATAAGCCCTATTGTTTACTCATTGAGATCATTTATCTCACCCCTTTTCCTTGTGTGGTTCCAGGTGAACTTTATGAGGAGGCAAGGTGATGGCTCAAGTAATCTACTTCGCTTGGGAGATTTCTTTATCCAAGTTATTTACCTTGCTATGTTATGGAGAGTCATCCTTAGATGCTCTGGGAATATTTGTTTTAGGAATTTATTTTGGAAAGTTATGCTTTGGTAACTTTATTTGAAGTCTAAATATTATTTTCTTATGGATTGTATTTAAAGTATATTTTTAACTATTCTTCCACAACTTAATGTTTTCTTATAAATGGTTTACTTAAGTTAATGCATAAGGTTTTGGTATGATTCTAAGCAATGTTATATTATGTTAGAGCGGGTTCTACGGGCATGGGTGACCTTATGTCTCCCCATGTTCTAAGACCATCATATCTCCGAAATTGGGATGTAACATGTGCATTATGATATCATACTATATGATATGTGCTCGAGTTAAATGCATGGTAAGTATGATAATTTGATAGTGGGGTTAAATGGGTTAGAAGGGAGTTAGCTTTGAATACCCTTACCATTTATAGCAGAATGCCTCCTAGGAAGAAGGTCTATATAACTGCTGACCAGTTAGGGCTAATAAGAATGCAGTATCGGAAACTGCTTTAGATGCTGCCTCTACATCGGTGAGGTTGAGAGAGAGGTCTAACTCAAGAGTACCATCATGGCTTTAATAAGCAAGCCTTTTCATAAAAGGTTTAAGCTATATTAGAGGAGATAAGGGATTTGCTCAAAGAATTAGATGAGCTGCAGCTCAAAGGCGAGAAATGCCACTAACACAAGAGGAGAATAGAGTTCCGCCTTATGTGGTACTGGCTACTACACTTAAAGAAAGGAAGAGGCTATTAGATAAGGGAATGACCATGTTGAAATTGAAGAAGTTACAACTATCTACCTTTTATGGTGAGGAGGGTGATGACCCTCATGAATTTTTAGAAAAGATGGATAAGCTAGTCAATCGATTATCCTACTCTGATGCTCAGGTGATTGAGTTAGTATGACTCCAACTCAAGAAGGAGGCACAATACTGGTATAAGGTAGATTTTAGTACTACACACTTGTTTGTGTCTCTGTGTTTTGCTAAGAGTTTGGGTAGAGATAAGGAGTTAATGAATGAACCCCTAGGAGAGATGATGGAAGTAAAATACATATTTAAAGACTATGAGGTAGACATTAATGGATAGAAACTTCCAGTAGAGTTGTTAGAACTTGATGTACTAGAATTTGATATGATCTTAGGAATGGATTAGCTATATGAGCATAGAGTTCATACTAACTATAGAAAGAAGCAAGTAGAATTTCAAACCAAGGATGGGGAAAATTTATATATCAAGAGATAGGAATGAGAACCCTCTTAGTTTGATATCAACTTTAGGAGTTAGAAAGATGTTGAGGAAAGGATGTAAAGCATACTTAACTCACATAGTAGATAACAATAAAGAAGCTACTATTCATGGTAAGAGCATACCAATGGTAGACATGTTCATGGATGTCTTTCCAGAAGATCTACCTAGAACAGCACCGAATCGTGAGATCGAGTTCAGCATTGAACTGCTATCGAGCATGTAACCCATATCAATACCACCATATCATATGGCACTGGTAGAGTTGAAAGTGTTAAAGAAACAACTGTATAATCTACTCAACAAGGGTTTCATCTGACTAAGTAGCTTGCCATAGGGCTTTCTAATGCTATTTGTGAAAAAGAAAGACGACTCATTTCGTATATGTATCGATTACCGTTAGCTAAATAAAGTCACTATAAAGAACAAGTATCCTTTGCTAAGGATAGACGATCTATTCGATCAATTACAAAGAGTTGGTTAATTCTCCAAGATTAACTTGAGGTCCAGTTATCATTAGCTAAAGATCCATGGAGAAGACATTTGCAAGACTACTTTCCATACAAGATATGGTCACTATGAGTTCAGGGTCCTATCATTCGGTCTGACGAACTCTTTGGTTGCTTTCATGAACTTGATGAACCTAGTGTTCAAGCCATTTCTTGGTAAGTTTGTGATCACTTTCATTGATGACATCCTAATTTACTCTAAGAGTAATGAGGAACATCAAGAGCATTTAAGGATCATGTTGCAGACACTACGTGATCACCAACTCTACGCGAAGTTATCTAAGTGTGAATTTTGGATGGAATTTGTCAATTTTCTTAGGCATGTTGTAAGTAAAGAGAGATTCAAGTTGATCCTAAGAAAATGTAACAACCCACACCCCACACCCTACCATAGGAGTTTTTATGACCAATTACTTCAATTTAGACCTATTATGTCTAAGTAAGTGCTTTTATGAAATTTATGAGTTATGTGATTGATGAGTATGTGGCATGTTAGATTAGCTCTAATATGCATAATATGAATTATTATGGTGAAGCAAGTGATTTATATGAAACACATAAGCATAAAAATACTTATTTCACATAAATTGAATTTTCATACATAAAGCAATTTTTAAGCATAAAATAATTTTTATGAACATTTTTAAAATATTTTTGAATAAATATTTTAGGGGGAATTTTAATGAAAATAATAAGAAAAATATTTTATTTTTAATTACTAATAATCAGCCCATAAATTAAATAAAAGGCCTAATTTTCCAAAAGCCCACTACTCCAAGGCACTCCTCACCTAGTCCATTAAGGGTAAACTTAAAAATTTCACCCAAAACCGTAATATATAAGCAAAATTTTAGCGATCCATGTTAGACAGCCACCATTCTATTATTATTCAGTATTTTATAGAAAAATTCTCTTAAAAATAGTCTCTCAACCGAAATTCACAAAATACCTTCAAACATTGCGATTTCGCGACCGTTTCATAAGTTTTTCCTTTCATTTCAATTTGCCATCTGATTTTTATGAAAATAATTATGAGAAAATTATTTTAAACTAAATATTTAATAATTTTAATTGATTAAATTCAGCCTAGGTAAATTCTTGAGAGAGAAATTAATTTTTCTATTGAAAACACAAACCTCTCTACGCGAATCCTCCCAAGGTGAACATTAAAACTCAAAGTTGGAATTTTCATGCATAGACTCAATAGAGGGGGGGGGATTTTTACATTATTGTATTATAAATTATTTTTGTTGTGTTTAGATGAAAAATATCGAGTTAAATCATATTTCTATATATTACTGTAATAATCGAAAAACACTAAAATGCAAGAAAACTCATGATTTTCACTCTAAACCCTAAACTTAGAATTTTCATGCATAAATATGTTCTGTGGCTACCAATTTGAATATATTCATGTTCTAAACTAATTTTTGTTATGATTGAAAGAAAAATAATGGTTTAAATCATGTGTTTACATTTTACTATAATGACCAAAAAGTACCGGAAACAAAAAAGATTCATGGTTTTCACCCTAACACAAAAAGTTAGAAAATTTTCATGCATATGAATCTATATGGTGCTAATTCCTACATATTCATATTCTAAAAGGATTTTTGTTTTTATTACATGAAAAATCTTAGTTTAAATCATGTGTTTGCATATTACTACAATGAATGGAATATGCCAAAAGGAAGAAAATTCATATTTATTCTTGAATGGGTGATTTGGCCTACATTTGGAATTTAATTCCAATGTCTATAATTTTTATGTGATATATTTTAATGATTATTAACATGTATACATGAATAATGAATGATTAAATTGCATGTTAGTTGAAGGAATAACTCTAAACAAGTCTGGAGACAATAAGGTATATCTAGGGTTTCCTAACCCTATTTCTATGATATGATTAATATGTTTATATGATTAATTGATATGGGAAATAAGTTCTATGAAGAGTTAATGATCATAAATGGATGACAAGGTTGATTGTATGAATTAATCATGAGAGATAGGCATGATACTTGAAAGGCTACTTGATAAGTTAAAGGTGATAAGTATGTTAAGTTGAATGTTAAATTGAATTAATATTAAAATCATGATATATTGTGTTTGACTTTAGAGAAGTCATGATATGAGTTATTATGTGTTTTCATGTGGGCCTATAAAGACAAAGTGTACAAGACTTTAAACGTCAACATGTTATGTGTAAGTGATATGTACACTTCTAAGTGTAACTCCAAGTTTATGTGAATGTTGTATGTGCATAGTGTAGTTATGAGATAGGATAGTATGATATTAAGCAAATTCTAAGTAATAAATTAAATATTATGTTAGAGCTTAAGGTACAATAGAAGTTCAAGAGGCCACAAGTACTAAGAGCAAAGGAACCACAAGGTGAGTAAACATTATGTTCAAGTTACAAGTACAATTTGTCATGTTATGTGAACCTTTGATATCTTGAATCCCAAGTTCTTTGCTACTTTTAATTATGACTAAATGATTTCTTTGTAAGCTTGGGTTACCAAAGGACAATTAGTTCAAAACTATTATTATTTATTCCATCATAAGAAAGAACCTTTATAATTGTTTGCCTAACCCTACTTTCTCTCTGGAGCCACACTATTATTTATCTTTTGTTCAATAAACTAAACATTTATTGTTATTGTATTACATGTGATTGAATTCTTCAATGATACTATTATGAGTGAGAAAGGTAACAACCTTCACTCTGTATTTATGTTATGAGTGGACAAGGCAGTAGCCTTCACTCTATAATTATGTTACAAGTGGACAAGGCAGCAGCCTTCACTCTATATTTATGTTACGAGTGGACAAGGTAGCAACCTTCACTTTATGTTTATGTTACAAGGCAGCAGCCTTCACTCTATATGTTACAATTTATAAGTTGATATCTATGTGTGATGCCTTGCATGAG
This sequence comes from Reutealis trisperma, assembly GCA_947687605.1. Lineage (NCBI taxonomy): Eukaryota > Viridiplantae > Streptophyta > Magnoliopsida > Malpighiales > Euphorbiaceae > Reutealis > Reutealis trisperma. Next base: position 1,413,016 of record CANTUT010000107.1, on the reverse strand, counting down.
CACTGGTCCCAATCCGCTAAAAGGAATCGAAAATGTTCATTGGGAAAAACATCATGATTGGAACTCGTTATAAGTTCAGAAAATTATATTTTGTAAGTTGTAATTTGCAAAAGGAGTCGCCACTTTAATTTTGTTTATTTTAGTTGAGAAAATTAAAGAAAAAATCCAATTTGATTGACTCCAAAATTATACCATTTATCCCAAGGAAAAGCACTAGTCCTTAAATGACCAAAGAGGACTCGAGGACTAGGTTTTGGTTAAAACAATACAAAAAATTAATTTGGCTTAAATACAAAATAGTTTTTGTAAAAAGAAGTTTTCATGTATGCATAAACAGATATAATATGAAGCATTAAACAATATTACTCATGCAATACATGGCAATATGAAATAATGACAATTACAAAATGCGAAAAAATAAGGGAAGAACTACTTAAAACTATTACAAGTCAAAATGTCCAAATCAAGGGATCTTTCCTCTAGCCCTTATGAGTTCTAGGAAAAGCACATATTCCCTAAATATAATATAAATAACTAAAGTCAGAAAAAGAGTATTAAAACAATTATAATAAAAAGAATTAAAATTTTGACTTTTATTTAAGAAAAGTAATTTCAATCCTAAACTATGTGAAGAAGGTGATAGAAAGAAGAAATTATTAATTTTAGTAAAGTTGAATGCCTTAGAAATGGCAAGCCTGCGTATCCCTTTGAATATGAATCAAACTCTATACAATCCTTCCTTCTTGCGAAGGTGGGGTTTTTAAGTCATTGCCTTTGCTATCATGTTTTGATTGATTTTAAGGGCTAGGGGATTTGTTAAAAGACTTTAGATCACCTTTGCTTGAGTACCACAAATTTCCTTTGAAAGAAATAACTTGAGTTGCACCTTTTCTTGATTAAAAATCTTAGAGATAAGGTTTGAGGTGATTAGGAAGCTTATGAATGGGCTTTTGGGATGATTGGGAAGCTCATGAATAAGGTTTTATGTGATGGAGGAGATTTTGGATTGTGGTTTTAAAGAATTGGAGGATTAGAAAGAGGGTTTTTATGATTAGAAAGCTTAGGAATAGGGTTAAGAAAGCTTTAGGGAGAGTATAGAAGCATATATTTATGTGTAGAAATTGTCATGAGGTGCAAGGTATTTATAGGGGGTGTAGAGCTTAAAAGGGTGATTTTTCAGTGTGGGATTTTGTCATAACATACTGCGGTAACTGCAAAGAGCTTTGTGGTAACTGCAAGGCTGGCTGTAATAACCACTACCGCAGGGACATCTATGGTAATCATAGTGAGGCTGTGGTAACCGCAGTCGACTGCGAGTTGCCATAATAGGCCTGCGGGTTATCGCAGCTTATTATTTTGGCCCATGTTCATCCATTCTTGATTTGATCTTGGCCTAGTTTGATTCTATGGGTTCATGATGGAGTGCTGGTTGTCTACAGGTGAAAGATTCAGAAAATTTATTTTTCAATGGAGCGCTGCCCCCTTAACCCCTGCTTGCTAACTGGCTAGCAGAATTGTTGTATGGGCTCTGCGTAACGCACTAATCTTAGTAAGTGTCAAGCTGCAGTCGGATCCTAAGGGTGCAAATTTGAGGGTTCACACTATGAACCTTGTTAATTTGCAAACTAAGAACCATGATCTATGAACCCTTATAAAGGGGTATGTGTTATTTTTTAAGTTTTATTGTTTACTCATTGAGATCATCTATCTCACCCCTTTTTCCTTGTGTGGTTCTAGGTGAGCATTATGAGGAGGCAAGGTAATGGCTGAAGCAACCTACTCCACTTGGGAAATTTCCTTGTCAAATTTTATTACTGTGCTATAAGATGATGAGTCTCTAGACACTCCAAGAGTCATTATTTTACGAGTTTATATTTGGAATATATTATTTACTTAATGTATTTGGAGTCTTAAATGTTCTTTCCATATGGATTATATTTAAAGTATTTTAATATTATGCTTTTGCTAGTCAAAGTTTTCCTTATTATTAAATAATTAAATTAATGAATGAGGTTTTGGTATGATCCTAGGCAATATTTGTATATGTATGAGTGGGTTCTATGGACGTGGGTGACCTTATGTCCCTCCATATTCTAGGACTGTTATATCTCAAAAATTAGGATGTGACAGAAAGTCAAAGTGGTAGCTGATTGGTCACGACCCACAAGGGTTTTGGAAGTTCAGAGTTTCTTGGGTATGGCTAGCTATTACCGCATATTTGTACATGACTTCTCTAAGATAACATCACCATTAACCAAGTTGACTAGGAAATAGGTTAAGTTTAATTGGGAGGAGTCCTGTGAAGAGAGTTTCTAAAAGCTCAAAAAGTGATTGATATCAGCGCCAGTTCTGGTGACACCAGAAGGTCAAAAAGGTTTCTTGGTCTACTGTAATGCCTCAAGAATAGGGCTTAGGTGTGTCTTGATGCAAAATGGTAAGGTCATTACACTCAGGAAGCATAAAGTGAATTACCTTACTCATGACATAGAATTGGTTGTAGTAGTATTCGCTCTAAAGATCTAGAAACACTATATGTATGGAACAAAGTGTGAGATCTATACGGATCATAAGAGTCTCCAGTATATCATGAGCCAAAGAGACCTCACTTTAGGTAGAGGAGATGAGTTGAACTGTTGAACTGCTTAAGGACTACAATTGCCATATTCTCTACCATCCTGGAGAGGCAAAAGTTATGGTGGATGCCTTGAGCCGAAAATCGATGGGAAGCCTTGCCCATGTGGTCGTCCACAAGAGACCTATTATAAAGGAGTTAAGAGGACTGTTTAACCAGGACATAAGGCTGGAGATTAGAGAAATCACCAACTCTAGTGGCAAATTTTCAAGTGAAGTCAAAGTTATTGGAGGAGATAAAGACTTCACAAAATAAGGATCCACACTAGGTTAAGTTAAGGGATGAGGTTGAGAAAGGAAAGAACCCTAAGTTTGAAGTAGTCAATGGGATTCTAAAGTGTGGTAAGCGGGTATGTGTGCTTGATATGAATGGACTATGGGAGAAGATATTGAAAGAAATGCAACAAACACCTTACTATGCTCATCCTAGAACTACCAAGATGTATCATGATGTAAGAGCAAATTATTGGTGGCCTGGACTAAAGAAGGACATGGTTAAGTTTGTGGCATCTTGGCTAACTTGTCAACAAGTCAAGTATCAATGACCCTTTGGATTGCTACAAGAGATTAAGCTACTTGAGTGGAAGTGGGAGCTTATCACGATGGATTTTGTAGTTGGTTTACCTAGGACCTCCGAAGGATATGACTCTATATAGGTCATAGTAGACTGACTTACAAAGTTTGCCCATTTTCTAAAAGTTAAGACCACGTACTCTATAGCCTACTATATGTAGTTGTATATAGATGAGATCATAAGACTACACAGAATACTGATGTCTATTATCTCGGACTAAGGCACTTAGTTCACCTCGAGGTATTGCAAAAGTTGTAAGAAGCATTAGGAATATAGTTGGACTTCAATACTGTGTTTAACCCTCAGACAGATAGGCAGTCTAAAAGGACAATTCAAATACTATAAGACATGTTAGGAATGTGTGTCTTGGATTTTAGTAGTAGCTGGGATAAGTACCTACCTTTGATCAAGTTTGCCTATAACAATAGCTACCATTCATGCATCGGCATGGCACCATACAAAGCCTTGTATGGAAGGAAATGTTGCTCTCTAGTCTCTTGGGTTGAGATTGGAGACAAATACAAGGAGATTTTGGAATTGCTCAATGAGACTATCGTGAAGGTACCATTGATACAAGATTAGCTGAAAATGGCCTTCAGTCGACAAAAGAGCTATGCAGATACCAAGAGAAAGGACTTCCATTTTGTTGTGGGAGATCATGTTTTCTTCAAAGTTTACCTAATGAAAGGTGTCATGAGGTTCAGCAGCAAAGAAAAGCTATCACCTCATGTCGTCGGTCCTTTCAAGATCTTGAATAAGGTTGGGGAAGTGTCTTATAGACTTGCCTTACCCCCAACTCTGGCACATGTGCACTCAATATTTCACATCTTGATGTTGATCCATCCTATTTCTAACATGGCTAAATATTATAATAGACGAGCAATTGTCTTATAAAGAGATACTAATAGCCATAATGGATCGACCAGTGAAAAGATTAAGGAAAAAGGAGATACTTATGATCAAGGTCCATTGGCATAATCATGGAATAGATGAGTGTAATTGGGAAGCCGAGGAAAGGATGCGACAAAACCATCCCCAGCTTTTTGAGAACATATGAGTAAGTATCTAAATTCGAGGATGAATTTCTTTTAAGGGACGAGAATGTAACAACCCATACCCTTGCTAGCAGTTTCGTGACATGTTGCTTGACTTTAAGACTATTATGACAAAGTGTGTGTTTTCATGAAATTTAATGTGCTATGGAATTTATGAGCAAGTGTCATGCTAGACTTGTTGTAATATGCATAATATGAATTTTGAACATGAAATAGGTGATATGAATTATGAACATGAAATAGGTGATTTATGTGAAGTGCATATGCATTAATTAATTTAATGCGTATAAAGTGAATTTTTAAGCACAAAGTGATTTTTAAGTATAAAATAATTTTTATTAGCAGTTTTAAAATATTTTAAGTTAAATATTTTTGGGGGAATTTTAAGGAAAATAAGAAGCAAAATTTTTTATTTTAATACATTTTAATTAGCCCATAAATTGGATTAAAAATCCAATTTAACAAAACCCTAAGACACTAAAGCACTCCTAATCTATCTCATTAATGGCAATCTTATAATTTTGCACCAAACCCATAAAACCTATGCTAATATTTAGCCTCCCCTTGAAATTGGTAGCCTCCATTCTGTTTCTCAATAGATTTTATAGAATTTTTCTCTCCAAAATCCTTTCTTGGCTGAAATTCACAAGGTGCCTCCAAACTTTGTAATTTTGTGATCTTCTTTGTAAGTTTTCCTTTTCTTTCAAGTTAATTTTTGAATTTGATTAAACTAATCATCAATAATCCATATGGGGCTATATATTTTCTAATTTTCTCTTTATTATATTTGGCCTATGCTTGTTTTTGGAGGGAGAAACTGATTTCCAACTATGAACATATCTCTTCCTTCTCAAATCCATCAAAGGTGAACCCTAAAACCTAAAAGTTGGAATTTAATGCATATGTGCATTGAGAGGGGTGCAAATTGGTTTTTTTTATCCTAAATTGATTTTTGTTATGATTAAATGAAAAATATTGATTTAAATCATACGTTTGCATATTACTATAATGATTGGAAAGTATGAAAAATAAGAAAAATCTATGGATCCCATAATTATGATGGTTCGACCAAGATTAGGGCTTTAATCCCAAGGCCTATAATTTTTGTAAGGTTTATTGGAGTGATTGTTGATATCTATATGTAAATAGTACATGATTTAATTGCATGATGATTAAAGAAGTAACTCTAGGAAACTCCTAGAGTGGTTTGGCTTATGCCTAGAGTTTCCAAACCCTAATTGACATGTTTGGCTAATATGTGTACACAGTTAAGTGGCATATGAATTGGGTTTCATAATGTGTTAATTATGAATTAATGATCCTAATTTGCCTATAGGAATGATTGTATGATTTGGCCTAAAGGAGACAAACATGACTCTTTTAGGATTTGTTTGTTAAGTTGATATGTATAAAAAGTATTAAGTGTACCAAGTTGAACGTTAAATGAAATTGATATTAAGACTATGATTCATTGTGTTTGGCTTTAGAAAAGTCTTAATATGAACTATTATATGAATTTATATGAGCCTATGAAGGCAAATTGTGTAAGACTTAAAAGTCAATGTACAAGTGATGAGTGCACTTCTAAGTGCAATTCCAAGTATATGTGAATGATATATGTGCATGGATTAGTTAAGGGATAGCATAGCATGATGTTAAGCCAATACTAAGTATTGAATTATAATGTTATGTTAGAACTTGGGGATTGTTAGAAGTGTAAGGGCTATGAGCATTAGGAGCTATGGAACCACAAGGTAAGTAAACATTATGTTTATGTTACGAATACAAGTTATCATGATATGTGAACTTTTAAGATTCTTAAAACTTGAGTTCCTTTCTATTATAAATTATAATTATATGATTTCTTTGTTAAATTTGGATTGCTGAAGGACAATTGATCTAGAACTATTATTGACCATTCAATGATAAGAAAAGAGCCTTTGTGATTATTGCTTTACCTTACATTCTTTCTGGAATCATACTATTGTTTATCCTTTGTTCAATAAGCTAAACTTCTAGCGCTACTATTATACATGTGATTGCATTATTCAATGCTATTGTTACAAGTGATTACCATTAACTTTGGCTATGGTACATATAAACCATTATATGCAGAAATCCTCATGCTAACACGGCAAATCAATAGAACCTGTGCACATGGTCTTAATCCAATGGGTAAGGATAATGTATCGACCTCAGCTAGAAAGGGCGATTCTAGTCATGAAGCCTGATTAGTTTCATGCTCCTTTACAAGTTGGGAGTTGGAATTTGGTATGATGCCATCTCTTCCTTACATGCTCGAGTGAATAAGGCAAAAGTCGTCACTCTATAAGTTACAAGTTTGACTTTTGCGAAACTTGCTAAATCACAAATTATGAACTATGAACCCTTCTAAAGGGATATGTGTTATTGTATAAGTTGTATTGTTTACTTATTGAGATCATCTATCTCACCCTTTTTCTTGTGTGGTTTTAAGTGAGCATTTTAAGGAGGGAAGGTGATAGCTCAAGCAATACCATGGCTAGTACTGCCCCTTATAGTTAAGGTGGATGCACTACCCCTATCCCTTGAGTTAAGACCATGTGCATAGGTTTTGATGATTTCCCGCATCAGCACAAGGATTTTTGCATATAAGGGTTGATAGGTACCATATCTAAAGCTAATGGTAATCACTTGTAACAATAGCATTGAAGAATGCAATCATATGTAAAATAGTAGCAATAGAAGTTTAGCTTATTGAACAAAAGATAAACAATAATGTGGTTCTAGAATGAATGTAAGGTAAAGCAATAATCACAAAGGCTCTTTTCTTATCATTGAATAGGTAATAATAATTTCAGACTAATTATCCTTTGGCAATCCAAGCTTAATAAAGAAATCATATAATTATAATTTATGATAGAAAGGAACTCAGGTTTCAAGAATCTCAAAGGTTCACATATCATGATAACTTGTACTTGAAACATGAACATAATGTTTACTCACCTTGTGATTCCTTAGCTCCTAATGCTCATAGCCTTTGCACTTCTAACTCTTCCTAAGTTCTATCACAACATCCCAATTTAGTACTTAGCATTGACTTAACATCATGCTATCCAATACCATAACTACCCCATACACATATATCATTCACATATTCTTGGAGTTGTACTTAGAAGTGCACTCATCACTTATGCATAACATATTAACTTTTAAGTCCTATATACTTTGCCTTTATAAGCACACATAAATTCACATAATAGTTCATATCAAGACTTTTGTAAAGCCAGACACAACTAATCATAATCTGAATATCAATTTAATTTAACTTTCAACTTGGTACCCTTAATACTTTCTATATTTATCAACTTAACAAGCAAACCTTAAAAGAGTCATGCTTGTCTCCTTTGGACTGAATCATACAATCAATCTCATACACAAATTAGGATCATTAATTCACAATTAAAATATCATAAAACTCAATGCCACTTAACCATGTACACATATTAGCCAAACATGTCAATTAGGGTTTTAGAAACCCTAGGCAAGGCCAAACCACTCTAATAGTTTCCTAGATTTACTCCTTCTATCATCATGCAATTAAATCATATACCATTCATATACACATATCAAAAATCATTAAAATGTATCTTACAACAATTATAGGCCTTGGGATCAAAATCGCAATATTTGTTGAATCCACCATAACCATGGAAACCATGGGTTTTTCTTGTTTTTCATACTTTTTGTTCATTATAGTAATATAAAAATACATTATTTAAACCAATATTTTTCATATAAACATAACAAAAATTAGTTTAAGATTAAAAAAAAATACACATTGCGCCCCCCCCCCCCCCACCCCAAATGTATGTATGCATGAAAATTCTAACTTTTAGTTTTTAGGTTTCACCTTTGATGGATTTGAGAAGAAAGAGATATGTTAACAATTGAAAATCGGTTTCTCCCTCCAAAAATAAACCTAGGCTAAATATAATAAAAAGAAATTAGAAAATATATAGCCCTATATAGATTACTTATGATTAGTTTCATAAAATTCAAAAATTAACTTGGAAGGAAAGGAAAACTTACAAGTAAAATCACAAAATCACAAGGTTTGGAGGCACCTTGTAAATTTCAGCTAAGAGAGAATTTTTGAGAGAAAAATTATGTAAAACCTAATGAAAAATAGAATGGAGGCTGCCCAAACACAAGGGAGGTCGAACTTTAGATGGGTATTACGGTATTTGGGTGCAAAATTACAATATTGCCATTAATGAGCTAGGTTAGGAGTGCTTAGGTGTCTTGGGCTTTTGGTGAATTAGATTTTTAATCCAATTTATAGGCTGATTAAAATCTATTAAAAATAAAATATTTAGCTTTTTATTTTCATTAAAATTTCCCTAAAAATATTTAATTTAAAATATTTTAAAAATGCTCATAAAAATTATTGTATGCATTAAATCAGTTTATGCATATGCACTTCACATAAATCACCTATTTCATGTTCATAATTCATATTAAGCATATTAGAACTAGTCTAGCATGCCACTTACTCATAACTCACATAGCACATGAAATTTTATGAAAGCACACACTTTGTCACAATAGCTCTAAAATCAAGCAATTTGTCATAAAACTCCTAGCAAAGGTGTGGGTTGTTACATCTATTTACATATATGATATGCAGAGTTGCTTTTAGATGCTCTAGGAATTTCTTTTTTGGAATGTTATTCATTTGATGATTAACTTAGAGTTTTAATTTCTTTTTCTTATAGAGTGTAACAACCCATACCTACCCGAGGAGTTTAGTGACAAATTTCTTGAATTTAAAGCTATTATGGCTAAGTGAGTACTTTTATGAAAATTCATATGTTATGTGATTGATGAGTATGTGGCATGTTAGATTAGCTCTAATATGCATAATATGAATTATTATGGTGAAGTAAGTGATTTATATGAAATGCATAAGCATAAAATAATTTGCTTCACATAAATTTAACTTTCATGCACAAAGCCATTTTTAAGTATAAAAAATTTTTTATGAGCATTTCTAAAATAATTTTAAATAAATAAATATAATATTTTGGGGGAAAGTTCAAGGAAAATAATAAGAAAAATATTTTATTTTTAATAACCCATAACTAGCCCATAAATTAAATAAAAGGCCCAGTTTTCCAAAAACCCACTACACCAAGACACTTCTAGAGTAAATAAGCTAAAATAGCCATCAACTTTTCATAAGTGATAAGTGTTATAAGTATGATTTCTGTGAACCTTGCTAAATTGTAAACTATGAACCATGAATTTTAAATCATGAACTATGTGTTATAAGCTATGGGCCTTTTTTGAAGGATATGTGTTGTTGCATAAGCTATATTATTTACTCATTAAGATCATCTATCTCACCCATTTTTTCCTGTGTGGTTCTAGGTGAGCATTATGAGGAGGCAAGGTGATGGCTCAAGCAATCTACTTCGCCTAGGGGATTTCCTTGTCCAAGTTATTTACCTTTGTGTTATGAAGAGTCATCCTTAGATGCTCCAGGAATATTTGTTTTGGGAATTTATTTTAAAACGTTATCTATTGAGGCTTATTTAGAGTCTAAATATTATTTTCCCTCTGAATTTTATATTATCCTTAGGAGCAAGGAGGATGTTAAGGAAAGGGTGCCAAGCGTACCTAGCTCATATAGTCAATGCTGACAAAGAGGTTACCATTGAAGGTTAGAGCATGCCAGTAGTGAATGAATTCATTGACGTTTTTCCCGAGGATCTACCTAAGATACCACCAGATCGTGAGATCAAGTTCAACATAAAGCTGCTACTGGGCACATAGCCCATATCGATACTACCATATTGTATGGCACTGGTAGAGTTGAATGAATTAAAGACACAACTGCACAATCTACTCAATAAGGGTTTCATCTGACCAAGCAGTTCACCATAGGGGGTGCCAATGTTGTTCGTGAAAAAAAAAAGGATTGCCATGGCTACCACAATGTTAAAGTCTACCACATTCTTCTCTTAAAAGTGAACTAAGAAGAATTGCCATGGCTCTCTTATTTTTCCCATTAGCTTTTCTTTATGCATCCATCCATTATTCTCTAGGAACCAATTCTTCAACATCATCAACTTTTCTTAATGGAGGTTTCCATTCTTTGTTTATGCAATCCCATATATCAATGACATCACTATCAAGATATACCTCCATTTTATATTTCCAATACGCATAATCGGTACCATTGAACTGTGGCTTGAGGTGATGCATCCCTTCATTAGCCATTTTGATCTTTTCTCACACAATTAAGCTTGAAGAATGAGACCAAGGCTCTGACACCACTTGTTTGCCCTTATGCACTAAGAAGGGAGGTTGAATTGGTGGCAAATTAAAAAATAGATAGTAAGAGATAAGGAAGGAGAATGAACACAATCAATTTTATAGTGGTTTGGGTATTAACGAACCTTACGTCCACTCCCCAATCTCAATTGGGTATTCTACTACTAGATGATACTTATAAGGAGTTTCCACCTCTGTCCAAACTTACAATGTGTTTCCAATGGCTTACACATAACCCTTATAAGTGTTTCCCTTAGGCTTACACTTAATCCTATACAAGTGTTTTCTAATGACTCACACTCAACCCAATAATATGACACTCAACCCTTTGAGCTATTAATGCTCTTACAATAATCAAATGATAACAATTAAGAGGTAAGGCTTTGAGAATTAAAATTGCAAGATTTTGGCTTAAATGAAAGTTGTTGGATGCTTAATGAGGGTCTTTGGAGGGGGTATTTATAGCTTCTTCCCTCCAAATTCCCACTATAAAGAAATACCAAGAAGGATTCTCACAACAGCTATAATATCTTGCATTAAATGCACTGTCAGAGCTGGGTCGTGGTCGCTAAGCCTTTTTCGCACTCGCTGCTCATTTTTTGCGCTCGCAACTACTATTTCATGATCATGATCTTCGTAATCCATAATGACTAGATCACATGTGGCATCTTCTTGTTTGTTCTTCAACTATCCGTTGCAAGCTTTGAATGCTGTATGAATATCGCGATCGCGACTTGTAATTCGCGGTTGTGAATCAGGTGTCGTGCCCTTGGTCGTGGTCGCAACTGAGGTCATCATTCTCTCTGTGTCTTTGAAGCTAAAAATGAACAATTTGCCTACTTGATTGTCATGGTAATGAAATAATGATCACGATCACGATTTAGTAGTCGCGGTCGTGACTTTTCTGTCTTAAGCACGACCCAAAAGACAACTTATATACTTTAGGAGCTTTTGATTTCCTTTCAACTTCAATCAATAAATATTATCCATTCTATAAAACAAACACTTGAACAAACATTAGGTAACCTTTAATTTGATTGGCAAGATCAAAGGAGAGATTGACTAAGTTTTGAAATAACTTAGGTCAATAATCTCCCCCTTTTTGATTTTGACAATCAAATTGAATTTAAATATAAAATAGAAGTTAATGTAAAATAATATTCAATTCAGTAAGAGTTGTCCCCCTTAATTTATGTAGCAAATGATAAAAAATATAAAATAAAGAAGAAAAAATTATAAAATGGCAAACATATTCTCAAAGATACCTACCATCACCCTTGATCTTTTCCTAGTCCTCTCTTGGAGGCCAACATCTCCAAAAAGATAATCATATTTCCCTTCCTTTTCTCTCAATGCCTTGGCATTGATCATGTCTCGAAAGTCAATGTGGGATTTTTTTATTGGTTTTTAGAGAATGGCTATGTTGGGTGGAGTAAGAGCCCCAACATGTTTGGCTATGGTAGAAATGTGGGAAGAGAGGAGAATGGTGCCTTTTTTTATTGAAGAAAGGTGAAGGAATTAGTCTACAAGAAACCTAGCAGATTGAATTGGTTTTCCCTTAACAAGACCATATAGGAAGAAGAGATCTCTTTGGGAAACCTTTTCATTTCCATTCCCTTTTGCATTGATGGTAAGGGTGACAATCCTATGAAGAAGCCAAAGAGAAAGTGTCTTGATGTGTTTGGTTAGGGAAGATTTTAGATCGAATTTTAGCTTAATGGAAATTTTGATCCAAAAAGAGTTGAGGTGAAGGGAGAAATCATTGATGGTGTAGGCACTCTCAACTTGGAAACCAAAGATGTTGGCAAGATCACTAAGAGAAAGCTCATAAAGGTGACCAAAAAATCGAAAATTGATGGCATAATGGCCACGAGTAGGGTGAAGTTTTTTGTGGACAACTAGGGTGGCAAGTAATTCCCTAGTTAGCACATCATACCCATCTTCATCTACAAAGACAAATTGCCCCCATTCTAAATTTTTGAGGTAGCCAATGATGCTATCCTTAATTCCTAAGGTTTTGAGACATACTAAGGAGGGAATTTTAGAGGGTAAGATGGTTTTATCTTGAATCCTAAGAAAATTTTATTTTTCCTCTGTGTAACACCCCTCATGAGTTCAAGAGGAGAGGGTTGAGAGGAGGTTTGGACTTCTTTCCCTTTTCTAGAGGCTCTCCTTGAAGTCATTGATGGAGAAGAGATGGAGAATGGGAAGAAAATCGAAAGTAAAAAGAGAGGAGAGTTGGAGAGAGCAAGGTTTAAGCTTAGAAAAGAGTTTGAAGATGTTTGAGAATAGTTAAACATGAAATAGGAGGGTATTCATAGGCAAAAATGGGCTGCAAAACGGTCAAAAACGGCTAGTTTTTTTATTAAATTGATTTTTGTCCGTTGAAAAATGGCTAGTTTTAAATGCTGCTAAAACTGCATTTGCGATTTTCTTATCACGAGCAGGATTTTGGAATGCAAAGGTAACGGCTAAAGATTTTAAATTTCATAATTGCTAATCATATGTCACGACCATGAATTTTAAAAAGACAGAAATTCTTGAAAAATTTTAAAGGAATTTGAATGCAATGCAATTGGCATCATAGTTCAAGATTAAAATGAATATAATTACACATTCAACAAACTATGATAAAATAAAGTAATGAAAATTAATTTCAAGCAATTTGGTTCAAATATACCAAAAATCAACCAGAAATATACCAAAATATAGTAAGTCAAGTAATTGAGGTTAAATATACCAAAAATCAACCACAAAACAACCAACATGCAACCAAAATGTAGAAGATAGAAAATTTAAATTTAAATGACTTAAGGATCACCTCAATCCAAGAATTAAAAAAAAATGAAAGATAAATTTCATAACATGTATAAAATTTTAATGCAAATGAAAAACTTTATGTAATTTTGAAAATTTAAGGCAATAAGCTCCCATCAAGCATGCCAATTTCCCTTTTTATGAAATTTAATCTTTCTTCATTTAGGGGTTTTGTGAAAACATCTGCAAGTTGGTTAGTTGTATCAATAAATTCTAACACAACATCACCATTTTGCATATGATCTCTCAAGAAATGATGCCTAATGTCTATATGCTTACTCCTAGAATGTTGGATGGGATTTTTGCAAAGAGTTATGGCACTTGTGTTATCACATTTGATGGGAATGTGATCAATCACTTGACCATACTCCTTCAGTTGTTGTTTCATCCAAAGAACTTGAGTGTGACAACAACCCGCTACCACATATTCCACTTCGACGGTGGACAAGGCTATCGAAACTTGTTTCTTGGTAAACCATGAAACTAAACATTCAGCAAAAAAATGACAAGTTCCGGAAGTGCTTTTTCTATAAAGCAAGCTAATGACATAATCTGCATCCAAAAAACCAATTATTGTAAAAGATGAATTTCTAGGATACCAAAGCCCTAAATGCAATGTGCCATATAAATACTTCAAAATTCTTTTAACCGTATGCAAATGAGATTCTTTAGGACAAGATTGAAAATGTGCACACAAACAAACACTATACATTATATCGGGTTTAGATGCCATAAGGTAGAGAAGAGAACTAATCATACCTCGATATTTCTTCGCATCTATAGGCTTACCCTTTTCATCTTTGTCAAGCTTAGTTGATGTGCTCATTGGATCTTGCTACTTTTGCAACCATCCATGCCAAAATTCTTGAGAAGCTCTCTTGTATATTTGAATTGGTTGATGAAGATGCCATCTTTGCATTACTTGATTTGTAGTCCTAGGAAGAACTTGAGCTCACCCATCATGCTCATCTCGAATTCCCTAGTCATACACTTGGCAAATTCTTCACAAAGATGTTCATTAGTAGCACCAAATACAATATCATCAACATAAATTTGAATAATTAAAGTGTCAATTTTTATGCTGTTTTATAAAAAGTGTTGTGTCAACTTTGCCCTTAACAAAATCATTTTTCAAAAGAAATGTACTTAGCCTTTCATACCAAGCTCTAGGAGCTTGTTTCAAACCATACAAGGTCTTGGTTAATTAAAAGACATGATTGGGAAGTTCATGATGTTCAAAACTGGGGGGTTGCTTAACATAAAATTCCTCTTTAATAAATACATTTAACAAAGCACTTTTAACATCCATTTGAAAAAGTTTAAAATCCATATGACATGCATAAGCAAGTAAAATTCTAATGGCCCCTAATCTTGCTACCGGAGTATAAGTTTCATCATAATCAATGCATTCCTCTTAGTTGTACCCTTTGGCAACCAATCTAGCCTTATTCCTAGTAATGAAACCATGCTCATCTAACTTATTTCTATAAACCCATTTACATCCAATAATGGGATGATCTTTGGGTCTAGGAACAAGTTCCCAAACTTTGTTTCTCTCAAATTAGTTGAGTTCCTCTTGTATAGCAATCACCCAACTCTCATCATTAAGAGCCTCATCAATGGTTCTTGGCTTAATTTGAGAAACAAAAGCAAAATTATTATTTAAGGCTTTATAATGAGATCTAGTACTTACACCCTTAGATGGATCACTTATGATTTGCTCCTTGGGATGATTCTTAGGGTATCTCCACTCCTTAGGAAGTTCTTGAACATCTTTCTCTTATGGATTTGATTGATCCTCATGATCTTATTGGTTTTCCACTTGGTCCTCAACTTCCTTTGGAGTCTCATCTTGATCTAATCCAAGCTTTTCAAATTCACCTACAAGATCATCAAGAACACTACCTTTCTTAAGATCAAGTTTATTAGATTCATCGAATACAATATTCATAGACTCTTCAATTACCATAGTCTTTTTGTTAAAGACTCTATAAGCTTTACTAGTGGTGGAATATCCTAAGAAAATGCCTTCATCGATTTTAGAAGCAAATTTCCCAAAGTTATCCTTGGTATTTAATATGTAACACTTGCAACCAAAAACTCTTAGATATGAAATCTTGGGCTTTCTTCCATTCCATAACTCATAAGAGGTTTTATTCAAAATGGGTCTTTTAAAAACTTTATTTGAAATGTAACATGAAGTATTAATGGCTTTTGTCTAAAAATAAGTTGGTAAACCATATTCATTAAGCATGGTTCTAGCCATTTCAATCAAGGTTCTATTTTTCCTTTCTATAACACCATTTTGTTGAGGTGTTCTAAGAGAGGAAAAATTATGCGAAATTCCATGTTCAATGCAAAAATTTTCAAAAAGTTCATTTTCAAATTCTTTTCCATTATCACTTCTAATTGTGGAAATGAAATAGCCTTTCTCATTTTGAACTCTTTTTGTAAAACTTTTGAATGCATCAAAAGCATCACTCTTATGAGTTAAGAAACTAAACCAAGTGAAACTAGAGTAGTCATCAACAAGCACATAGGCATACATTTTTCCACCTAAACTAGTAACTCTACTAGGTCCAAACAAATCTATATGAATAAATTGAAGGGGTCTAGAAGAACTTACAATATTTTTTGATTTGTAGGATGACTTGTGTCACTTTCCCATTTGACAAGGTCCACATGTCTTGTCCTTTGAGAATTTGATCTTTGGAAGTCCTTCAACAAGCTTATCCTTGCAAAGGTTATGAAGAAGCTCCATATTTGCATGTCTAAGCTTTCTATGCCAAAGCCAAGATTTATTGCTAATAGACATGAAACACTTGACATCTTGGTTAGCCAAATCATCTAAGTCAACCATGTACGTATTGCCCTCCCTTTCACCCTTAAACACTACATTGTCATTAACTAAAGTGGTGACAATGCATGCTTTAGAGTCAAAGGTAACTTTATTACCCTTATCACATAATTGACTTACACTAAGCAAATCAAATTTTAAACCATCAACCAAAAGAACATTTTCAATGAGAGAAAGATTGTTCTTACCAATGGTGCCAATGCCAACTATCTTACCTTTGGCATTGTTACTAAATGTGATGTTTCCACCTCTCTTTTCTTTCAAATTTGTGAAGTGACTTGCATTTTCTTGAACATCCACTATCTACATTCCATTTGTTCTCCTTGGTGGTGGATTTGAGACACACCTATAATAAAAGATTAATCGTCTTATTTTAGGTACCTAAATATACTTGGGTCCTTAGGGGTTAGCCTTGGAAGGGTCCTCAAGCTTGAGTTGAGCCTTTCTTATATAACAAAATACATTTATATGACCATCTTTCATACAATAATGGCATTTAAGTTTTGACTTGAAGGTTTTCTTAGCCATTTTGTCAACAAATTTTGGTCTTTTCATAACATTATGACATGAATGCATGCAAAGACAAGTATTATGTTGTGATTTTGGATGTCTTGGAGCATGCCTCTTTTGATACATGAATGCATGGTTAACTCTTTGAGACTTAGCTCTTGAGTTTAATGTAACCTTTTGAGTCCTTTTGGGACTTGGAGGTTTAGTGTATGTTTTCACTTCCTTGTGAATTACCTCAATGCTAGAGGTTTGAGGAGTTGTACCCTTTATGAACATAGTGGGTGAGGATGTGGACGGAGATGAGCTATCAAAGCCAAGACCATGTCTCACAAAGGGTGGCCTTTGTGATATAATAAGAGTATCCAAGGCTTCTTTTCCTTTGTGAAATTTTGAGATTGAGTTTCTTAATTCTTCAACCTCAATTTTCAAAGCATTGTTTTCTTTATATAAAGAATTGAAAGAGGAGTTTTTTGAAGTAATTTCCTCCAATGAGCTTTTTAAGCTAACATTAGAGGTTTTCAAGTTTAAAATAAGTTTTTCTAATTCTTTAAAATTCTCCTCCAACTTAGAATGCTTTTCCTTAAAAAATTTCATTTTTGATTTATACTTTTTGCATTTCAAATTCAAAGCTTTAATTAGTTCATCCTCATCATACATATCATCATCAATATCATCACAAGATTGAGAGTTAGAGCTTACCTTATTTGATTAGTCCTCTAAGGCCATAAAATATAAGTTTGCAACATCCTCTTCCTCTTCATTACTTGACGAGTCATCATCCCATATTGCTTTGAAGCCCTTCTTCTTCTTCTCCTTGTCTTATTTCTTTTTCATCTTGATGTTGGGACATTCTATTTTTATATGACCTTGCTTGCCACATTTATAGCAAGTAATGTCATTCTTCTTTTCTTTGCATGAGTTTGAGTTGTAATTTGATGATGATCTCCTAAAAGGCCTCTTTTCTTTCTTTCTTCTCATGATGATGTCTTTGACCCTTTTTTAGAGCATAGCAAGTTCTTCATCATCATCATCTTCACTTTCCTCTGATTGACTTGAGTTTCCATATTCCTTTATGCTTTTGAGGGAAGATTTAAGAGCTAAGGATTTCTTTCTTTCCTTCTCTTGATTCTCCTCCTTCTCTATCAATAGAGATATTTCTTCGATAAAGAGTTTCCCAATAAGGACATCAGTAGAAACCTTTCCAAAATCCTCATTAGCTTCTTCTATGCCAGCGATTCTAGCTCTATAATCTTTCTTTAGGAGCATTTGGAGAATCTTGTAGTTTATATCGTTCAAGGTGTATACTTTGCTCAATTTCTTTATGTTGGTGACAAGGGCTAGAAGCCTATTTATCATGTCAGTGATGCTTTCATTGGGTTTCATCTTAAAGAGCTTATATTTAGTTGTGTACAATTGAATCTTTTTCTCCTTGACTTGCTTTGTTCCTTTATGGTAGTTTTCTAAAGATTTCCAAATGCTAAACGCACTTGAACAATGTTGAAGTCTACCACATTCTTCTCTTGGGAGTGAACTAAGAAGAATTGCCATGGCTCTCTTACTTTTCCCATTACCTTTTCTTTGTGCATCCACCCATTATTCTCTAGGAACCAATTCTTCAACATCATCAACTTTTCTTGATGGAGGTTTCCATTCTTTGATTATGCAATCCCATACATCAATGACATCACTATAAAGATATACCTCCATTCCATATTTCCAATGCGCATAATCGGTACCATCGAAGTGTGGCTTGAGGTGATGCATCCCTTTATTGGCCATTTTGATCTTTTCTCACACAATTAAGCTTGAAGAATGAGACCAAGGCTCTGATACCACTTGTTTGCCCTTATGTACTAAGAAAGGGGGTTAAATTGGTGGGAAATTAAAAAATAGATAGTAAAAGATAGGGAAGGAGAATGAACACAATCAATTTTATAGTGGTTCGAGTATTAACGAACCCTACATCCACTCCTCAATTTCAATTGGGCATTCTACTACTAGATGATACTTAAAAGGATTTTCAAGCTCACTCCAAACTTACAATGTGTTTTCAATGGCTCACACACAACCCTTATAAGTGTTTCCCTTGGGCTCACACTTAAACCTATACAAGTATTTTCTAATGACTCACACTCAACCCAATAATATGACACTCAACCCTTTGAGTTATAAATGCTCTTACAACAACCAAATGATAACAATTAAAAGGTAAGGCTTTGCGAATTAAAATTGCAAGAGTTTGGCTTAAATGAAAGTTTTTATATGCTTAATGAGGGTCTTTAAAGGGGGTATTTATAGCTTCTTCCCTCCAAATTCCCATTACAAAGAGATACCAAGAAGGATTCTCACAATAGCCATAATATCTTGCATTAAATGCACTATCAGAGCTAGGTCGCAGTCGCTAAGCCTTTTTCACAGTCGCGACTACTATTTCACACTCGCGATCTTCATAATCCACAATAGCTAGATCACACATGGCATCTTCTCATTGGTTCTTCAACAATCCATTACAAGCTTTGAATGCTGTATGTATCGCAGTTGCGAATAAGGTATCACACCCTTGGTAATGGTCACGACTAATGTCACGATTCTCTCTATGTCATTAAAGCTGAAAATAAACAATTTGGCTACTTGATTGTCATAGTTGCAAAATAATGATTACTGTCGTGATTTAGTGGTCGCGATCACAACTTTTCTATCTTGGGTGCGACTCAGAAGATAACTTACATACTTTGGGAGCTTTTGATTCCTTTCAACTTCAATCAATAAATATTATTTATTCTACAAAACAAACACTTGAACAAACATTAGATAACCTTCAATTTGATTGACAAGATCAAAATAGAGATTGACTAAGTTTTAAAATAACTTAGGTCAACACATGGAATGAAGTGTGAGATCTACACAGATCATAAGAGTCTACAGTACATCTTGAGCCAAAGAGACCTCAAGCTAAGGTAGTGGAGATGGGTCAAACTATTAAAGGAGTATGACTACCAGATTCTTTACCACCCTAGAAAAGCAAACATAGTGGTGGATGCCTTGAGTCAAAAATTGATAGGAAGCCTAGCCCATGTGACTGTGCGAAATAGGCCGATTGTGAAAGAGTTAAAGGGATTGTTTAGTCAGGGCTTGAGGCTGGAGATTGGAGAATTGCGAGCTTTAGTGGCTTATTTTCAAGTGAAGTCAAAGCTAGTGGGGGAGATTAAGGCTTTACAAGATAAGGATCCACACTTGGTTAAGTTAAAGGATGAAACGAAGAAAGGAAAGAACCCTGAATTTAAAGTAGTCGATGGGATTTTAAAGTGTGGAAAAAAAGTATGCATGCTTGATGTTGAGGGACTAAGGGAAAGGATATTGAAGGAGGCATATCAGACACCTTGTTGTGCTCATCCTAGAACAACCAAGATGTATCATGATGTGAGAGCAAGTTATTGGTGGCCTGGACTAAAGAAGGATGTGGCTAAGTTTATGGCATCCTGCCTAACTTACCAACAAGTCAAGTATGAGCATCAGCAACCCTCTAGACTACTTTAAAAGATTTAGCTACCTGAATGGAAGTGGCAGTGTATCACCATAGACTTCATAGTTGGGTTACCTAGAACCTCCAAAGGTTATGACTCTGTATGGGTCATAGTGGACTGACTAACAAAGTCAACAGCCTAGTATGCGCAATTATACATTAATAAAATTGTGAAACTATATGGAGTATGAATCTCTTTCATTTTGGATCAAGGCACTCAATTCACCTCAAGATTCTAGAAAAAGATGTAAGAAGTGTTAGGAATGCAATTGCACTTCAGTACTGCGTTTCACCCTCAAACGAATGGACAATCTGAAAGGACAATTTAGACACTCGAGGACATGCTAAAGATGTGTGTCCTGGACATTGGTGGTAGCTAGGATAAGTACCTACCCTTGATTGAGTTTGCTTACGACAACAGCTACCATTCGTTTATCGACATGGCACCATACGAAGCATTGTATAGGAGGAAATGTCATTCTTTAGTTTATTAGGTTAAGCCTAGAGACAAATATATGGAAATGCTAGAATTACTTACGGAGACTAATGAGAAGGTACCATTGATATAAGATTGACTAAGGATGGCTTTCAGTCGACAAAAGAACTATGCAGACCCCAGGAGAAAGGACATTCATTTTATCGCGGTAGATCACGTCTTCTTGAAGGTCTCCCCAATGAAAGGTGTCATGAGATTTGGCAAGAGAGGGAAGCCATTGCCTCACTTCATTGGTCCTTTCAAAATCTTGCATAAGGTTGGGGAAGTGTCTTATAGGCTTGCCTTACCCCTAACTATGGCGCATGGGCACTCGGTGTTTCACATCTCGATGTTAAAGAAATATGTGTTGAATCTATCCCATGTTCTATCACTACCAGAAATTGCAATAAATGAGCAATTGTCCTATGAGAAATTACCAATCACCATATGTGAGGCCTCGCTTGAGCACTGGTCCGATTCGCCGAGAGATCGAAATGCTCTTTGGGAGAAACTCCATGATTAAAACCCGCTGTGAGTTCGGAAAATTGATTTTTGCAATGTGATAGTTGAAAAGTGAGTCGCCACTTTAATTTACTTATTTTAATTGGGAAAATTAAAGAAAATCCAAATTGATTGACTCTAAAAATGTTTTGATTTTATCCCAATGGAAAATGCACTAATCCGCGAGTGACCAAGGAAGGTTTGGGGATCAGGTTTTGGTAATTACACAGTTAAGAAAATATATTTTCTTTAGTTTGGCTAAAAATGCAAAATAACTCTTGAAAAATGAATTTTTGTGTATGCATGAACAGGAATATAATGATGAATGAACAAATATATGATGTGATGGAATGACAATAATAAATAAATAGGCAAGATAAATCCTACTTAATTATTATAATATCAAAATAAATGAAATAAAATGGATTTTTCCTCCAGCCCTTATGGGTACTAGGAAAAGCACACATTCCCCAAAATAAACTGAAAATAATCATAAGTAAAAGATTAATATGAATAAATCAAAATGAAAGGAAAACAATATTGATAAAAGATTTTGGAGTTGATGCCCTTCAGAATGGCAGCCTGCGTATCCTATTGAATAGGAATCAAACCCCACGCAGTTCTCCCTTCTTGCGAAGGAGGGGTTTCAAAAATGTGTCGGTTTGCTTATTAACTTAATTATGATTCTTAAATTAATAAGTTTTTAGATCTTTTCAGTTTTAGACCTAAAGAAAATTCTAGATCTGAATTTAGAATTTTAAAATAGGAAAGAGATTATACCTTTGTTTTTCTCGGCTTTCGAATGAATGGAACTAGTTTGGCTCCGGATCTCAACTCCACCCTAAATTCAAAGGAAACTTGGAATCTGGATCTAGAAGCAACAAATGTCTGAGTATAAGAACAAAAATATGCTTTGAAATATGCCTCAACTTCTTTGAAAACTCTTGAATTGCTTTAGAATGCCTTGGAAGTCATGCCAAATGAGGCTGAAGGAAGCTCCTATTTATAGAGCTACCAGAGGAGGTGCCGGCGGTACAAACGGTGGCGTCGGCGCGGTGCCGGCGGCATGAGCGGCACGGCCGACGCACTGACCATCCAGACATGGCGGTGTGCCTTTGATGCGGCATGGCCATATTCTCGTGCCGCCTACTAGGCGGCACGGAAATCATGCCTCCCAATCGCCACTCGCAAGGCTCAATCCGTTTCTATCCGTTTCGGGCTCGTTTCAACTCTAATTCAAGCCCTGTTTGATTCTGTGGATTTGTAACTGTAAAACGGTCCACTGGAGGTGCATTTTTTAGCGTTCACAGCTGCCTCCCTTATCTGATTTGGCCGGACGGAGGCCAAATCTGATAAGTGTGAACCGGAGGGCTTATGATGCCATTCTGAGAATTTTGAACGTCCCTTTCAGTATTGGGATTTATGGAGGAGCTTCATGTCTGATTTCTGGCTACTCTGATTCGGTTTGGACTGTTTTCCAATTTCCAGGCTATTTTTGAATTTTTAGCTTTTTTGCAATTTCAGGAGATTCTGAATTTCGATCGAGACCCCGTTTGTTTTGGGAGATGGATAAAAATCCCACAGATTCACTGCTTCAGACAACACTGAATTCCGATTTAAAATGAGCTTGTTATGGCAAAACCACGTAAATTGGACCTGCGAATCAAAAAAAGTGAGAAAGATGTTATGATGGGGGGCCCACCTCCACTTCTATATAAAGCTTAACTTCCTTCACTCTTTCTCATAACTTCATTTTCTCTCTCTCTCTCTCTTCTTCTTCTCTCTCTCTCTCTCTAGCTTCTTTTCTTCTCTCAAATTTTACTCTCTCTCTTTTACTTTCTCCTTATGGATATCTTCAATCAGCTAGCAGCGGGTGCTGAAAATTCAGAGATATTGCTAAAGGAGCCAGAGCAGCACATCAGCTTCACTAGAACTCTTCAGGTATGCTTTCCTTTTCCTTCACAGTCAGTAAAAATTCTGATAATAATATATAATATTTTTTTTTTTTGCAAAAAATTACAGAGGACAAATTTAAGGCCCCGGGGTGGCCGTAGTGTCATGGAGCTGGTCCACATTTATTTGACTAATCAGGAGGCTGTCCGTCTGCGTCTTGAGCCATCTGGATTGCTCGGGTGGCTGGAGCTGGATGTCAAGCAGCCAGTTAATACCGTTATGCTCAAAGCATTAGTAGAGCGTTAGTGGGATACTACAAACACATTCCACCTTGGCTGTGGTGAGATGACAGTCACTCCCTTCGAGTAGAGCATGCTTACTGGTATGCATTTTATATCTCATCCTCTCGAGTTTTATTTTTCATAGATCGAGTGCTCTTCTATAGAGATGACTGCTCTGATTGGGGCTGATCCCCCTCGTGGGAGCCTGAATGTCCCACGTTTTTGGCTTCATCAGGCTTTGATGATTATGGGTCAGGCTCCTAGTCAGTATAGTGTCGATTAGGGTGCTAGACTTTGCGCCTTGATTATCTTGAGTTGTACTTTTCTGCATAACAACAAGGACTGCATAAATCTGAATATCCTGCAATCCTTGGAGAATCTGGATGAGATTGGGGAGTTCGATTGGGGAGGTGCTAGCCTTTATGCTATGTAACATGAGTTGTGCTGCATCTCGCATGGCACCCTTTGCGGTCATGGTGGTAACTCCATTGTGCTTGAAGTGAGTATTACACTCTGGTATTTTGTTGTCGGATCTCTGCCTAATGACTGATAAAATTCTATTCCCTGCAGTACTGGGTTTATGAGCATTTTTCGATGCTGGCTCCATCACTGACAGAGCCTAATGCTATTGATCCCCCTTACGGATGCATTTAGAGGGCGTCCAA
The DNA here is from genome assembly GCA_947687605.1 of Reutealis trisperma. Lineage (NCBI taxonomy): Eukaryota > Viridiplantae > Streptophyta > Magnoliopsida > Malpighiales > Euphorbiaceae > Reutealis > Reutealis trisperma. The sequence goes on along the minus strand of CANTUT010000107.1, from coordinate 1,388,916 downwards.
CAGACCTGACTTCATGACGAGGCAATTTGATCAGTGCAGACAGTTCTTTGCTACTGTGACTACAGATCAGGTATTTCTCCATTGATCTTAACTTGAATCTTACTGTTTTATCTTCTATTGCTGTATATTGCAATCTGTTTGCAGGTGAGATGGTCACCATTTATCAGGTTCATAGAGTGGATCCTTGACCGGATTAGGCCTAGCATGGCCTTGGCCTCTTGCCGACTCTTACTCTGCTGTGAGTCATTGAGGATGTTCTATTTGGGAGAGAGGGTAAGGGCACAGGTTACAGGAGAGAGAGTTGTGCCACTACCCCCTCCGACAGATATGAGATTTGGGCTGGCTATCCTGGGAGAGGATGAGTGGGTTGCTGGAGTTTCCTATCTGGATTTTCTATTGCCGGACATGGATTATGATGAGTTTTGTAAGACATCCCTGATGCGGGGGACACCTCCTTTGGACAGATTGCGAGGACCGTCACATAGGAGATCTAGTTCAACATCTTCCCGAGGTCCTCCCTCTAGAGTTGGGAACTTCTCACGGGTTGGCGGTACTGTTTCGGTGGGCAGCATGGGTCCTAAGGTTGGACCTTCAGGTGTTATGGTTGGCCATTCAGGTTTTGCAGCTAATCCTCATGGGGTTGGCCCTTCAGGGGCTAGCGGCTCTGCCCTAGCTCCAGCTCCAGATGTTTCAGTGGGAGGTCCGACTAATTCAGTTCCCTTGCCTACTGGTCTTATTCGCTTGCCAGCTTATGTGGATTATTTCTCTGGTGACGACCGATTACGTCGTTACCATCTTCCCAATGAGCGTCCAGCCTTCTTTCCTACTGTCCTTGAGACTGTGACAGAGGTAATGACTTTGCTCAGCTGAAAATTTTAACCTTTTGACAGTTTTGCCTTGTATTGATTCTGATATGTCTTTCTTCCTCAGGTTCCCATGGATTTTGTTCGCTATCACTACGACCTCTTGGGCCGATATGCATTTGCTTTGACCACCTTTTTGCATGAGAGGGATTTGTTGGAGGATAGTCATGAACAGGATGTGCCCAAGCGAGGACGCCGCAGACCCAAGCGTGGTTGTTAAAGATCTGTTTTGTCAGTTTTTTGCTTTTTCATGTATACATGTACTGAGGATGATGGATCATAATATTTTGAATGTATGCACTTTTATTCTTTTATGACATTTTGGAATTGTATGACATGTTATGACTTTATGTATGTTTTGAATGACATGGATGCATGATATGAATGCGAATGTTTGGCTGAACTAAGAATTCCATTGCGCTATATCTTACGCTTTTCTCTCATTTTCTACTTGATTTTGAGAAAAATGAACGATTTTAAACCCAAAATCATGTAAAAACTTATTTTGAGGGAAGGAGGCATAAGGAGGCAGGGGATGGTTTGGGCGGCACAGTAGGTATGCCGCCGGTACGGGCGGCATGGCTGCTGTGCCACCACCGCAGACGTGCCGCCTCTATAGCGGCACTGTACGGCGGCACGCTTACTGTGCCGCCGACAGCAATTAATGCAGGTCAGAATTTGTCTATTTAAATAGCTTTTTCTGCCCATTGTCAGTCCGTACTCTCGATTTCTGTGCCTCAAAAAGTCATTTTCAATCATTTTTTGCTCTCCATCAAAATTTCATTTTTTTTATTTCTCACAATGGAGCCTTATTTCAGCCATGCGATGTTCTTATGGTGCAAGAACCTCATAAAAGTGGAGAGAATTAATTTAGGAAAGTATGGGGTAAGCGCTATGCCCACCCTAAGAGGAATAAAGGTGGATTAGGAATTTTTGTGTACCTGCTTGCGCTTTTGGGATCCAACTGCCCATGTTTTTAGGTTTGGGGCATCTAGGGAAGAGATGTGTCCTACATTTGAGGAATTTTCTATGCTGCTTGGATCTGATCCAGAGGCTATGCTGGCTACTCCTGTAGAAAAGGTAGGATATTTCAACTCCTTCAAAGGACTTTTTGATTTGAGCATTGAGGTTGCTAGTCCCATGGTGGTGGATGACTGGGTAGATCTGAATGTTGTGATAGCAAAATTCCATGACCCTAAAGATTTTGAAGATGATGGGTGGTTCCATTTGAGGATGCGGGCTTTATCCTTCTGTCTGACTGCCGAATACATCTTTGTGAGCCCTACTGGTTGGGGCGATGCTAGAGTTACTGAGTTGATTCCGCAAATGGAAGAAGGGAGGTCTATTGCAGCCATAGTGTTGGCTGGGCACATTGGTGCCGACTCGACACCTCCTGGTTCTTTGTCTTAACCTTGCAAAAAAGCTTCCTTCTTCAAGCATTATACCCTTTAAACTTGATATTTGCTAAGAAACATTTCAAAATTTAAAAACAAAGTTAAATGCACCAATTCACAATAAAATGAATGCATGCACATGCACAACAAATTATTATTTCATTAGTTTAGTTATACCAATTTGCATCATATCAACAAACTATCTCAATATAGCCAAAACATAACAGCCTACGGGTGAAACCTCAGCTGTGCCTCCACTACTAGATGAATTTCTAAATTCATCCTTATCACACGGCTGGAATCCCAGCTATGTGGCCACCTATGGCTGTCCAACCACCATTGATCTTCTCATTCTTTCTTTGTTATCTCTCACTTATTAAACTCCAAATTTTCTCCCATCCTCATATTCCCTCAACTAACATGCAAAACTAGTCCTTCCTTAAATCCCTCCACCAAAATCAAACTATAAAATCAAAGGAAAGGCATATAATCATTAGCAATCTATCATTCTTAAGCTAAAACCAAGAAAGAATCATTTAAGTACATGACCTTACCTTGAAATACTTAAAATTTGATTCTAAGTTAAAGAACAATTGAGAGGTTTTAATCCTTGGTGAGAATATAATTTTGATGCTAGGTTACAAATGAAAAGAATTTACATATTTTCACTTTATATATAAATGAAATCAATGGTGGTGATTTAACCTCACAAGATCAATGTTCACAGCCTAAGATGGATGGTCAAGATTGCCCTTAGATGTATGGTGACTTGGCACCATAATGATGAGTTCTATAATCACCAAAATGCATATGGATATGGTGATGGGAAAGTAGATTAGCTTAGGTTTTAAAGTTGACAAAAGTCAACAAAGATGGCTATCATCCAAAATGGTGACTAACCTAACCTAACCTCACCCTAACCCTTAGTTAACTTATTCTAACCTTAGTTTAGTTAAGTCCAACTAAATTTAAATCTTGGTGGGCCGGCCATTCCATGGGCTTGGGCCTTGAGTCCAAAGCCTATTAACAAGCTCATCCGAACACTGTAACAACCCATACCCACCCTAAGAATTTTCATAATAAATTGCTTCATTTAGAACTATTAAAGTTAAGTGTGTGTTTTTGTGAAAATTAGTGATCTAAGTGATTGATGAGCATGTGGCATATTAAATTAATTTTAGTATGCATAATATGAGTTTCTATTGTGAAATAAATGATTTACATGAAGTGCATTTGCATAAAGGAATTTATTTTAAATAAAATGAATTTTCATGCATAAAGATAATTTTTAAGCATAAAATATTTTATGAGTATTTTAAAATAATTTTTAAAATAATATTTTTGGGGAAAATATTACAAAAATAAAAAAAATATTCTTTTTAATTTTTAATTATAATCAGTCCAAAATTTAAATAAAAAACCCAAATACCCAAAAGCCCACTACACCAAAATCCTCCTAACCTAGTTCATTAAGGGTATTAGTGGAAATTTCACCCAAACCCTATTATATATTCTAAATTTCGGCTAGAATAGAGTTTTAGTAGCCATCACCTTAATTTTTCTGTATCTTGGCAAAAAAAATTCTCTCAAAATATTTCTCTATACTGAAATTAAGAAAACACCTTTCTGTTTCGTGATTCCTTAATTGTAATCGTAAGTTTTTCTTCTCTTTCAATTTTTAAACTGATTTCTATAAAATAAATTATGGAAAATTTATTTTGAACTCGTTGATTACTAATTTTTACAGATTTAATTTTGTTTAGGTGAGTTTTTAGGAGAGAAAATCTATTTTCTACCGAAAACACAATTCTTTTCGCGAGATTTCTCCAAAGGTGAATTCTATAACTTAAAATCACAATTTTTATGTATAAATGTCACTAGGGGGGATTTGTGCATTATTGTTTTCTAAACTGATTGTTAATTTGTTTTGATGAAAAATATTGGATTAAATAATATTTTTGCATATTTCTGTGATGATCGGAAAGTTTTAAAAAACAAAGGAGTTCAAGGTTTTTGTGTTAGAACTTAGAAGTTGGAAAATTCTCTTACTAAATTGATATGTGGCCATCGATTTGTGTGAGGAAGTACTCTAATATGATATTTGTTTTGTTAGATGAAAAATAATGGTTTGAATCATGTGTCTATTTATTACTGTAATGAACGAAAAGCGCGGAAAGCGTAAAAACTCATGATTTTTCACTTAAGCCTTTAAACTTGGAATTTTTTTGTATAAATACTATCTATGGCTGCCGAATCATGTATGGATGTGTTCTAAACTGATATTTGCTGTGATTGAATGAAAAATAATAGTTTAAACAACCTATTTATATATTTCTAAAATGACCGGAAAATACCAAAAAGAAGAAAACTCATGGTTTTGTATTCTATAATTCAAAATTTGAATTTTTATGTATAAACAACACCAAGTGTGGCCGATTCATATGGATTAAGATTCTAAGATGATTTTTGTTGTATTTACATGAAAAATCTTGGTTCAAATCATGTTTTTACCTTTTTCTGAAATAGATGGAAAGTGCGAAAAGAAAAAAGAATTTAGTTTTACTTTGGTAATGCATTTGGCCTACATTAATATTTTTGTCCCAATGTTTATAATTTTTATGTGATGTGTTTTGATTATTATTGACATGTATGTATATATAATAAATGATAAAATTGCATATTAGTTGAAGGAATGATCCTAGATAAGCTTAAATACATTTTGGTATACTTAAGGTATACTTAAGGTATCTTAACCTTATATTGTGATTAGAATACAAATATGATTAGGAAATATGGAACTAGATGTTATGATGACTTGATTATAAATGCATGGTTTTGAGTTGATGAAGTGACAATTGAATAAAAAAGATCATAAGAGTTAAGCATGACACTTGAAAGGTTAATTGTTAAGTTGACATGTATGGAAGTGTAAAGTGTATTAAGATGATTGTTAAAGTGAAATGATATTGAGGTAATAATATTGTGATGACCTTAGAAAGGTATTGACATGATTGTAATGTGTTCTCATGTGAGCCTATAAGGCCTAAGTGTGCAAGACTTTTAAAGTCAACGTATTATATGCAAGTGATGAGTACACCTTTACATGGACTCTAAGTGTATATATGTGTATGCTATATGTGCATGGGGTAGTTATGGGATAGAAGCATCATGAGTAAATAAATACTAAGTATTAAATTAAATATTATGTTAGAGTTTGAGGAGCTTTAGAAGTGCAAAGGGACTACGTATACTAGGAGCAAAGGAACCCTAAGGTGAGTAAACACTATGTCACGTTACAAATATGAGTAAACATCATATTCATTCTTCAAGTGTGAGTAAACACTATGTTCATGTTACAAGTGCAAGTAACATTTTGTTATGTTACAAATATGTAATATCATGTTATGTGAGCCTTTGTGATCTTTGAAACTCAAGTTCTTTCTATTCTAAATATTATTATATGATTTCTTTGACAAGCTTGGGTTGTCCAAGGATATTTGGTCCAAAACTAGTTTGTTTATCTAATGAGAACTTCTTATGATTAACATCCTAACTTATATTCTTTCTGGAACTACACTATTATTGTATCTTTTGTTTGAAAGTTTAGCCACTAATGTTATTAAGATACATGTTATTGTTGCCTTATGTGATATTGTTAATTGTGATTACCATTAGCTCTAGCTATGGTACCTTTAACCCTTTATGCAGAATCCTCGTGCCAATGCTGGTAATCATCAAACCTGTGCACATGGTCTGAACCCAATGGATAGGGGTAGTGTATCCATCTCAGCTATAAGGGGCGGTTCTAGCCGTAGAGCCTAATCAGCTTCATGCCTTATAAGTGATAGGAGTTAGAATTTGATATAAGGCCACCTCTCCTTTATAAGTTCGAGTGATAGAGTAATAGTAAGTTATAAGTGTGATTTATACAAACTTGCCAAATTGAACCCTTACTAAATTGCAACTTGATTCATGAATTATAAATCATGAACTATGTGTATAAGCTATGTGTTTCCTTTTCAAAGGAATATGTGATATGTATGTGCCTTATCATTTACTAATTGAGATCATCTATCTCACCCCTTTTTTCCTTATGTGGTTCCAGGTAAGCAAATGTAAGGAGGCAAGGTGATGGCTCAAGCATTCTACTTCGCTTGGGAGATTCCTTGTCCAAGTTACCAATAATACTATTTTATGAAGTCTTTTCATTAGATGCTCCGGGAATATTGATTGATACTCATTTGAGATATATTATTTTCCTTATGGATTTTATGTGTAATGTTTAATTATAGACTTCCGCAATTAAAGGTATTCAACTAAATGTATTAAATGAGTTATTGTAAGAGATTTGGTAAAATCCTAGGCATGAATTATTTATATGTAAGTGGTTCTACGGGCGTGGGTGACCTTATGTCTCCTCATGTTCTAGGACCATTATATCTCTAAGGTTGGGATGTGACAAACATGTTTTCCGAACTCAAAAATTTTCCATAACTTTTTCCCTTCCCTTTTACTTGGCATTTCAAATCCTACCTTCCCATATCATAATAAATTCAAACTAAGACATATTGCCTTAAATTAATTTAATAAAATATACATAAACATTCACACTTCATAAAGATACACAATTATGCACTTAGCACCAAAAAGGGTTTTTTTCATCCCATCACTATATCATTAGTACTATACCCATAAAAAAAATTTATACTTTATGGTATTATTATAACTCTAATGAGTTATGAAAACCTTGGGTATTACATACACACACACACACACACACATATATATATGTGTGTGTGTGTGTGTGTGTGTGTGTATATATATATATATATATATGTATGTGTGTATGTATATATATATAGTTGTGTGTATATATGTGTGTGTGTGTGCGCGTGCGTGTGTGTGTGTGTGTGTGTGTGTGTGTATATATATATATATATATAACTTTATGACCAAAAGCTAGAGGAAAAAATCTAAAAATTAAAACAAATTTTTGCAATAAAAAAAATTTGATAATACATAGTAACCAACTAACCAAGCAAAAAAAAAAAAAAAAGACCATACAAAATATGTGAATAATAACTAAGTTGCCATAATAATCCAATTGAAATTTGTGGTACTATTTCGATTCAACTCAACTCAGAACTATTGACACTTAAAAAAAATTATTAAAAAAAACCAAATATGCAAAAATTAACAAGAAAGTTGTTATAACAAAAACTAATATTATTTATGAGCAAACATACCAAAATAATGAAATAAATAATAGAGTAAAATTTGAAATAAGTAAAACTTAACTAGGAGAAGAATTGAACCAACTTTGATCTAATAAGCTTTCTTCTTTCTTTTCGATGTCTCTGCAGCAACACCAAAAACTTTTTGTGTAATTTTATTTGTACTCACAAGCGCATGAATCAATGATTTTGTAGATAAGTGATAATGAGATCCTTCCCATGAAAAGAGCTATAAAGAGAATTATGGAAAAATTAATTAAATCATATTAATTTAATCATAACCTAGTTTCAAATAGTTTTTGAGATAATGATAAAGAAATACAAAATAAAAACATCAAAATAACATAACTAATACTAAAGTAGTTGAACTTATGAAATAAAATTCAAATAATAAAATATTATAAAGATTTCATAATTCACCAATATTTAATTAATAACTTTTATAATGTATTGATTCCAATTTTTAGATGATAATTTAGAAATCAATCTTTCTATCTCTTATTGATTTCATCATTAAGCTCAATTTTATTAAATTCTTAAATATATTTTCCTTCGCTTCAAAAGTGTAATTTTTAAACATTATATTATACAATTTAATAGAAAATACATAATAAAAAAAATTAAGTTTCATTCAATAAAAACTGAGTGTAGATAATTTTCTTAATAGTAAAAAATGCATAATAGAATTGATGAAAGGATATTATCAAATGAAACCAAAATTATAAACATTAAGCAAAATATTTAGAATCAATATAAAATAAAAATTAATAATTTAATATGATTTTATTATCCACCTTAGTAAAAATAAAAATAAAAAAATATAATTAAATTAAAACAACAAAATAATAAAAAAACTCTTTTTAACAATTTTGATCCTTAGTTTTGAAATCTTAGCTTCTTGCTTATTTTCTCAAGTCCTCCCCCAAAACTCCCCTTTGTTGAGCCATTTCTCTTTTATCTATAAGTATGAATGGCTAGCATGAATTACTTGGCATTTTGAGCCATTTCTCTTTTATTTATAAGTATGAATGGCTAGCATGAATTACTTGGCATTTGTTGAAAAGTAGATGATGTTGAATTTTGTTATACTTTTTCTTCCTTAGCATAACATATATGACTTTGAACTTTAGATACTTTGTTTTCCTTATATGGATGGTTAGTAAGTTTTTTTAGTTTTCATTGCACACTTAAAGATGATATCTTTTGACAATAAGAGAAAGTGACTCAGTTGATTTTGTTGACAAATTATTTCTTTCACAAAGTTCATTATTATTATTATTATTATTATAACTTATGTAGGCAAAAGACTCCAATTTTACTCTATTTTCAAGTTTTAACCATTTTTCTATTTTACAAAAATAGCGTTAAATAAAAATACTTATTTAATAAATGAATAATAAAAAATAAATTCATGGGCTATAAATATGTATTAAATTATGCTCATCAACAATCTAATTGTGAACTATAAATATGGACACTACTGGGTGCGTGTCACTCCACGTGTGTGAGGTACAGTCTAAGCGCGACATATGTCTTGATTGTGGGCCATTATTCTTTGATTTTTTTTAAATGCTTTAAATTTGTTTATGTTTGCAATGGTTATTTTCAAATTGCAATGATAATATTTATTGTTTTGTAATTTTCTTTTTACCATAGATGTAATGGTAATATTTTTTTATTTTTCTTTATAAGTAATTGGATTTGCTTAATTATTCTCACACAATTCACCCAATTTTCATTACTTTAACATCTAAAAATTATATACTCTTTTAATATTTCTTTCTACTTAAAAAAAAGAACCCCATAATTTTTTATGTCATTAAGGATAAAAATTATAATTATCCATCTTCACAAAATCCAAATCCAAATAATTTTTAAAATTTCCAAAATTATCAATATTCTTTTTTTCCACCAAATCCCTAAAATATCCTAACTCCCAAAAATTTCCAAAATCCCAAAAAATTTCTTAACTGTAATCCTCTACTAAATTTTCAAAACCACCCAAATTTTTTGTATCAATTTTCTTTATATTGAGGACCCGATTTTTTTAAACCTTACATGCCAAATGTGCCAAATTCAGAAAATAGTAGTGGAGTTCCAATTTCCACAAGTGAGCTAAAAAATTTAGATAGGGCATATGCTGCTGATCAAGAAATTGGAACACAAACGGGTTTTTTTTTTAACTTTCAAATTCCCTCATATTTCACACAACTGGAGATTAATAATATTATATCGATTGAAGAATCAATTGAAGAAATTGGGCAAAAACGAAGCACAAATGATGAAAAATTGCTTGTGAGTGTTTGGCTTATCATTTTAAGTTGTAACGTTATAGGTAATGGCTAAAATTCTAAGATGTTTTAGAAACGAATCACCGATTACTTCAAGGAAAATTGAAGATCTAGTCTAAGAAGAAAAATAAATACTGTTAAGCAATATTAGTTCTAAATGCTTCCACAATTATTAATGAATTCAACCAACTATACAATAAATTATTGGGAGAATATCATAGTAATTGGAATGATGACCAATTGAAGGAACATGCTCGTTAGCTTTATAAACAAAATCATAAAAAGAATTTTCTTCATGAGCATGTGTGGGTGATGTTGAAAGACGATCCAAAATGAAAAAGAAACTATCATCTTAATTGGAGCTCAAAGAAGACAAGGATTAATAAAAGTGATGCATACACATCTTCATCCAATACAGATATAAGCATCGACCTAGATGATAGTGAAGTTCGCCCCATCGGTCAAAAGGCAGCAAAGGTGAAGGCAAAGAGAAAGAGAAGTCAAAGGTGAATGATAAATATATAGATGAAGATATATAGAAAATGTGGGCTGAATTAAAAAAATAGAGAAATGAAAAATTAGCTGAAATTCGAGGTTTAAGGAAATCTTTTGAGATGGCTTCTGATCATCAAATATTGACTAGAATACTAGCCACATGAATGCAGAGCAACTTGAAAATTATAGTATGATATGCTCTGCTATAAAATCTAAATATAACAATTCTTAGTTATTATTATGTAATTTTAATTTAATGTATTTTTATTTTTAATTTAATGTAATTGTATTTTTAATGTAATTTTAATTTAATGTATTTTTAATTTTATTTTAATGTAATTTTATTTTTAATGTAATTTTAATTTAATATATTTTTAATTTTATTTTAATGTAATTTTATTTCTAATGTAATGCAATTTAATTTAATTTTAAATTTATGTAATTTAATTGTAATTTATTATTGTATAAAATTAGTTGTTGGAAAATTAGTGTTGCAAAACTATCCACTAGAAAAGTTCTATACATTTATTGGTCATTTTGTCCATATTTCTTCATCCACTATTTTCATACTTTTTTCAAACACTACAACTCTATGCACAAAAAAATGGATCCTATCAATGTCAAACAAATAACAAAATTTTTAATTGGTGAAATGATGGATGATATTAAAGAGGAAATGTTTATGTTTTTTACAAAGTAGAAAAGACGTAAATAAGGTGAGACATCAAATAGCCATAGACACAATCAAAGACATTTCATTCGAGATCGTAAAGCAGGACATGATCGATTTTTCAATGATTATTTTGCCAACAAACTGGTTTATCATGCTAATATATTTCGTTAAAAGTTTCAAATAAGAAAAGAGTTATTCCTGAATTTTATAGAAGTCCTTCAAAATCATTCAGAGTAAATTTAAGTGAGAGTCAATGCAACTGATAAAAGGGGAATTTTCTAATGGCTAGTTTTGCAATGACTATTTTTGCAGCGGCTAGTTTTGGAACTGCTAGTTTTCCAACGACTAGTTTATAACAGCTAATTTTTCAATGGCTAGTATAAAATATATAAATTACATTAAATTAATTTAAATTAAATTAAAATATGTTAAATTAAAAAATTAATTTAATTAATTAATTTTAAAATTAATATTACATAATAATAACTAAGAAATATTATATTTAGATTTGATAACAGAGCATATCACATGATGATTTTCAAATTGCTCTACGTTCATGTGACTAGTATCCATGGTCAATATTTGATAATAAAAAGCCAGCTTAAAATATTTCTTAATACCTTGCACTTCATATAATTTTTCATTCCTCTATTCTTTTAATTTAGTCCACATTTCTTGCACATTTTCATATGCACATTTATCATTCATCATTAACTTTCCTTTTTCTTTTGCCTTTGCCTTGTTCATTTTTGATCGATAGGGCAAACTTCACTGTCATCTAGGTCATTGTCATCTAGGTTAAGACTTGTCTCTACATTGGATGAAAATGTGTAGGCACCACTTTCATCAATCCTTATCTCCTTTAAACACCGATTAAGAGGATAGTTTACTTTCTGTTTTGGATCATCTTTCAATATCACCCACACATGCTCATGAAGAAAATACCTTTTACCATTTATAAAGCTGATGAGTATGTTCTTTCAATTGGTCATCGTTCCAACAACCATGATGTTCTCCCAATAATTTATTATACACTTAATTAAATTCGTTAATAAGTAGTAGCATCCAGAATCAATGTTGTTTAATAGTATTTATTTTTCTCTTTGAACCAAATTTTTGATTTTTATTGAAGTAATTGATGATTCATTTCCAAAACATCTTAGAATTTTAGCTATTACCTATAGTGCTTCAACTTGAAATTGTAAGCTAAGCACTTATAAGCAATTTTTCATTCTCTATGCTCTATGCCACACGTTTTTTCCCAATTTCTTCAACATGTTCTTTAGTCAATTTAATATTTTCAATCTTTGGTTGTAATACCTGAGGTTTCCCTACTTATTAGAGTTAGCAATAGTGCTATAAGAGATTAATTTCAATGAGTATTGCGATGGTTAAATTAAGTTGAAATTGGAAGAGACTCAATGCGATTAAGTGATCTATTTGCTTAAATGGCGACACTATAATTTCTATGTATGTGCATAGATGACATTATAATACTCAAGGTTTTCCTAAGTCATTATAAATGATAATGATGTCATAAGAAATTAAATTTAATGAATATTACAATAGTGAAATCCAAGTCTAATCGAATTTGACTCAATGTGACAAAATGATTTATTTGCTTGAAATGTGACATTAAAATGCTATTGAATGTGCAAAAGTTATTGGCTAGGGTTTTCCTAAGTCATTAGAAAAGATGACAAATCAAAATAATAATAGTGAAATGGAAGTCAAATTGAATTTGACCTAATAAGCTTAAATGATCTAATTAGTTGAATTATGCTACTAAAGTATATTGAATGTGCATAAATGATTGAGTGAACTTTATTTGACAAATTCTAGGGTGTGTAGTGGAAATAGGAAGTGAAAATATATACAATTAAGTGATAGAAAAGAAAGGAAAAATTTTACTAATTACGAAAATATGCATATATGAATTTGTTAATAGGTCTATGGACCTTAAAGCCCAAACTCACCTTTTGCTAGCTCATTAAGGCCCATTTTAGAGTGAAATTAGAATTTTCTAAGGTTAAAAATAGTTACTTAAGGTTAACAATGGTAAAAGAGGTGAGTAACCAAAAAGTTTGACTAAAACCACCATATTTGACTTAAGGCACACCATTTTTTATTAAGTAAATCTCATTTTATCAAAACTATTATGCTAAGTCAAAAAATTGCTACTCACACCCCTTATCCATCACACACCTAGATGAGATCATGACCATCCATTAAAATAAGATCATAGCCCTCCATATTAATGAAATCATAGTCATTGATGTACAGTGATGAAATCAACACCATCCATCTTTCATATATAAGCAATAAGATGAGCGTTTTTCTCCATTTTGCAAAACCTATCAAAAAAACACATCGTAAAAGAAAACACTCTCATAAAATTCAGCTACCACCCATAGAAACTCAAAACAAGGCTTTCCAAAATAAGAATTTATGCACATCTCTTCCTTTATGTGTTATAAGCAAGAGATTGGTGTTTTAGTTGCAAATTTTCTTCATTTCTCCATCTATATGAATCAACCAAATGAGAACAAGACTAGGGAATGTTGATTTTATATGTTATTTGATTAAATATAGAAATTGGACTTAAGAACTTAAGGTATATCAAGTGAAAACAAGCAAGGGAGGCAAATAGCACATATAAGGGTACATTAGCACTAGGTTTGGCCTCTCTTGGAAATCATATGGGGAAATGTTCTAAAATTTATTTAAAAATCTAAAGTTATTTCAGATGGAGGAAAGTAGTTTGAAAGTGTCAAATTGAATTATGGATGCTTACTTCAAAACTTGAAATTTTGAAAGCATAAACCAAGTTAAAAAGGGAACTTTGTGTTCTAATGCTTGTTTTTGATATTTGATTGATCATATTGGTTTTCTATCATGTTAATTACATAATTCAAAGGTCAATTTGAGAATTAGATAAGAAATTGTAGGTTTTCCCCATATTTGCCCTAAGTTGGAAAATTAGGGTTTCATAAACTAAAATGATTTAACTACAATTATTTCATGGGAATTGATTGTCTAAATGTTAATTTGATGAATCTATGACCAATTTGAAGATTGGATGAGAAATTGATAGTTTTCCCCAAATTCTAGGGTTTATGAGATAAATTGAGGATTTTGAGATGTAAGCCTAAAATTATGCAATTGATTAGTAAATTGAGTTTAGAATTGGTGTATTTTAATATTAATGAGGTCAATTGTGAATTGTAATTGATGGAAGTAATATTTGCAAATTTAATGGATTATATCAAAGTTAGAAACTAAAGTTTAAAGATGAGATTAATTCCATTGAAGATTGGGAAATTTCTAGATTTGGTCGTAGTTAAATAATGTGAAGATAAATTGTGAAAATTGAAGAGAAAGGAATTAAAAATTCCATAGTAAAGTATTTGGCCACTTGATGGAGTGACCGATAAAGATGTTAAAAATTTGTAATATATATATACATGAGATTGTTAATGTGTCTTGACCTTAAATTAATAAGTTAGTACAATAGACAAGTGAGTAAGGCTTAAACCATTGCTTTTTTATTTATATGTGGGAAGTACACCGCTTCTAAAAATTTATTATTTCTACTATAGGTATTGTTCCTGTCTTAAATCAGAAATTGATTCATAATGACAATTTTGATTAATATAGCTCTATTATTATAATGAGTCTATCCTGATAATAACCCATATATTTACCTTATATTGTATTATTATGTGTTCACTAAGTTTTGTCTTATTTCTTAGTCGTTTAAACTTTTCAGGTTAGGTTGACGAGTCAGCAAGGTAAATTCCAAGCCTTGTTCTTCCACTTAAAAATTACTATGCTAATTTTAGGTGTTATGAATTTTGGTTATGTGACATTGAAGACCATTATTTTAGAGTTTTATGGCTATCAAAGGCCTAGTACTAATATGTTATTGGTTTTATGTGTACAGTAAATCGTACTGTAATTATCATTATGTTAGTGTATTGAGTAATGATATATGTATGATGACATGAAATATGAAATGAAAAATTAAACTCAATTAATATGAAAAATAGTATTAATGAGCATTTGGTAATATGTAAAATGACAAAATAATAATTGACTACAAGGAAAGGTAATTGGATTTTGATCTTGGGATAAGTTTTAGTATGATAAATGATAAATAATAATAAGCTGAACATAGTTCTATAGATTTAGGTGACTTGATGTCTCCCTATGTTCTAAAACTGTCACAGCTTAAAAATTTGGATCATGACACTGGTTGTGTGAAATATGAGAGAATTTGAGAGTCAGAAAAAGAATCCGTTTCAGTTGCAGTTACTTGATTGGTAGCAGATGCCCATCTAAATTTATTGGCCCACTTGTTGAAATTGGAATTCCACCACTATTTTTCAAATTTGGCACATTTCGCATGCAAAATTAAAAAAACTTGGTCCCAAATATAAATGAAATATATATGATAAACTTGTGTGATTTTGAAAATTTAATGGAGGATTATAGTTAATAAAATTTTGGGATTTTTAGAAATTTTAGGGATTTTGTAGAAAAAAGAATATTTATAATTTTAGGAATTTTGAAAATTATTTAAATTTGGATTTTGTGAATATAGATAATTATTATTTTTATCCATAATAAAATAAAAAAATTAAAAGATTCTTTTTTTTGAGTAGAAAAAATATTAAAAGAGTATAAAATTTTTAGATATTGAATTGATGAAAATTGATTAAATTGTGTGAGAAATATTTGAGAAAACTCATTATTTATAGAGAAAAATAAAAAATAACCATCGTATCAATGGGAACAAGACGCACAATGCATTCCCTATTTGTGCACTTTTATATCATTTAGTAGGCCATAATGACATGTAATATAATATAATCAAATATATTTTTGATATAAAAATTTATATTAAAAATATATTTAATTCTATTATATTACATTTCATTCCATTCAATTGCAGTTTACAAACGCACCCTTTATGTAATTGGTTTTAACTCTCTTTTTTTTTTTAAAGAACCGGTTGATATTTATCAAATAATTAATGCCACTAACCTTTATAAAGTTGTTTTAATAGTGAGGTTATTGAAAAAGCTCGATAAACTCTTTACCAGCTCACTACTAAAGTTGCTCTCAGTATTGTCCTGAATGATTTCAACAGGAGTAAGAGGACGGGAGGCAAAATTAAATATATGCCTGCCAAGTCGAAACGACTCTGGGCAAACTCAAACGACAATAATTACTTTCTTCTCCAGGGTTGCGCCTGAGTTACACTGTCGTTTAGCATAAAATACCGAAATTACCCCCACTGCCGATTGACACCCCTCTTTTTCTACACCCAACAGCTTACGTTGCAGAGCTCCGTTCTCTGTCTTTCTTTCTCTGCCCCAAATTTCTACTTTGGAGCTTTCTCCGATATCTCGATCGGACGGTCACTGATATCACCCATGACTCTGATGACTCCTCCACCATTAGATGTATTCGTCATAAATCCTTTGATCCTCTTTCTGTGATCACACACTCGTTGACGACCTTTCATTTCTCTATCTCTCTCGTTTACTTCAATTGAGTTCAATTAAATTCCAATTCAATTTCGATTTTGAATGATTAACTTATAGTATTTCGATGGTTGTCTAAATTGACCTTATAAATTCTCCATTTCTGTGCGCTTATGCTTTGCTCTTAGGGTTTCGATAAGCAGATCCAAACTCTCGCATTGACTCTGTTTTTTATTTTTGTTTTTTCTCCAATTTTAAATTTTTTATAGCAGCAAGAGGACGATGAGATGCTGGTCCCACACAACGACTTCCCTGATGGTCCTCAGCCTATGGAAGGTACATTCCATTCCTTCACTAAATAATTCTATTTGATGGAGCAAGAAAAATGGGATTCTGAATTTTTTATTTGTATTTTTCTTTTCTTAAGTAGGAATGATTGAGTTCAATTGCTTAGCGTTTCTTGTGTTTTATAAATTTTGAGATTAGTTTTATATTTTGGTTTTTGAATTTAGCAGTAGATAGAGCTTTGGGATGCAATTTGGGTTTCTGGGTTACTTGCAGTTCTTTGATTCCTTTGGCAATGCAAAGTAGAATCGTATTTATTTTCTTTTATCTGAGGTAATATTAAGCATTTGCATTTTGATATGTATGGTTTCTGAGTTTTGTGGTTCATTATTTTTAGTAGCACCAGCAGAAACAGCAACTGCAGTTGAAGCTCAGTCAGTGGATGATCCACCATCAGCAAGGTTCACGTGGACAATTGATAATTTTTCAAGGCTTAATACTAAGAAGCTATATTCTGATGTTTTCGTTGTTGGAGGCTACAAATGGTATTTTGATCTCTTAAAATTGCTTATTTTGGGACGGTGTTTCGTTGCTTGATTCTGTTGAATTTTTGTTGACCATTAAATTTTGTGTTGGCAGGCGGACACTGATTTTTCCAAAGGGTAACAATGTAGATCATTTGTCCATGTATCTAGATGTTGCAGATTCTGCAACTTTGCCATATGGGTGGAGTAGATATGCTCAGTTCAGTTTGTCTGTTGTCAATCAAATTCATCCAAAAAACACAATTGGGAAAGGTATTCTCACTTCTGAT
Organism: Reutealis trisperma; assembly: GCA_947687605.1. Classification (NCBI taxonomy): domain Eukaryota; kingdom Viridiplantae; phylum Streptophyta; class Magnoliopsida; order Malpighiales; family Euphorbiaceae; genus Reutealis; species Reutealis trisperma. Next base: position 1,371,378 of record CANTUT010000107.1, on the reverse strand, counting down.
GGCATGGAATAGCTATCTTATCTAATCTTTCTACATCTCCCTATCAGTATACGTGTTAAATTTGTCTGAATGTTTGTATTTAACTTTGTTGGATTTGTGCATGTCAGTTATAATTTCTTTTTCTTTTTCTTTTTATTCTTTTATAATCTTCTGGTTGGACAATCCATTCAATTGATTAGAGCTCGTCACCCAAATCATATTTTTCTTTGTTCCAAACCAATTACTGTATTAGGTGAGGTTTTGTTTATGTTTTTCTTTTCATATCATAGTTCTTTTGTTACTTTTTAGTTTTTCATTTGCCTTTGGTGTATTGACTCTACCTGTGTCATTGGCAAGCTTTGCTTGATGATCAAGTAATGGATTTATAGAAGTGAGTGATCTCGTGTCTCATGATACTCCATAGGTACTTCCTGTTTTGCATAGGCTATTTCTTTGAAGACTGCTAGATTTAAATAATGCTTTCTCTTCCTTGTACATCCTATTTGGTATTTCCTGGATCTTGAATATTATATACTTCCTTTTAATGTATGAAGGAGAAGTTTGCTGCTAGTAGCAATAAGTGAGGGCATTTTTATATGCCTCTTAACTATGTGCAAAATTGGAATACACTGATGATTAAATTGTGAGGTAACAATAGAATGCTAAAAAGTTAAAGGCAAGAAAAATATATACTCCCTTCATCCCAAAAAGATTGTCCATTATTCCTTTTTAGAATGTTCCAAAACACTTGCCTACTCTAAAAATAGTTATAGGATTTGTCCATTTTATCCTTGTTAATTGAAAGATGTGTATTATCAAAATTAATAATAAAGATAGTAATAAATGAGTATATGTGAGGATATAAGTGGAAAAATATAATAAAATTTATGAGTTGGCAAGCAATTAATGATGTTTTCTTAAACTGTGTGAGAAAAGAAAGTGGACAATCTTTTTGGGACGGAGAGAGTATATTTTAGCATAAGTTGACCTCCTTACTATGGTACAATCCCTTTCTCCATGCTTATATTAAACCAACAATTAGGATAATGAATGCTTGCCATATGGTAGTATATCCTGTGCATATATCATAACCTGCCTGTGCTTCATGGATAACAAATTCTGTCTATAAGGTGTTCGTATCACTCAAACAAACAAAGAGTTTCGGATACAGTCAAAGATAGATCACGTTTGGGATTTGTGGTAGTGGAGACTAGTAATATTGGTTATATCTTTTTCTTGAATCTTGAAGTTTATCTTGGACTTTTGAAAGTTGATCCAAGTTTTACATCAATGGGTTATGGAGAGTTTGTGGATTGGGGGATAATTTTTTGTCTGGGGGTGGTGGCAGGGTTGAGAATGATTATGATGATTGGATTTCTTTTATCTTTGATTAGACTGGCAATCCTGGTGTGTATGCTTCCATAATTGTAGAGACTATTTGTAGTTGATGAAATGGACCTCATTGGTAGTAAATAAATTTGCTTTCAAAATTAACTTCTAGCACATTTGCTGTGGTCAAGAGATGACGTTGAGGCCTGTACCTTTTGCTAGGCTTAACTTGCTCTTCTATTATATTTTGATTCTCACTATTCTTTTTTTTTTTTTAATGCATTTGCTCGATGTTATTTAATTTGATTTAAGGTTTGGGTATTAATTTTTTGCATATTGTAATGCACCCAATTAAATTGAAAGAATAACAAAAATACAAGGACTAGATAGGTTTTGCAACATTTTCAAAATAACACAAAGAAAGAAAAAAAGAGAATTCTTTCAGAAAGAAAAGAAAAATAAAATAAAAAAGAGAAGAATGCACCTGAAAAATGCCGGTCCCCTTTAATCAGAAAATTTCACTATGTACCTGCACATGAACATAGTATACTGGCCTCTCACATTTAGGTAGGTTCAACCCATGAATTAGCTTGTGGGTCGCATATTAATGTGAGAGGTTGGTGTACTATTTTATACGCACTCAAATCAGTGAATAATTCCTGCAACCAATCTTCTCTCTATCTCTCTAAATTGTCCTTTATTCTTCTTTTATGGTCCCTTTAATTTTTCGCTTTTCCCTTTTTCCAATCTATGCTCTCTCTCTCTCTCTCTTTGTGTCCTTTTGTCCTCTTTCTTACTCCCTCCTCCTCTACTCTTCTTCTCTCTCATCATATGTTTTTCTTTGCCTTTCTTTCACCTATTTCATTTTTTTTTCATCCTTAGTTTTTCTGACCAAATTGTAACAAAACTATAATATTTTTGTCCCTCACTCATATGGAGATATGCATTGTCATTCTTTTTGTCTCAAATTTGGATTCTAATAATTGACTTTTTTTTTTTTTTTTTTTTTTAATTTCTTTGTTTTGTTTTATCCCTTTGCCCTGATATAGAATATGGTTTAATTCTAGCAGTAATAATTCCATAAGAGATCCTACATGGAATACATGCTTGTTAAATAGAAACAAAAGGAGTATTGACTACGGATGTTGTTAATTGTCTTCTGAATGTATGATGTTAATTTTGAATTTTGAAGTAAATTTAAAATTTTTTGTTCCACCTTTTAAGGTGTGCACTTGCACTTTGCATATTGTGCATAGGCTCTAGGATACTTTAGTGCCTTAGTGTGACTTGCACCTTAAATAACTATGGTGTGAAGCTTGAGAGATACATGGGTTTTAGATGTTAAGAGGGATAAGATTGGTTTCAAAAATCAGGGCCGTGAATGCAATTAGTTTATACCCTTGAGTTTGGTTTTTTTAGTTTGCTCTAAGATTTTTTAAGGAGCATTTGAAATAAAATTGACATATCTACTGATTTACGTTATATATAACACTGAGAACAGTGACAGCAGTAATATATGCAACAAGATTGAAGAACCATGAGCAACGCTGTCTTTGGTGCCTATGATGAATTATGGTGGCATACTGATTTTGACTAAGACTAATACAGCGTTGAATAGTGCCATATCCATAATGCTCGAAGGTGGTCTAAGATTTGCATTTTTATTTTGATATTTATACAAGAATATACTGTGAGGGCAGGTTTTGAAAATTATGTAAGGGGTTTGGAAAGAGCTTACATACATATGAAATTTTTCCTTCGTGAACGGGGACTTCATTTTCATTCATAATAGATAAAAGGTCATGAAGTTAAAATTGCAGTCAAGGGTAAATTTAAAATTTTCAAGGAAACTGATTGTGCATTTTCAAAATGGGATTTTGTTTTTCAAGCTTTTACAAACTCATTAAAAGGGAAGTAATCTATGAGGGAACTACATGGGCATATACCACCTATTCCATCAACCTATACTGATCATCTTTAGCAGTCACCATCATTGTTGGCAGCCAAACTTATCCTTTGGTTGTGTAAATTTTTTTATTTATTTGATTTTTACCTTATAAGGATATTAGCACCTTGTTGGTCCAAACAAGTCATAGTTTTATTTATTAAAAGAAAAATAATCCCAATTTACTCCAAAGGCCAAAATTAACTTCCAACTAATTTTCAGTATTGCAGCTAAACAGCAGAAAATGTGTCATTTTTACATGATGTCTTCCTCTCTAAATATTTTCTAGAGAGAAGTTGTTTTCTTGAAACATATGGAGTCTAAATGAAAAATGTCTAGTTATGTTCCTGAACAAGGAAGTGATCTTATATTATATTGATCTTTGGTCTAGGTAAATAAAGGGATCCAATTTGTGTTATTCTCATTAATCCTCGTGTTTAGCCAAGTGGGTATTTTGTAATGAATAATTTGCAATGTAAAGAAAACCATTAATTGATATTGCTTACTTCTGCCAAAAGGAATAAAAATAATCCATTCTGCACGTATATGTTGGTAAAATTCATTAAATTGTTGGCAGTGATTATCTATTGTTCCTTTCTGTAGACACACAGCACCAATTCAATGCACGTGAAAGTGATTGGGGTTTCACTTCATTCATGCCACTTGGTGAATTGTATGACCCTGGTAGAGGTTATCTTGTTAATGACACTTGCATAGTTGAAGCTGATGTTGCTGTCCGACGGGTCATTGATTATTGGTCTCACAATTCCAAAAAGGAGACTGGTTATGTTGGACTTAAGAACCAAGGAGCCACCTGCTACATGAACTCTCTCCTTCAGACATTGTACCATATTCCTTATTTCAGAAAGGTAGTGTTTGGTCTTCATAGCTTGAACCTTGAATTAATGAAATTATTCGCAAAACCCATATCTGAAAGTGTTACTTGCAGGCTGTGTATCATATGCCAACAACTGAGAATGACATGCCATCAGGGAGCATTCCTCTGGCTTTGCAGAGTTTGTTTTATAAGCTTCAATATAGTGACACTAGCGTAGCAACAAAAGAGTTGACAAAGTCTTTTGGCTGGGACACATATGATTCTTTCATGCAGCATGATGTGCAAGAACTTAATAGGGTTCTTAGTGAAAAGCTTGAAGATAAAATGAAGGTTTTTTTTTTTTTTTTTTTTTTTTTTTTTTTTTTTTTGAGGGCAGGGTTTGTCTTCATGTTTTCATGCTTTTGCTGTTCATTGCTAATTGTACAAGGGATTAGTAAATTTATATCCTTTACTGGCTCAGGGAACAGTTGTGGAGGGCACAATACAGCAGTTATTTGAAGGGCACCATATGAATTATATTGAATGCATCAATGTGGATTATAAGTCAACGAGAAAGGAATCATTTTATGGTACTCATTTGGGTTACACTGAGTAACTAAATTATCAAGATTCATCTTGTGGGGCTCACAGGATTTTATATATAATTGTAGATCTTCAGCTTGATGTCAAAGGCTGTCGGGATGTTTATGCTTCTTTTGACAAATATGTGGAGGTGGAACGTCTTGAAGGCGACAATAAATATCATGCTGAACAACATGGGTTACAGGTGAGATGATTTTGAAACATGGGGACTTAAAGCTTTTGCAGATTTAAACTTCTTTCCAGGGGGCTTAAGTATTAAATCTTTGTTCCTAGATTCTGAATGGTTTGAACAAATTGATTTATCTGCATTTTGGCAGCTAATCTTGTTATTAGGAGTTTCATTCACATGCCTGAGCTGTCATTTGCTCTGTTCTTTTTTAAATGAATAACCATTACTGATATGCATTGGTTACTGCTTCACTTTCTAATTTTGCTTCTGCTTTCTTCTAGTTTAATAGGTTGTTTGGAAACTGCTTTCTTGTTTTTGCTCTTGAAAAATGTTATTAATATGCTTGATGTATTTGACTTTTTCAGGATGCTAGGAAGGGAGTCCTGTTTATTGACTTCCCCCCTGTTCTTCAACTTCAGTTGAAACGATTTGAGTATGATTTTATGCGGGATACCATGGTGAAGGTTAGTTGTTGACCAGATACTGTTTACTTTTTGGATTTGTTTGTATTTTCCTATTGGCCATATTAAATGAGATATATAATAGGGTTAGCTCTCCTTCATTGTATAAACCTCCCCCCAACCTAGGATTAAATTTTGAGGCCTTGTGATAGAGACCCTGAATTCCACTAGAATGTACCTTTAGGGGCTCTAGATTTGTTACTAAAATGACTGCAGATTCATTGCTTGGCTTTGTCAATTTCATTTTCTTTTTGGTGGTGGGTAAGTTTAGGCTGATAGCAGTTTATCCTAGTTCTTTATTTTGTACTTTCTCTTTGTTGAAAGAAACTTTAACTTTTAAATTTTGTTACATTTTCCTTTTCTGGAAGGTACTTTCTCTTATTTGAAATGTTTGCCATTAATAGACTTGTAGCTCCTTCTTGCTTAGTAGTACTAGTCTCTCTCTCTTTTGGTTGTATTTGTAGCTTTATTGCTTCATCTATTAACTGATGCCTTGCAGATAAATGACCGCTATGAGTTCCCTTTGCAACTTGATCTTGATAGAGAGGATGGTAAATATTTATCTCCTGAGGCAGACAGAAGCGTCCGCAATCTATACACTCTTCACAGGTAAAATTTGTGTTGTAAAAAAGTCTGAGAAAAAATTTAAAGGGATGATCTTTTACATGTTAATATCAACAAATGAGAAATCGATGTAAACTGAATAGCGTGGGAATATGCCTTTAGTGGGCATTCTATGTGTATCAGAGAAATTGATGTGGCCCTTGGGTTAAGCAGTAGGAATAAGAGAACCAGTAATAAAGATGCGCCAACTACTTAAAAGAATGAAAAGGGCCAGGATAAGAAAAACTAACTCTTTAAGAATTGTTTTGATGAGACAAATGGTGCGACTGGACAGGTAATCTTGAACAATTTTCATGTAGGAAAATTGAATTTTTAATCAATAGATCAATTATCTTGTGCTTGAGGATCCAGCGTCAGGCTCGGTGATGTAGGACAGATTTAGATAATCTGTTCTACTTTGAATTTTTCAGAAAATTAAAGGGTTAAAATTGAAAATCCAGAGTTGATTTTATAAAAATCAGATCTGGACAAGGATTAAGGAAAGGAAAAGTGGAAAAAACTTGTAAAAGTCACGCTTAGAAGGTCTAGGAGTCACACTTAGGGTTGAATTGAGTCACGCAATTCTTAGCAATAATGCAGGATTTATTTTATTGAATCTGAAAGTTGTATAATAATGGTTACAGGTCTAAGTATTTATAGATTTGAAACTAATCCAAATCATGTTTGGATTAGAAATCCTAAACTAGGACTAGGACAAATATAAACTAACTAGGAAATACTAATCATATTAGGACTCCTAAATTAGATTGAATAATAAAAAACTACTAAAATAAAAATTGAACAACGATTTCCAGAAATGCTGGAAATTACAGAACTGCCCTTAATACTTAAAGTAATGAACCTGCAGCTGCATTATATAAATATACCCATTATAACTCTAAAAAGGCTGAAATTAATTTATAATTTCTCCAATAAATTCCATATTAAATCTAACACATAATTCTAAGCTTGAATCCTTGAATTTGAAGTTTCTTGTCTTCCTATTCTTCATCACTCGGACAATGTTTGTAACTGTGCAGCACAACCTTGATTGTCATAAAGTGAAAATATAGTACCAATTCAACTATCCAACACCATGAATCAGTTGACTTCATTCAACTTTATCATGTGCCATATTCTTATTTCTCTTCTTTTCAGGGTTTTCCCAAATTGAATGCATACATACATATATTGCATATGGAGACTATATCTTTGGGTGAAACGTATTCTTACTACCTGACTTTGTTACTTTCGTTAGCCATTGATATCTTTTTACATTTATTATTTTTGTTGTTTACATTGTTAAGCATTCATCGTTCTCTCTTTTGTGCTGATTGCTTAAATTTTATGTTGAATAGTAGCAACAATATATCTGTAGTTTCATTCTTATTTATGCAATGATTTTTTCTTCTCTTCGTTGTTTGGCTCAGACTTGTCATTCAACAGCATAATTCTATTTCTCAAGTTTTGATTAAAGTACAATATTGATTTTTTTTTTGTTGAATGGCTATTTTTACTGATGATGATGAATATTTTGTTGCTGATATGCATATTGGGATGATAATTATTCGCTGTGCTTGTTTTCAGTGTTTTAGTTCACAGTGGTGGTGTACATGGTGGGCACTACTATGCGTATATCCGGCCAACTCTCTCAGATCAATGGTATGCATCGTGTTCCCTAAAGTTGCCTAGTTTCAGCTTAGATCCTTACCTTTTCTTTCCTAAATTATTATTTCTAGCATTCATATTATGCTATTTGTCCAATCCTTTGTTGTCCAAATGAAGGTGTCATTTGATGTTCTTGTTAGCATGTGCTCTTATTATTTTTGGATGGATGGTGGATTTGAGCTCTTATGTGGCTAATGAGCTTCAATGGCATTCTCTTTATAACCTGTTCTCAAGTATTCCTTCCGTTCCAAAAAAATTGTCTGTTTTCTTTTCTCACATAGTTTAAGAAAATATCATTAATTACTTGCTAACTCATAAATTTTATTATATTTTTTCACTTATACCCTTACTCATTTATTACTACTTTTTTTTTTTTTATTAATTTTGAGAATATACAAGTACTGTATCTTTCAATCAATAAGGATAAAATGGACAAATACCTATATCTATTTTTATAGTGGGCGTGCATTTTGGGATATCCTAAAAAGAAATAGTGAACAATCTTTTTGCAATGGAGGGAGTAGTTCTTTCTTTCTTCTGTTTGAAACACTTATTTTTATAATGTGTCTATGTTGGCTGTGTTTCTCCTTTTTGTAATTTCCTGCCCGTTTGGATTTATGTTGTGTAGGTTTAAATTTGATGATGAACGGGTTACAAAAGAAGATATGAAAAGGGCGCTAGAGGAGCAGTATGGTGGTGAGGAGGAGGTAATGTTTCTAGCATTACTTGGTAGTTTTTATTTGACTGTACTTGTTTCAATTGACCTCGTGTTCTTTGCTTTTGTATAGCAGTTGCCACAGGCAAATCCTGGCTTCAACAACTCTCCCTTTAAGTTCACGAAATATTCTAATGCCTACATGCTTGTATATATACGTGAAAGTGACAAGGAAAAAATAATCTGTAATGTGGATGAGAAGGACATTGCAGAACACCTTAGGGTGAGATAGTGATAAGTTCTATCAATTGTAATTTTGATCTTGGTCATTTAATTTAATAATGTTTTGTTGTGCGCATGAAATATCTCTTTTCAGATTAGGTTGAAGAAAGAACAGGAAGAAAAAGAACAGAAGAGAAAGGAGAAGGCTGAGGCCCACTTGTATACTATCATAAAGGTAACAGCTTTCAAAATTTAATCCTCTGCCAGTGCTCCCAACACCCAAGGTCCTACCCAAGAGATGCATAGAGAGAAAAGCATCCACACAAAAACTAACCCACCTGTACCTATTCGTATATACGTTCATTCACATGCACAGGAACACCATGGATTTTTGTGGGTATAATGCCAAAAGGTATCTCATTGAAGATCAGCCAGTAATTTATTCATTTTATGCTTTAGGTTGCTCGCAACGAGGATCTTCTTGAACAGATTGGAAAGGATATATATTTTGATCTTGTGGATCACGACAAAGTTCGTAGTTTCCGAATCCAGAAACAGATGCCCTTTAATCTTTTCAAGGTACCTCTTTTCTTTTCCTTTTCCTCCACCTACTGTCCTCTTTTGCTTTTATAATTTGGAGATGCTAGCTTTTTCTGATAGGATCCAGTTGTTTCAGTCCTTGGAAAATTGCTGAACCAACATTTATGCTTCAAAGTATCTAATTTGAGGGCTAATTGAAATATCCCGAATTCTAGTTGGTGTGTGGTGCTAAATTTCCAATAATGTTGCACTGTTGCACGTGCTTCACTTGTTGTGATTTCTTTTGTTATTGTTTTAATTGGTTCCGCAACATATTTAGAAGGGGGGGGGGGGGGGGGAGTGGGACAGTACTTAGTTGTTAATACATTATTACTGAATTAGAACTACAACACATACACACACCCCGACACTTTTTCACTCTGCCCTTCTCCTTTTCTTTCTTTATCAGTCTTTCTTCTCTTGTATATCTTCTTTTCTTTTTCTCTCTGTGTAACTCGCCCACTTTACCATATTTCCTACCCCTCTCTCTCCTCTGTTTGTCCAACTACCATTCTTTCTGGATATATGACATTGACCAAGTTCTTTTATGTGCTGTAAATAAACCAATAAAAAATTCATTAATATAATATTCTGATTAAACTATATTGATTGTGGGTATGTTCTTGATGTAATCTTGCATACCCCATTGCAGTATCAAACTCAAGAAATTAGAAATTAGTGCCTCCTTTGCTTGGGTGAGTGGTTTCTTTTTTTTTGTGCCTTGGGCAATATGATGACCCATTTTTTGAGTGTGCTTTTTAGATTTAACTGCCTCGCTTCAAGGCATATAAATTATATGGATATTGTTAACAAAATATTTGGTTTTGTATATTTATGCCACACAACTTTGACTATATTAGTAAAAATACTGAAGTGATAATGGATGAAAACCACATGTATTATTTTAATACCAAAAAAAAAAAAAAAAAAAAAAAAAAGAGAAAAAACACAAAATTCAGTGTAGTTACAAGCGAAAGGTGCACTCAAGGCACTATGCCTTGTTATTGCCTTGAAGCGCAGAGTGCAAAAAAAGTGCTCGCTTGAATGAGCAAGGCGCAAAATCTTTATAATAATTAATTAATAATATAATAATACTAAACAATTAAAACTTGTAAAAAGTCACTAATAATTGCAAATATTCTAAAACTAGATATCATTATTAGACTCCTCGCCTAAGTCGTCAACACTTTGATCATCATAACTAGAAGCAAAAGAGATAGCAGAGACAGTAGAAAGAGAACCAAAAGAGACAAAAGATGAAATAAAAAATAACTAGCAATATGAGCAATTTTAAAAGATAAAATTATTAGGTTAGGAATTTGAAAAGATAAAATTATTAGGTTAATAATTTTAGAAGATAAGTTATTAGGCTAAAAGATAAAGAGCTTTTTTAACCTAAGTAAACAAAAGATAAAAAAACTATCTAAACCCAAATATATGGGGTGCTAATTAAACAATATAAACTGATTTGCTGCTGTATTGCTTTAAGACTTATTTAAAATAAATTTCTTCAGAAAAAAATTAAAAAAAAATATATATGTAAATTTGTCACCTCTTAAAAGGGATGCCTCATATGCTGTATGAAGCGTTTAGGTTAATCAGCGATTTGCTTTTGCGCCTAGGCTCACAAAGCGAGTGCTTTTAATCTCATTGATCGCAATTACAAAGTACTAAAGTGAAAATACCCTAAAATTACAGGGTATGTTTCTTAACATTTCACAATGGCATTTTTATATGTACATTTTAAACACATCTTTTTACGTCTTTGTTATCTTTGGTTTAAATTGTCCAGTTCTTTTGTAGGAAGAAGTTGCTAAAGAGTTTGGCATACCAGTGCAATTTCAACGTTTCTGGTTGTGGGCAAAGCGCCAAAACCATACATATCGTCCAAACCGACCACTGACTCCTCAGGAGGAAGCACAGTCTGTGAGTACATACTTATTATCTTTTTACCATGGCATTTTGTGAGGTATAGCATATCTCTTGCACTATGTTAATTGGACTTGGGTAACAGTATCCAATACATGTACTTGTCTGGATGATGTGCTTGCCTTATCTTTCAGTATTTTTTAAAGTTTTTCCTGCTAATTTGAAGTGTCTAAGTATATACCATGTTTAGGTATCTTTATCTGGCATGGATACTTTAAACCATGTAAAATAACTTGGTGAAATTTATCCAATTTTAAAGTCTCATTTAGATGAAAAACCTATAAATATGTATTTGACTTGAATTTATCATGCATGATCTAGATGAGCTAAGCGGCAAATATGAAGGTCAGTTTATAAAAAACTGAATGATAAGTTCTGGGACTGTAGAAAAAGTTGTATGACTTGGACATTTAAATTGCCCTTCTATATCCGTGTGCACACACACGTAGTTGGAAAGCACACTGTTGTATTAGCATGGACTTCTGTGGAATGCTGGTGATATGAAATTTGAACTTTGGGTCACACTTGTGCATTAAAGTGATTGAAATATTATAAGTGTTGTTAAATTAGGGGCACACATTCGTTGGTTCAGTCTCAGATTTACTGAAAACATAACTGTGGTTCTTGGAGTGACAAACAGAACCAAACCAATTTTCAAAGAACCCAACTGAGCTGGTTTGGTTCAGTTCAGTTCTAGGCCATTATGAGGACCAACAGGATTGAAAAGTGTAGACTTCACGAGTTTGAGAAGTGTAAAAAAAGTAAAAACTATATATTATTTTTAACTACAATTTTAAAAAATAAGATGAACACTGTTGCTTGGGTAAATATAAGAGTGCAAGAAATTCAATACCTGTAAATAAAGAAAATATACAAATAAAAAACCAATACAACATATGGATTACAAGGAGGGGGAAGGGCGATCTGTTCGTGGGTTGGATGGTGGGTCGGGCCTTTGAAAATTTTTACATTTCTGAATCCAGACCTGGCCCATGAGCAGGTCTAGGGAGCATATACACACCAATACAAGGAAGACACTTGAAAGGGGTATGGATCTATTTGGATTCAGCTTAGCTTTAGTTTTCCATATTTTGATTTGGTAAATGGGCCTCAATTGCTTTCTGCTTCTGCAATTTTTCTTTGTCACAAGGAGAAAGGGCAAGGAAATGGATGGTTTTTACTTCTTACAAATAAGAGATATGAGATTGAGAGAAATAGAGGCAAGATTTGAAGTGTGGTTGGACTGGTGGCGCAGAGCAGCTGGTTTATGGTGGTGATATGGTTTCTCTTAGCTCAGAGTGACAGCATTAGGAGGTGTTTATGTTATATAAATTATATCTAACTTTTTGTATTAGTATAATTAGTTAAGTTATTATGGTTTTCTCATAATGAAAACAAAACTGAACTGAAACCAAACACTGACAATTAAAACCAAACTGAACTACCCAAAAAAACAAAACTGAATAACTGAAAAGTGTCGGTTCAATCTGGTTTGAAACCAATTATTGCACGCTCCTATGATAAATTGGCTTATCAGAATTCAATTTTTCCTTTTGGTAACTTTAAGTGATATGGTGCATGGGACTCAGGGCATTGCCCCTCAAGTTTATTGAAATCCCTATTTTTAATTTTGTTTTCTGCGAAATAGGCCAGATTCGTAAAAATCATCAATTTTGAAACCTGATCCTTGTTTGGATGTCAGTGAAGGGCATTTTCACTTTTTTATTTGTAGAACTTAGCTAGAAGTTTTACGTGCAAGATTCTTTATTAATACTCGTATAATCTTGCTTTTATAAAATGATACGGGTGTGTTGGTGTATTTATCTCTTCTCCTTTCTGTTTTTCTATTTCTATTAATACTTGTATTATCTTGTTATTTTCATAGAACGATACTGTGTGCCTGGTGTATTGATCTCTTCTCCTTTCTGTTTTTCTATCTTACCGCATCTTTTTTTTCTTGTTCCTGTTTTTCCGAATTGCACTGTCGGTAGGCTGCAAATTTCATGATTTCCATTCTCTTATTAGCACTTCATACAGCCATCCAGCAATGTAAACCCTACTCTTTAACATATTTTTTCTTCACTAATCAAATAAATTGTACACCTCAGTCTTAAGCTACTGGCCAAGGCCAATTTTAGAATTCCAAAAGCTATTCTTTATCTCATCCGCTGATGACCCAATTCAAACTACATTTCCGTTAACCTTTCCTCTTTAACTCCAGCCTCTAATATTGTTGGAAATGGGAGATCGGAACATGCATGCAAACACAGCCCACACATGAAACTACATGCATGCAAACACAGCCCACACATGAAACTTAGGTTCTGGAAACTTAGGTTCTGCAAATGAACCTTCAAAAGGGGCAGTTAATTTCTTTGTGTATATATAATTCTTGTTACAAGACAGAGTGCACCCAGCCATGCTTAGCTTTACACTTTATCTTTGCCATACTTAGTTGACTGAACACTCAAATCTTAACCCACCTGCCATGCCTGTTACTTAACTCCACTAACTTACTGAAACAGTAAGATTACAACAAGAAAGCAAAATGCAAGTTTCCCTCCAAAATTTGAGCTAAGTGGAGATATATATATATATATATATATATATATATATATATATATATATATATATATATATATATATATATATATATATATATATATTTATTTATTTATATAGCTCTAGTAACATGATAGAGAGTACAAAAGGTAAACTATGGCCATTCCCAACCATGCTTAGCTTTACACTTTATCTCAGCAATACTTTGTGGACTAAACACTCAACCTGAACCCATACCTGCTACGTAAATCCACTATCATGCTGAAACAGCAAGATTACAATAAGAAAGCAAAGTTCAAATTTCCCTCCAAATTCAAACTAACTAGAGATTATCTAAACAAAGTCTCAGGACTTCAACAAACATTGCCATATCTAATGAGCCTTAACCCAAGTAAAGATGTAGGGGCATGCTAATCCAAGTATGCCTTCAGTACAATGCTTTGCAGTAAATCATTTTCTTTTTTGGAAGTTTAATTAACCTAGGCCTAGGCTCGTGTGGTTTATCATGTGCATAACTCGTGCTTGCTTGTTCTTTATATGCATGCACACATATTGTATTTGGGGTTGAGTGCAGAGATTTGGTGCTGTTGTGGGAAGCATCATGGTTTGCCATCTGCACAGATTTAACCTATTATTTGAGTTAAAATGAAATGAAAGCCAAAGTAGATTTTGAATATTTTAGTTCATAAAAATGTCTGTCATTGGTTGTGGAGTTAAGATAAATTGTTGGAATTTGTGTTGCTTCACTTTTTCTATGAAATGTTTCCAAGATATGTATGTAGACAAAAAGAGTTCCCTTTGTTCTGATTTGTGCAATCCATTAGTCTGAATTCAAAGTCATAAGAGTTTTGTTGTGATCGGATGCTTTATGCCTAGTACATTAACAGCTTTTGAGTGTCTGTGGCTTCTAAGTTGGTGCATGCCCATCTTTGTTGTCTGTAACAGTAAAATGCATTGCAGGTTGGGCAATTGAGAGAAGTTTCTAACAAAGCGAATAATGCTGAGTTAAAGTTGTTTCTTGAAGTAGAACTTGGACTGGTATTGTTGCTTAGCTGATGCCTTGTTTTCTTTTCCTAATGGCTTTTCAGATGAACATTGGTAAGGTTGTTTTGGATTGTACTTTAATACTTTTCCCACTATTGATAATCCAGGATTTGCGACCTGTCCCTCCACCTGAGAAGACCAAAGAGGATATTCTTCTTTTCTTTAAACTTTATGACCCTTTGAAAGAGGAGCTCCGGTAAATCTCAATTGCCAGGTTACTGTGCTTGTATTGGAATGTGGTTTGTTAGGCTGACCTTCTGTTATGACAGATATGTTGGGAGGCTGTTTGTGAAGGGGAGTGGCAAGCCATTGGAGATATTGACAAAGCTAAATGAAATGGCTGGCTTTACTTCTGATCAAGAGATCGAACTTTACGAGGTCTGCCGTCCAGATTTGTTTAAATCATCATAATGTTATAGTTGCTTCAACTGGTTTTTATATCAATTATTTTGCCAGAAAATATCTTACTGCCCTCTTTTGTGCTCAGGAAATAAAATTTGAACCTCAGGTCATGTGTGAACACATTGACAAGAAGCTCACTTTTCGTGCTAGTCAGGTATGTAAAATCAATTTCTAATTGCAGATTAATTTTCTTTTAGATTTGCTTTATGGAAATTTGTTTTTCTTTTGTTCATCTTTGTTCTTCTTTTGTTCATCTTTGTTCTCTTTCTGTTGGTTCCCTTTGCAGCTTGAAGATGGAGACATTGTTTGCTTTCAGAAACCTCCTCAAGTTGGAAGTTGTGAACAATGTCGCTATCCTGATGTACCTTCATTTCTTGAATACGTGCATAACCGTCAGGTATACCATGAAGATTCTGATAAGGATTGTAATTATTTCTGTATCATCTTCTTGTACGAGCCACTGTCCACAGCTTTTATTTCTCTATTATGCTATTACTATAATTTGGTTTTTTTGCCCTTCTTGCTGCCAACTTTGTGTTCTCCTTAATTTTACAGTGATTGAAACTATAAAAAAAATATGATTTTGTATTTCTTATGCTATTTACATTAATGTTGTTCAAGTTTCATATGTTTTATGGATGCTTTTTTTACAAGTAAATTATAACTTGAGACAGATTACTTTATTTGATTGATTGTTTTATTAACTTTGATTTCTTACTTTGTTCTTTGCATTTAATTTCTTCAATTTTTTTATTGAATTATAGGACATGTAACAGCAAATCCAGTAGGCTCAATGGGGGGGGGGGGGGGGGGGGCGCTTGTGTTACGTCTTTTTGTTTAGTATGATTTTATGCAGAAGAATTTGTGGTTTCCTATGAATGTTTCTTTTTTTTTTTTTTTTTTTTATATTTATTCCACTTTCTACTTTGAAGGTAGGAGAATTATCGTGCTTATAAAATTATGCAGTGAAAAATGGTGCTTGGAATGCATAAAGATACAAATTAATGTTGTTATCTTATTAAAGTTTTGATCTCCCTCATGCAATGTAAAATAAAATATTGTAAGATTTGAAAGAGAAGATTTATAATAGTTGATGACTCTTGTAAAAAGAAACATATTCAGGAGTTTGAAGTCACTAAGAATCATGTGCAATGCATGTGTGAAAGTAACTAGTAATTATTAAATCGAACCAATTGGTGGGGGTGTGAAATTAGTTTTACTTCTAATTAGAGATGATGAATAATGGCACTATTTTGAAGTCCTTCTAGATGATTTTTGTAGGTAACATTTCCTCTACACTTGATGATCTGTAGGTTGTTCGCTTTCGATCTTTGGAGAAACCGAAGGAGGATGAATTTTGTCTTGAGCTGTAAGTTTGTAATATGTTTTCTGGCTCATAGTCGAGTGATTATACATTGTTTTGTTCTGTATTTAATTTTACTCTGCAAAATTTTCAGGTCCAAGCTTCATAATTATGATGATGTTGTTGAAAGAGTAGCACGCCATCTTGGCTTGGATGACCCATCCAAAATTAGGCTCACATCTCATAACTGTTATTCCCAGCAACCTAAACCCCAACCTATCAAGTACCGAGGAGTGGATCATTTGTCTGAAATGCTGGCCCACTACAATCAGGTATGTGACAGAAGTGTAGATCTGTACCAGTTATTGTTTCTATGTTTTCTGGACAGGTAGCTGGAATAAACTGTTTTCTTTTTGTTACTTGATAGACATCTGATATTCTGTACTATGAAGTACTGGATATTCCTCTGCCAGAACTGCAAGGCTTGAAAACATTGAAAGTTGCTTTTCACCATGCAGCCAAGGATGAGGTTTTTTTTAGTGTGGATTATTAAGAGCAGTTTTGCAAATATATTACTATGCTTCAAGTTTGTTTATTCATTGGAAACCTGATGTTCTCAGGTGGTGATTCATACCATTAGATTGCCAAAACAGAGCACTGTAGGTGATGTTATTTGTGACCTTAAGACAAAGGTAATTTTGTGGTTCCCTTCATTTTTTTTCCTGCCTAGTTTATGTATAACACCAATAATGTGCTTCCTGTTAAGGCCATCTTACTTATGAAATTGGAAACCATGGGGATCAGTCTTGGAATCTACACCTTTTGTTTCAAATTACAAAGCACTTTTTATCTGAATTTTTTTTTTTTTTTTTTAAATTTGTTTTGTTCTTGTTGTGATTGTGTCTGAATTTGGAACAGGTTGAGTTATCTCATCCAAACACAGAACTCAGATTGCTTGAGGTTTTCTATCACAAGATTTACAAGGTATCCAGTACTTTTCCATTTTCCGCTAATGGTGTTGTATTCTTAAAGCAAAATATTCCTTCAAGATTTTAACTACCTAAAGTGGTTTATTTATTTGGGATTTTTTTTTTTTGGGGGGGGGGGGGGTGGGTATGTTGGTGGGTGGTTCTATTACTATTATAGTAATATGATGATGTTATCAATTTGTTTGTTTTGCTGTTTTCACTTTTTGGGCAGTTTATCTACTTCATTTGCTGATGCTTTCAACTAGAAATTTGTTTGCCAATGCTCTAAATAGATGGGAATTCATCGCCAGTGATTAACTCTATGAAATTGTGTGGGAATATTGGAATTGTTGGCAAATATCCTTAAACATGTTCTCTGTAATCTATACTTTAGGACCAACTTAGCTAAAAGATATATATTTGAATTACACTATCCTTAAACATGTTCTCTATACTCTATACTTTAGGACCAACTTAGCTAAAAGATATATATTTGAATTAAACTAGTAATGGAACATACACGCTGCATGTAAAAGCTTGTTTTACAGATTATGTTCAATCACTATTTGTTTATTTCATTGGTAATTCAATATGACATGTATAATAGTATTTTATTTAACATAATACATATAGCTTCATTTCAATGTTTTGGCTTTGTTAGTTTTTTTTTTTTTAAGCCCAATTTTTGGCTTTGTTAGTTCATTATACCTTTTCCTTCGCTGTAGGATTTCAAATGTTTTATTCTTTCATGATCTGTTTTAGTTACTTGTTCATATTCTTTATATACGCTAATCTTATGGGCAGTAATAGTGGTCTGTGTGCACAATGTGATCTAAGAAAAACACTTCATTCCCAAGTACATTGGATATAAATATAATCATATGAAATTTTCGGAACAAACAATATAGATGCATAAAAGGATAATATTGTTATGCATAACAATATTTGCATCAATTTAATATGAGATCATTAGACAACCCATCCGTAAAGGCATAAACTAAACAATAAGCTTAAAAAAATCCTGGATTAGCATGTAGCACAAATAGTCCTACGAGATTCATGAGGCAAGGTACTGAATCAAACTTCAAAAACCTTTTATAGTATTTTAAACAAACTAGCAAATTCACGTGTGCATTGCATGTGATTCACATGATTTTTGAGCCCATTGTGTTGTGGCTTCATTACATTAATTAAAAAAAAAAAAATTAATTCTTTGGTTTGAACTGTCTTTGGATCATGAGATACTTTGCATAATAATTGCTTGATTTCATCTTTTTGTGTGCTTAGAAACTTATTTAAGCGATCGAAAAACAAAGTAAGACATCAAAGTCAATAAAATAATAATTAAAATAAAAAGAATGAAGAAACTAAATGAACATACGATATATATATATATATATATATATATATATATATATATATATATATATATATAGTGATTGACAACAATGACTATAAAATCATGTATTTATGTTAGTATAATTATTATTTAGAATTTTTGTTGGAATCTGAAATATAAATTTATACGTAATTAGGAATTACCCAATATGGGTCATTGTCTATCATAAGAACAATTAATTAATAAATTCATATATTTATTTTAATTTTAAATGAAAGAGAATTTTTTAATCAAACCAAAATGAAGATGAGGTGATTTTTTAGTCTTTTATATTAAAAGTCATATCCTTTTTGGGCAATTCAAAAGTTCTAATTTTTAAGGGACTTTTATAGATAGTATAGATATAGATAAAAATAATAGATGGAAAGGAAAGAAAAAGCCGAAGCCTTAATATTTATTTTTTTCCACTTTTGTGAAGCCAATTTAAAGTTATGGGCTTTTCACTATATCTGGTTGTGTAAATTATTAAAGTTGCATTTACAGTAATTTAATTACTTTGTTGCAGCTCAAAGAAAGATTAAGTTAGCTTGTCTTGAATTTTATTCTTCTTTTGTGCTTTTGTTGTCGTCTGACCAACTGTTTATTTTCCAGATCTTTCCACACAATGAAAAAATTGAGAATATTAATGATCAGTACTGGACATTACGCGCAGAGGAGGTAACTCTGTCTCTGTCTATCTACATATGTTTGTATATGTGCGGAACTGAATTTCGATGCTGAAATGTGAAATGAAAATTTGGTTGAACTAGAAGCATCATGAAATCCCTCTCAACAAATATTCAAATGGTGAGGTTGATGATTAGAACGAACTAACCATGTCTCCCATGTTCGAGGCACATTTATACACGAACTTGCCTGCTTTGATTCTTTATCCAACATATTTTCAGAGCTCTTGATTGATCGACTAGTTTTACAAGGATAACATTCTAATATGAGTGCCGGCTTATTGTATGCTCAAGCTTCAGATAATCATAGGGAAAGAATATGTTGCTTGTGTTGTTTGCCTTGTTCCTTTCAGTTCTCCAATAGACACTATTGAGCATTATAACATAGTGTGGTAGCTGGTTTTGACTTATTAATCAGTACACCATGTTTTCATTAAAATTTGTTGAAGGCATTCTTCCAATATCTAGGAAGAGATATTGGTAAGGTAAGCATGAGATGCTTGGTTGTCAATTTTTAATGGGCTGAATTTGTGAAAACTATTTTATTTCTCATTAGCAAGATTTATTTGTCCACTGTTTAATTATTCCCCCCAGCCAGTCCATCTATTAACCCTATCCTCTTCCTGTTCCTGTGTTTTGACTTCTGTTACTTGTTTCCTTAGATTCCAGAGGAGGAGAAAAACCTTGGTCCTAATGATCGATTGATTCATGTATATCATTTTATGAAAGACCCAGCTCAAAACCAGGTGGTTTGATTTTATTTTATCTTCATTTTGGTTGTCATTTTTATCATTTCTTTATGCCTCTGGCTCGTTCTTGTTTGTGGATGTTTATTTGGTTATTTCCTATTGAACTTTGGGCTATTCATCTTTTTTATTAACTACTTACAATTCCTTAACAATTTAACAGCAGGTTCAGAACTTTGGGGAACCGTTTTTCTTGGTCATTCATGAGGGTGAGACATTAGCTGAGGTTAAAGTGCGAATACAGAAAAAACTGCAGGTTCCTGACGAAGAGTTTGCTAAGGTATTTTTTTTTTTAAAAATACCTGAACTATTGGTGTCTTGTCTAGGCAGAATTTTTTATTTGTATTTTGCTTTTTCATCGTGTTCCTGAGGTCTGAACATGGAATTTCACTGTTTAATGTTTTAACAACAGTTTATTCCCCTTTCTCACTCTCGCACTCTTTCTAAGGAAAAAAAAAAAAAAAATGATTACTTTAGTATTAAATGTATAATGTCTGCACTTAACACCATTTTTTGTTGGGGCATTCTTTTGTGTTTAGTGGAAGTTTGCGTTTTTGTCACTGGGTCGTCCAGAATACCTTCAAGACTCCGATATTGTATCCAGTCGATTTCAGGTCTCTCTCTCTTTCTCTCTCTCTGACATACAAAGCAGCAGCAGCTCTCCCACAACCCCCTGTTAGTTTCTTGGCATATTGATTGTGTATTTATCTGACTTTCTTTTTTTTATTTTTTATTTCTTTTTTATTGTTTGGTTCAGAGAAGGGATGTTTATGGTGCTTGGGAGCAGTATCTTGGACTGGAGCACTCTGACAATGCTCCGAAAAGGTCATATGCCGCTAATCAGGTACTCACTTGTCTTGGATTTATAAATAAAGCATTAAGCCTGCAAGCAAGCTTTTGTGGGTACCAACAATAATTTTAAGATGATAATGGTACGAGGACCACCAAATGTGCACATGTGCATACAATGACGAGGGGATGCTTATTATTCCATTCTTATGTTAATGATGAAGGAATGCTTACTATTCCTTTCTTCTATTAATTTTGCAGAACCGACACACGTTTGAAAAGCCAGTGAAAATCTACAATTAGGAAAGAATGATGAGTTGAAAATAGCCCATCAGATTTATCCAGTATCCCGATGGCATTTGCACTGTTGCAAAATGAGAGAAGCATTGTGGTCAAAGCGAATTATTAGTTCTGTTAGGTGTGTAATTCTTTTGATTAGGGCAGAGGGCTTTGGCAAAAGACCTCTGATAGTTTTGACTTCTCTCGCGCGCCTGTATCAGGTGGAATAGATGTTGTTTGATCCTTAAATTCGATTGTAATTTAGTACATAAGATTTTGTTGTGGGGGATGTATAGAGGGTATAGGTGTGTGTACTTGATTGTTTTTATTATTTTTAATTTATATTTTAGTCTTTTTCCAATCATCCCTTGGACTTCTATTAGACGGTAGTTGGTATTAGAGAACGGTTGCAAGTGCCTGTATAATTTGCCATCTGGCTACTGATTTTTGGGCTCTTCCAGGATTTGTGCTTAATACAAAACCAATTTGATCTGAGGTGTTCTGCTTCTCTATGCTCACTTTCTTCCTTTTGTTTTCAATTTATTAATTTTATGTTGGATTCTTCGATGAATACTTCGAAGTCCAAATGATCCAAGTCCAAATGATGGTTCACTGTGTTCTGTTTACAAGTCCCTGGAGCAGATGCAAAGAGGCCTTGGGGTCTACAAATTATTGCTATTGCCTTATAATGTAACAGGTCATGCTCAAAACTCTTGGTGACTCTGGCGGCATTATGGTAAAAAAATTCAGGTCATAAAGTGTTCCTTTTTTAGTTTTTTTTCCCCGGGGAGATTGTATACATTATGAAGTGTCCATTTGATAAGAACTAGTAAATAACAGTATAAATTCCTAACTAAAATAGAGGATTATAAATATATTTGAAACTTAATATGGATAATCTCAAGGCTTCAGTTTTGAAACAATGATAGCATGGTACTAAATGGTCTCTACATCTCGGCTAAATAACTTAGAAAATCACTAAATTTTATCTATCTTTTCAATGTGATTACTAAAATATTTTTCGTCGAGAAATATCTAAACTTTTGAAATCATTTCATACAGCGGTCAATGACTAAAATCTTAGCTTGAAATGATGATTTGGACTGTCATATAAACTTGATCATTTGACTCAGCATGACAGATGAACGTCACATCACTAATTTTTTCTGTCACAAAATAAAATTATATTTTTGAATAATAAGAAATATTAACTTTAATAACTTAAGGAAATCTTCATCATCTATCAAATGTTTTTTTATTTAATGAAAAATATTTTCTATTCAAATATTAACCAAAAAATAAAAAATCTCATATCTGGATTTTCATTCAAAACTAAACCCATTTTTATTACCATTCCATGAATTACTACACCCTACCCAGCATCTAAAGTCCCATCACAAGCCTTGATTGACCCAAGCAAGAATAGACCTGTGCCCTTTTTTTTAAGCGTCAAAAATGAATAGAAATTAAATAGTAAGAAGTTTTTTTTTGGTATTTGAAACTCCAATCAATCCAAAACCAGATCACAATGAATCTAGAAATCCACAAATATTCTGATTGAAACTCCACTAAAAAGACTTGTTTTGCTCCTTTCTTCAAGCACCAAAGATGATTTAACATAAATCTAGTTTGAAGGGCCAAAATCAGTTAAGGCCCAAAACCTAGCTTGAAGGAGAGAATGACATTGGCAGTGGCGATGAAACTCAAGCTCGGAATTCCAACGTGAGTTAGTATAGAATCTTTGACGGTGGCTTGCGAGTGCAACAATAATGAATTTTGTGTAGTGGGTGGTGAGCGATTGGTGGTTTGTGATTGTGAAGATCCAACGGCATCAAATAGCGCTTTTTAGCTTTCTTTAGGATTTGGCCTGAACTGTATGAGGCCCAGTCTACTCCAATCCCATTCTATTTTCTAAGATCCATCAATTGTCATTGATTCCTTGACTATGTTGGAGACGGTAAGTGATTGAGAGAGATGGGTGTTTGATTATGTGAGTAAGAATTGGTGAAGGTGAATAAGAGAGACAATTGATGGAGAGCCGAGTAGATGGATTTAAGAGTTGGGGTGATGCGTGTGGGTATTAGTAATGGCATGTGAAAGGGTGGTTCTATGTTAGTGAGAGGGCTAGTGAGGGTGCTAGAGTCGAGGGATAGAATAGATGAGAGTATGAGGTATGAACAAAGAGAAAGAAGCAGAGAATGGAGAGAGGCAAATAGAATGTGAGGTGTTTTTTGGGAGTAGAAGTGAAAAAGGAAAAACTAAGAAAATTAATTTCATGGTGATGTGGTGTCCATCTGTATGCTGAGTAAGATGGAGAAGTTTACTTGGCAGTCTAGGTCATCAACAGAAGAGAGAACATGTCTTTTACATCAAAGAGAATAGGCGACTTGATGGTCTTAGGGATGGGTAGATTTAAGACCATAAAAAATCCATAGAACTGATACTAATCTCAAAAACTACCCTAGATCACCATACTTAAACAATTAAAACATAAACATAACAAATCAAGCAATCTAAAACCATTTGCAGTCGAGAACAATTACAACTTAAGAGAAAATCAAAGTTTTTCCATTTTATTCATTAAAACACTTCAATACATAGATCCTTTCATTTTACAGAGCTTCTAAGATAGAGATACAATAGTTTTGACTTTTATAAAATTTACAAACTTAAAACAAACTTATACATCTTATGTTTCTTTGGTGGAGAAGGACAATAAAAAAACTCTAAGAGATTTTGTCAACTTAGCTTCTATCCTTTCTAATCTACATGAAACAACAGAAGAGTACTAGGTGAGCCATTAACTTGGTGAATCATGAAATATATTCATACTTAGAGTTCATATATGAGCAATATATATATATATATATATATATATACACACACCCATAATACGCCCCTCTCCCACTATGAATGTTATGGTATATGGGGAGTTATGCCTCACGGCTTTGCTAATTGGCCCATAGGTCAACCATACTTAGACAAGTGCCTTTGTTGGTATTAATAGTTGGTTTGTATACAATGTCTCACATGACATTTGGAGTATAGATGAGTGAAAGTCTAGGTGCCGCACGGGAGATAGGCTTGGCCAAAGCCTAGGCCCATTACGATGACAAAATAGTAAGCTCATACAATTATTATGATGAAGGATTATGAAGAAGAGCACTCATGAAGAATATTTGTGAAAATTTTATTTGGTAATGGAGGAGGATGTAATACCCTAGATTTTTAGATTTAGCAATAATGCCATAAGAGATTTATTTGAATGGGTATTATGATAGTGAAATTAAATTGAAATTGGAAGAGATTCAATGTGATTAAGTAATCTACCTGTACAAATTGCGATATTATAATGTTCATGTACTATATTATCTAAGTTTTTTCTAGCATATTAAAAACCATAAGATATCATAAGAAATGATTTTAATGAACAACGTGACAATGAATGAAAAATAAAATCAATTTTAATAAGCATTTTAATAGTAAAACGAAAGTCAAACTAAAGTGATTAAATTAATTATTTTCTTGTGATGTGACTCTAAAGTGCTAGTGAATAGACATGAGCATAATACCTAAATGTCTCTTAAGTTAGTAGAGATAATAAAGGTGACATAAGAAGTTGATTTTAATCACAGCTACAATAGTAAAATAGAAGTCAAACTTAGTTTGACCTAGTAAGCCTACATGGTTTACTTATTTGAATAGTGCTATTAAATGGCTAGTAAATGTGCATTATAAAGTGAATAAAATTTATCTAGCAATGTCTAGAGTGCGTAGTGATATTAGAAGGTAGAAATATGTATACTATAGTGAAAGAAAAGAAATGAAAAATTTATTAAGTAACTAAGTATGAAATGTGCATATATGGGCTTGTTAATGGGCATTTGAACACCAATAGCCCAAGCCCACTTAGATGGCCGACATAAGGCCCATGAATGAGTAAAGATAAAATTTTTCTGGAGTTAAAAATAGTTAACCAAAACAAATTGATGTAAGAAAGCTAGCCACCAAATTTGACTTGGAAGTTGCCATTTTTGATTATCTCAAATCCTTCTCTAACTTGAATTTTCACTTTTCCTATACCAAAGTCTACATTTATTTTTATTATTTCCACATCATGTGATAAACATCATCAAGTTAGCTAAGATCCTAGCCATCCAATTTAAATTAAATCATAGCCATCCATTGTGATTAAATCCTAATCATTGGATTAGAGATGATTAAATCCTCACCATTCAACATTTTATATATAAGTAAAATTTGTGTTCATCTTCATTATTTGGCAAACTCTACACCAAAACTCCCCACCAACTAAAGAAAAGAACTAAGAAAAGTGTTCAAAATTTTATTTAAAGGTATCTAAGGTTATTTAGGATAGAGAAAAATGGTTTGGAAGTGTTAAATTGAATTATGGAGGCTTATTTCAAAACTTGAGAATTTTGAAGGCATAAACTTAGCTAAAAGAGAAACCTTGTATTCTAATGCTTGTCTTTAATGTTTGATTGATCATATAGGATCATTATCATGCCAATTTTATATATCTATGATTAATTTGAAGATTTGACAATGAATTGTAGATTTTCCCTAAAATTACCCAAAGTCAAAAGAATTAGGGTTTTATGAACTAAAATGATTCAATCTCAATTAATTGATGGGAATTAATTATTTAAGTATTAATTTGATGAATTTATGACCAATTTGAGGTTTGATGGGAAATTGATGGTTTTCCCAAATTCCAGGGTCTATGCACCAACTTAAGAATTTTGAGAATTGAACTTGAATTCATGAAATTGAAGGGGTGATTAAGCTTAAGAATGATGTAACATGATTTATATGATGTTAATTTCTAAATTCAATTGATAGAAATAATTTTCCTCAAATTTAATGAATTAGGATCATTTATGGATTTTGGAAGGTGAAAGTAGAATTAACCCCATTGAATATTAGAAATTATTTAAATTGATTTTAATTGAGTAATATGAAGTTGAAATGGAAAATTGGGAGGAAAGGAATTATCTTTCCTTAAGTGAATATATTTGGCCATTTGGAAAGCAACTAAGGGAAATGTTAAAATTAATAATATATAAGTATAGTATGTCTTGACCTTAAATTAATAAGTTAGTATTACAATGGACAAGGTAAAAGTGTTAATCAAGTTGAGCTACATTTAAACTAATGACATAACAAGGTATTGATTAATGTGTAATTGAAATGCAAAATGTGTAGAATCTAAAGACAAAGACAAGGACAAGGACATTGTCCAAGAGTGTGAGGAGAGTGCAAGGAGCCTTACTAGCATCAAGGTTAAATGTAAATAGGAGTAAAAGAGTCCATGGTGAGTACTTAATAATATAATATGATATGTGCCATATTTTATGAACCATTATTGATCAAATCATTTTCATTGAAATTTCCCAATTCCATGTTGAGCATGAATTGCCTATTGAATATTGAGTCATTGGATATGATACTTCATGGCATTTGACTGTTGTGAACCTTTCTTGTTGATTTCATAATGTAATCATGAATTCCTCATTGTGAATCTTGTATAATCCTTTCTATTGATTCCTATTGATAAGCAGAAATACCCTTCTTATGTGGGGTAATACATCAGACCTTGTGCAATTGGTATTAGCTTATAGGTAGGGCAAGAGTACCCAATCTCTATTAGGGGGAAACGCCTAACCGTAAGACTTGATCAGTCTTGCATAATGTGATAAGTGTGAATGAGCAAGACTTAGGCCACTACTCTTTTATTTACATGTGAGAAGCACACCACTTTTAAGAATTTATCATTTCTGCTAAAGATATTATTCTCGTCTAAATGCGAAATTGATTTATAATGACAATTTTGATTAACATCACTTCATTGTTACAAAAAGCCTATCCTAATAATGACCCTATACTCACCTTATATTATGTTATTATGTACTCATTGAGCTTTGTCTCATTCCTTATTTGTTTAAATTTTTTAGGTCAAGTTGACTAGTTGGCAAGGTAAATTCTAAGCCTTGTCCTTCTGCATTAGAAATTGCTATGCTAATTTTGGGTGTTATGGATTTCGGTTATGTGACTGTGAAAACCATTATTTTAGAGCTTCATGGTTACCAAAAGTTTAGTATTAATAAGTTGTCGAATTTATATGTATTGTAATTATTTTTATTTTAGTGTATTATGATTGTGCCGAAACACACACTAACAGACTGCAAGTGCATAGGTCGTACTTTAATTATATGTACTATAATTAAGCTAATTTATATGTATTGTAATTATTTATATGTTAGTGTAATTATTTATTTATTTATTTTTTTTTCAAGAAAAACAGTCAAGCTACCTAAGTTATAAGCATTTCTAATAGACTAGAACAAAAGTAACAGTGGAATAAAATAGGCTCAAAAAGTCTAACTAAAGTTTCAAATTTTAGGCTTGCAAAAATTTGCAAAAATTAAATTCCATAATCATGACCACCACATTCAATCCTTAACACATAATCAATTCAATCAAGCCACACTTTAACAAGTCATTGTCATAGCAAAATTAGACCAATTTATCACTAGAGAGAGGTAATTTCAAATCAAACTATCACCACAACTCAATTCACTTAAACACAAGATTCAATAAAAGATAGGGCACAATAAAACACCTCTCCCCCACAGTTAAGTAACATATTGTCCCCAGTGTGTTATAAACAAGTAAAACGAAAAAGTACAAGAGAGAATTAACTGCCTTGAATGATGTCCCACATGAATCTTTTGTGGTGTCCCTTCCAGTCAGATTTATCCATGATCAAATTTATCCTACATATAAAGAGATTGAACTAAAAAGAAAGTAAAAGATCCATTCAAAGTAAAACAAAAATAAAAACAAAATAGAACAGAAAGAAAATAAAAATAAAACAAAAATAATAAAAATAAAAACAGAAACCATCAATGGGTTGCCTCCCATTTAGGGCTTCTTTGATGTCGAATTAGCTAGATGTTTGCCTTATTCATGCTCTACCAATGGCATGGAGGTTTTCTTGTGCTGTCTACCCCCATAAACCAAGATAAAGAAAAGTATGCAAAGGTTATGGCCTTTGCATAGCCTTCTTTCAACAATAATAAATATTTTTGGTTCTCCATTTCGTGAAAAAATAAGCTTGCCAGTTTCAGAACCATCATCAAACAACCTTACCCACAGACTAGATATAGGGATTTCCAGCTTTTCACTTAAAAGATTAGGCATGTCACCAATGTCATCCACCTTTTGCAATTTCGAGATGCTCCATCCAAATTCACTAACCTTTTGCTTCAACACCTCCACAAAACAAATTTCCCTCTTCAAAGAAAATATAGAGACTACAAGTACTAGCCACATGCTTAATTCTCCAACAAAGAAGCACTTAAAGAAGGGTGGTAGTGATTTTAAGTAGTTTGTGGTTAGGTTGTTAATTTCTGAAATTTGGGTTGTATGAGGGGTGCATTTTGGGATAATGGGTGGGTTATTTCCATTCTGTTGAAAAGGTGGGAGAGACAGAATGATGGGAAAGATGTGGTTTTCATTACTCTCTAAATCCATAATTTCTCCTTCCATGCTCTCACACAACTCATTGTCATCAGAGGAGAATTCTTCAACACTTGAATCCACTCCACACATGTCACATGACTCAATTTTGGGTTGCTCACTTAACCTATCATCTTCGTCAAATTTTTTGTGAAATATTCCCAAGTTTGTTTCACCATTCTCATCTTCCTCATTTTTAGCATCCCAAAACCAATTGATGGTAGTGTTCTTTTGTTGCTATTGCAGAATGGCTTTAGTATCGCAGGGCAAATTGCCTTCAAGTCTCTCACTTAGCAATTTCAAAATTTGCCCAATGAGATTTTCTAGATTGAGAAGAGAGGTCTGTTGGTATTTTAGAGCTGTCTCTATGCTCTGAAATATTTTCTCTATAGTTCCACTAATTTTACAAATATCTCTTCCAACCTACGCTCCTCTTGTGCATGCTCATCATCCTTTAATGTAGTGTCTACTGCAAATTGAGTTGGGAAGCTAGTGTAATAACCCACACCCACTCTAGGAGTTTTCATGACCATTTACTTGAACATGCATTATGTGATTGATGAGTATGTGGCATGTTAGATTAGTTATAATATGCATAATATGAATTATTATATGAAGTGCATATGCATAAAATAATTTATTTCACATAAAGTGAATTTTCATGCACAAAGCGATTTTTAAGTATAAAATAATTTTTATGAGTATTTTTAAAATATTTTTAAATAAATATTTCAGGGGAATTTCAATGAAAATAATAAGAAAAATATTTTATTTTTGATTACCTATAATAAGACCATAAATTAAATAATAGGCCTAACTCACCAAAAGCGCACTATACCAAAACACTCATAACCTAGTTCATTAAGGGTAAACTTGGAAATTTCACCTAAAACCCTAATATTTAAGCTAAAATTCGGCCCCCATGAGTTTAGACAGCCACCATTCTATTTTTCATCATATTTTCTCCAGAAAATTCTCTCAACCAAAATTTACAAGGTGTTTTCAAACCTTGCAATGTCGTGACTGTCTTCATAAGTTTTTCTCTTCTTTTAATTTACTACTTGATTTTTATGAAACTAATCATTAGAAAACTATTTTGGGATGTGTATTTACTATTTTTATTTTGATTAAATTTAGCCTAGGTGAAATTTTAAAAGGGAAATTAATTTTTTTCACCAAACACACAACCCTTTCTATGTGAATCCTCCAAAGGTGAACCCTAAAACTCAAAATTGGAATTTTCATGCATAAACTCTACAGGGGGGGGGGGGGGGGGGGCGGCGGGCATGATTTGCATATTTTTATGTTCTAAATTGATTTTTTTATGTGTTTAGATGAAAAATATTGGTTTAAATCATATTTCTATACATTACGGTAATGGTCGAAAAGTACGAAAAGTAAGAGAATTCATGGTTTTCACAATAAAATCTAAAGTTGGAAAAATTTCATGCATATATATATATATATATATATATATATATATATATATATATATATATATATATATATATATATATATATATATATATATATATATATATATATATATATATATATATAAAGTACGAAAAGTAAGAGAATTCATGGTTTTCACAATAAAATCTAAAGTTGGAAAAATTTCATGCATATATATATATATATATATATATATATATATATATATATATATATATATATATATATATATATAAAGTACGAAAAGTAAGAGAATTCATGGTTTTCACAATAAAATCTAAAGTTGGAAAAATTTCATGCATATATATATATATATATATATATATATATATATATATATATATATATATATATATATATATATATATATATATATATAAAGTACGAAAAGTAAGAGAATTCATGGTTTTCACAATAAAATCTAAAGTTGGAAAAATTTCATGCATATATATATATATATATATATATATATATATATATATATATATATATATATATATATATATATATATATATATATATATATATATATAGGTGCCAATTAGTATATTAGAACATTATAAAATGATTTTTGACATGTTTACACAAAAAATATAGATTTAAATCATTTGTTTATATATTACTGTAATGATTGGAAAGTACCAAAAATAAGAAAGATTCATAGTTTTCATCCTAAAACTTAAAAGTTGAAATTTATATATATATATATATATATATATATATATATATATATATATATATATATATATAGGTGCCAATTGGTATATTAGAACATTATAAAATGATTTTTGACATGTTTACACAAAAAATATAGATTTAAATCATTTGTTTATATATTACTGTAATGATTGGAAAGTACCAAAAATAAGAAAGATTCATAGTTTTCATCCTAAAACTTAAAAGTTGAAATTTATATATATATATATATATATATATATATATATATATATATATATGCATGAAATTTTTCCAACTTTAGATTTTATTGTGAAAACCATGAATTCTCTTACTTTTCGTACTTTATATATATATATATATATATATATATATATATATATATATATATATATATATATATATATATATAAAGTACGAAAAGTAAGAGAATTCATGGTTTTCACAATAAAATTTAAAGTTGGAAAAATTTCATGCATATATATATATATATATATATATATATATATATATATATATATATATATATATATATATATAGGTGCCAATTAGTATATTAGAACATTATAAAATGATTTTTGACATGTTTACACAAAAAATATAGATTTAAATCATTTGTTTATATATTACTATAATGATTGGAAAGTACCAAAAACAAGAAAGATTCATAGTTTTCATCCTAAAACTTAAATGTTGAAATTTTTATGTGTAGGAAATACTAGAAGGGGTTGATTCCTTTATATTGGTGTTCAAAAATGATTTTTGTTATAATTATATGAAAAATCTTGGTTTAAACCATGTTTTTGCATATTACTGTAATGAATAAAAAGTGCAAAAAGTAAGAAAATTTATGTTTTTCCTTAATAGGTATATTCGGCCAATATAGGAATTTTAATCCCAATGTCTATAATTTTTAGATGATGTATTTTAATGATTATTGACATGTATATATGAATGATAAATGATTTTATAGTGTGTTGGTTAAAGGAAAAACTCTAGACAAGTTTAGAAACAAAAAGGGTACACCTAGGGTTTCCTAACCCTATTATTATGTTGTGATTGATATGTGTACATGATTAAGTGATATGGGAAATAAGTTTATGATGTATTAATAATGAATAAATGACCTTGAATGGACTATGAGATTGATTATATGAATTGATCATAAGAAATAAGCATGACGCTTGAAAGGTTACTTGTTAAGTTGACATATATGGAAAGTGTTAATTGTATTAAATTGAATGTTGAATTGAATTGATATTAAGATCATGATATATTGTATTTGAATTTAGAAAATTCATAGTATAAGTTATAATGTGATTTCATGGGAGCCTAAGAAGGCTAAGTATGCAAGACTTTAAAAGTCAACATGTTATGCACAAGTGATGAGTGGACTTCTAAGTGCAACACTAAGTATATATGAATGATATATGTGCATGGGGGTAGTTATGGGATAGGATAGCATGATGTGAAGCAAATGCTAAGTATTGAATCGTAATGTATGATAGAGCTTGAGGACTATTAGAAGTTCAAGGGCTATAAGTACTAGGAGGAAAAGAACCATAAGGTGAGTAAAAATTATGTTCATGTTACAAGTACAAGTTATCATGTTATATGAACCTTTGAGATTCTTAAAACCCAAGTTCCTTTCTATTCATAAAAATAATATTTTGGGGCATATTATATTCATGAATAACAAAATATTTTCTATTCATGAATAACAAAATATTTTGCCTAGGATTGTACCAAAACCTCATGCATTAACTTAATTATCTAATAATAAGGAAAACTTTAACTAGTGGAAGAATAGTTTAAAAACATTTTAAAATCCAATCCACACTAAAAGGACATTTAAGTCTCCAAGTAAAATTATCAAATGAATAATATTCTAAAAATGAGACTCCCGGAGCATCTAAGAGAAACCCCTCATATCATAGAAAGACAGTAGACTTGGACAAGGAAATTCCCCAAGTGAAGGAGAATGCTTGAGTTATCACCTTGCCTCCTCATAATGCTCATTTGAAACCGCACAAGGAAAAAGGGGTGAGATAGATGATCTCAATGAGTAAATAATAAAACTTGAACAGTAACGCATATCCCTTTATAAGGGTTCAGAGATCATGGTTCATAGTTTGTAAATTAGCAAGGTTCACAGATATCAAACTTATAACTTGTATCAAATAGAGTGAAGGCTGTTGCTTTGTCCGCTCATAGCATAAATATAGAGTGAAGGCTACTGCCTTGTCCACTTGTAACATAAATATAGAGTGAAGATTGCTACATTGTCCACTCGTAACATAATATAGAGTGAAGGCGGCTGCCTTGTCCACTCGTAACACAAATATAGAGTGAAGGCTGTTACCTTGTCCACTCATAACATAAATATAGATTAAAGGTGGTTGCCTTGTCCACTCGTAACATAGTTGCATTGTCCACTCATAATATAAATATAGAGTGAAGGCTGCTACCTTGCTCACTCATAACATAAAGGAGAGGTATAATAGCATTGAAGAATAAAATCACATGTAAAATGATAGTAATAGAAATTTAGCTTATTGAAAAAAAGATAAACAATAGTGTGGTTTCAGCAAGAAAGTAAGGTAAGGCAACAATCACAAAGGGTCTTTCTTATCATTCAATAATCCATAATGGTTTTAGACTAATTGTCCTTTTGAAACCCAAGCTTAACAAAGAAATCATATAATTAGAATTGATAATAGAAAGGAACTTGGGTTTCAAGAATTTTAAAGGTTCATATATCATGATAACTTATACTTGAAACATGAATATTATGTTTACTCACCTTGTGGTTCTTTTGCTCTTAGTACTTGTAGCCCTTTGAACTTCTACTACTCCTCAAGCTCTAACATAATATTTAATTCAATACTTAGCATTTGCTTAATCATTATGCTATCCTATCCCATAATTACCCCATACACATATATCATTCACATATACTTGGAGTTGCACTTAGAAGTGCACTCATAACTTGCACATAACATGTTGACTTTTAAAAGTCTTGCACACTTAGCCTTCATAGGCTCACATGAAATCACATTATAACTCATAATATGACTTTTTTAAAGTCAAACACAATATATCATGATCTTAATATCAATTCCATTTAACATTCAACTTAGTATACTTAAGACTTTACATATATATCAACTTAACAAGTAACCTTGAAGAGTTATGCTTATCTCTTTTGAACAAATCATACCATCCATCTCATATTCAATTTAAGATCATTAATTCACTATTAATTCATTATAAAATCTATTTCACTTGTCACTTAATCATATACACATATTAATCATAACATAGTAATAGGGTTAGTAAACCCTAGGTAGGCTAAATTGTTTTTAGGCTTGTTTAGAGTTAATCCTTCAACAAACATGCAATTATAAGTGATTGCCATTAGCTCAAGCTATGGTACCCATGAATCTTTTATGCAGAAATCCTCATGCCGATGCGGGTAATAATCTAAAACTATGCATATGGTCTTAACCCAATGGATAGGGGCATAGTATCCACCTCAGCATGAAGGGGCAGTTCTAGCCGTGGAGCCTGATCAGTTTCTCGACTCTTTACAAGTTACAAGTTAGGAGTTGAAATTTGGTATGATGCCACCTCTCCCTTGAGTCAATTGAGCAAGGTCTTCACTCACCAGTGTATGTAAGTAAATTGAGCAGGGTCTTCACTCACGAGTGAATTGAACAGGGTCTTCTCTCACAAGTAATAAGTGTGATTTCTGCGAACCTTATTAAATTGCAAACTATGAGTCATGAATTATAAATCATGATCTATGAGTTATAAGCTATGAGCCTTTCTAAGTGATATGTGTTATTGTATAAGTTGTATTATTTACTCATTGAGATCATCTATCTCACCCCCTTTTCTTTGTGTGGTTCCAGGTGAGCATCATGAGGAGACAAGGTGATGGCTCAAGCAATCTACTCCGTTTGGGGGATTTCCTTGTCCAAGTTTATTATCATGCTATGTTATGAAGAGTCACTTTTAGATGCTCCAGGAGTCTTTGTTAGAGAGTTTTATTTTTGAATACTACGTTTTGATGATTTATTTAGAGTCTTAAATATTCCTTTCTTATGGATTGTATTTAAAGTATTTTAATACTATGCTTCCACTAATCAAAGTTTTCCTTATTATTGGATAATTAAGTTAATGCATGAGGTTTTGGAACGATCCTAGGCAAATGTATTATATGGATGAGCAGGTTCTATAGGCATGGGTGACCTTATGTCTCTCCATGTTCTAGGACCGTTATATATTTAAAATTAGGATGTGACAAAGATGGTATCAGAGCTTGGTTTTAAAGTCTAGTTTAGACTTGTCTGTTTATTGGATCAATTAACTATAATCTTGAAGTATAGGAATTTTCTGTCATGTCACTTGCAGTCCATCGCTAGTATAGTTTCACAAAATCCTAATAAGTTATAGCACTCATTGTTATTGTTTGTGTGCCTTACAATTCTTTTATCAGATGACCAAGAAGACTACCCCTGTTAGAGGACCCTGACTTAGAGCACCTCGTGTGACATTGATGAGAATCAAGATGCCTTCGAAGAATCCTACAAATATTTACAAGTTAAAGATTTTAAGAAGGTTCTTAAAGGTTGTCATTTCTACCAAGATAGCCTACAAAGACATTCAATCCAACCATTGTACATGATTGGTGAATCATCCAACAAGAATATGAGATTGCATGAAGTTTCCTGCAATCCAATCAAGGAAATTTGGATCACAAGCTTTACATATGGATCTAATCATATTTAAGGAAGTTTCAAGGATTTTATCAACATATTCAACCCAATGTCAAAATGAAGAGACTAAAACACATTCCAAGTGATTGGGGTCAAATACATGAAGAGTCAAGCATAAGACATGGCCATGAGATGAAAGTGCATAAAAGCTGAAAATTGGCAGCATCACGCCTGGGATGATTGAAGATTGAAAGCTCTCTTTGCGAGTGTAACAAGAACCTGGGCTGTGTAATTCATTTTATTTTATGATTTTTGTTATTTTATTTTAATTTTAGATGTTTTTGGGCCCCTATCAATATGATATAATCCTATAGTCAATTAAATTAAGTTTACTTATGTAATTAATAAGTTTTAGGCCTATTTATGTTAGATTTAAAGCCCAAAATGAGTTTAGGTTTATTTCTTGTTTAGAAATTAGTTTAGGAATCTATTTTCTAACTGGGAAACTTCAATCATTGTTTAGGAAGATTTCCTAGGCCTTAGCTAATTCCAATTTAGGTTTGAGCCTCTATATAAACTCAACTATTCATGTAAGAAGTTAAGTTTATGATCAATAAAAATTTAGTTTTCTTAAGAGTGTGATCTCTTGGTTTTGGTTCTTGCTTGAATCAAATTCATACAATCAAAGCTAATTACTTTATGTGTATTTATTCCAAGGTTCTCTTTCACGAGTTTGTATTGTGTCGTGGAGATCATCATCCAAAGGTGATCATATTCCAAGGTGCTCTATCACAGGTTGGATTTGGGTCATAGACTTGGGGAAAATGTAATTTAGCTTTCCAAAGAGTTACTTCAAGCGTAAAGATAATTGGGTCTTAAGTTTAATATACTTGGGATTCGTATCAGACATGTATGAGGACTTGGCCAGTGATGTTCAAGAAAGCCGTGCTTATGATCCACCTCAAGAAAAAGAAGACCCCTAATGAGGAGGACCCTATAGAATGTCTAGGTTATAACTAGATTCTGAGTAAGATGCAGAGGTTTGAAAAAGAATGCCTGGACCTAATGAAGGAAAATCAACGTCTGAGGTCCCTAGTGCATGCTATGAGAGAGGACGTGGAATAGATTAAGGCTAGAGATATGGAACAGATAGGAGATATGTACTTGATGGTCGCCCTGATGAGGGACATAGTTGAGACTCACGCTAGTAATTGGCAACGATTGGCCTAGTGGCATAGGACTTCTGATATGAATGATATTATTTGACTACTTAACTACTTGGGTTGGATTTGATTTCTTCTATTGCCTATAAGATGATTGACTTTTATATGATAGGGAAGCACATGATGCTATAAGTTATAGGTTACATGACTACAATACATGATACATGCCGTGATCTATGATATATGCTAGGTGATATGTATCTTGTGATGTGATATTATATGATGGGTGCTCATGCTAAATGCATGCTAAGTATGATAATTTGATAGTGTAGTTAAGTGGATTAGAAAGAGAAGTTGACTAAGTTTTGATCTAATTTAGATTAATGATTGATAGGTATAATGTTATGAAGTATAAAATGCTTACATGTTATAATGGTTTGATATACGAATTATATGGAGTTATTAAATGATAATTATGATTGATGCCATAAGAAGAGAAATGATATCTAGTAATGATAAGTACGAGAATGAAATAAATCAGTTACATTGTATATACGTAAGTATACAGTATGAAGTAAGTGAATTATATTAAGAAATTTATGGCTTAGATGCTACCATATAGACTAGAACAATAAGAAAGGTAGGGATTTCTCTATCACTTATGTAAATATCAAGTATAGTCAAAGGAAGAATATTAATCTAGTGTGATTTAAAAGAAGAAGGTATCATTCCCATTTAAACCTCTAATGTAAGATGCTTGATAGATTCTGGTGCTACACATTCGTTGGTGTCTCCATGTTTTGCTAAGAGTCTCGGTAGAGATAAGGAATTAATTAATGATCCCTTGGTAGTGTCGACTCCTTTGGGAATAATGATGGAAGTAAAGTATATGTTTAAGGATTGTAAGGTAGACATTTATGGATAAAAACTTCCAGTGGAGTTATTAGAACTTGATGCATTAGAATTTGATGTGATCTTAGGAATGGATTGGCTATGTGAGTACGGAGCTCATATTGACTATAGAGAAAAGCAAGTAGAATTTTGAACCAAGGACGGGGAGAAATTTGTGTATGAAGGAGATACCTATGATTAAGGTCCACTAGCATAATCATGGAATGGATGACTGTCTTAGGACGACGAGGTAGGGATGCAACAGAAGCACCCCCATCTTCTTCGAGAATGTATGAGTGAGTATTTAAAATTCGAGGGTGAATTTCTTTTAGGGGGGAGAATGTAACAACCCACACCCACCCTAACACTATGCATGGCAATAAGATGGGAAGGGGAGGGGAAGTTATTTTAAAGGGAGGGGAGGAGATGGAAAAAATTTAAAACGTATGCTATTTGCCAAATTAAAATTTGATTAATAAAGGGAATGGAAGGGAAATAATGTTATTTTGTTTGGATAGAAGGGAAGGGATGGGAATTATAATTGTAAAAAGGTAAAAAGGCACCAAAAAAATTATAAAGAGAATATGACGAACACAAATAAGTTTTTAATAGAATAAAATCTAATAGTCATGTTAAATTTTTGAAAATAATTTTCAAATAATAAAAACTTGAGATCATTATTAATAATTTTAAAATAGAATTAGATACACTAAAATAAATTCATTAAAAAAAAGTAAAGTTAATTACATCTACATTAGAAGTGATTTTAGAAAAGCAACAAAAATCCCAACTAATATTATTGAAATATATATGTAGGGTAATATTAACGTAAAAGATATATAAGGGTTTATTTGGAATACGGTTAAATTGATGAGAGTAAAAAGGGCTATGTAAAAAAATTGTAATATCCCACCAAGAGTTGAAATTTTTTAAACCCCAATTTGGGGTGTAACCAATTTCAACTTATATAAGAGGAATGGGGGTGAATTACTCCGTTCCCCTCCCTTCCCATTTTTTAAAAAAAATAGATGCTAAACAAGATAGTTACTAATTTTCCCTCTATTCCCCCCTTCCTATTAAATTCACCTCCACCCATGCATAGTGTAAGAGTTTTCATGACCATTTACTTGAATTTAGAGCTATTAAAACAAAATATGTGCTTTTATGAAAATTCATGTATTATCTGATTGATGAGTATGTGGCATGTTAGATGAGTTTTAATATGCATAATATGAATTATTATTATGAAATAAGTGATTTATATGAAGTGCATGTGCATAAAATAATTTATTTCACAAAAAGTGAATTTCCATGCACAAACCGATTTTTAAGCATAAAATAATTTTATGAGTATTTTTAAAATATTTTTAAATAAATATTTTGGGGGAAATTTCAATAAAAATAATAAGAAAAATATTTTATTTTTTATTACCTATAATCAGCCCATAAATTAAATAATAGGCCCAACTCACCAAAAGCGCACTACACCAAAACACTCCTAACCTAATTATTAAGGGTAAACTTGGAAATTTTATCCAAAACCCTAATATTTAGCTAAAATTCAGCCCCTATGACTTTAGACAGCCACCATTCTATTTTCCATCATATTTTCTATAGAAAATTCTCTAAAAAATATTCTCTTAACCAAAATTCACAAGGTGCTTTCAAACCTTGCGATTTTGTGACCATTTTTGTAAGTTTTTCTCTTCTTTCAATTTACTACTTGATTTTTATGAAGCTAATCATTAGAAAATTTTCTGGGCTATGTATTTAATATTTTTATTTTGATTAAATTTGGCCTAGGAAAAATTTTAAAAGAGAAATCGATTTTTTTCACCGAACACAACCCTTTCTATACAAATCCTCTAAAGGAGAACCCTAAAACTCAAAATATTTTTAAATAAATATTTTGGGGGAAATTTCAATAAAAATAATAAGAAAAATATTTTATTTTTTATTATCTATAATCAGCCCATAAATTAAATAATAGGCCCAACTCACCAAAAGCGCACTACACCAAAACACTCCTAACCTAACTATTAAGGGTAAACTTGGAAATTTTATCCAAAACCCTAATATTTAGCTAAAATTCAGCCCCTATGACTTTAGACAGCCACCATTCTATTTTCCATCATATTTTCTATAGAAAATTCTCTAAAAAATATTCTCTTAACCAAAATTCACAAGGTGCTTTCAAACCTTGCGATTTCGTGACCATTTTTGTAAGTTTTTCTCTTCTTTCAATTTACTACTTGATTTTTATGAAGCTAATCATTAGAAAACTTTTCTGGGCTATGTATTTACTGTTTTTATTTGGATTAAATTTGGCCTAGGAAAAATTTTAAAAGAGAAATCAATTTTTTTCATCGAACACAACCCTTTCTATACAAATCCTCTAAAGGAGAACCCTAAAACTCAAAATATTTTTAAATAAATATTTTGGGGGAAATTTCAATAAAAATAATAAGAAAAATATTTTATTTTTTATTATCTATAATCAGCCCATAAATTAAATAATAGGCCCAACTCACTAAAAGCGCACTACACCAAAACACTCATAACCTAACTATTAAGGGTAAACTTGGAAATTTTATCCAAAACCCTAATATTTAGCTAAAATTCAGCCCCTATGACTTTAGACAGCCACCATTCTATTTTCCATCATATTTTCTATAGAAAATTCTCTAAAAAATATTCTCTTAACCAAAATTCACAAGGTGCTTTCAAACCTTGCGATTTCGTGACCATTTTTGTAAGTTTTTCTCTTCTTTCAATTTACTACTTGATTTTTATGAAGCTAATCATTAGAAAACTTTTATGGGCTATGTATTTACTGTTTTTATTTGGATTAAATTTGGCCTAGGAAAAATTTTAAAAGAGAAATCGATTTTTTTCACCGAACACAACCCTTTCTATACAAATCCTCTAAAGGAGAACCCTAAAACTCAAAGTTGGAATTTTCATGCATAAACTCTATAGGGGGGATGATTTGCATATGTTTGTGTTCTAAATTGATTTTTGTTATGTTTAGATGTAAAATATTGATTGAAATCATATTTTTATATATTACTATAATGATTGAAAAATACGGAAAATAAGAGAATTCATGGTTTTCATCCTAAAATTGAAAGTTGGAAAAATTTCATATATATATATATATATATATATATATATATATTAGAACATTCTAAAATGATTTTTGACATGTTTACATGAAAAATATCGGTTTAAATCATGTGTTTATATACTATTGTAATGATTGGAAAGTACCAAAAATAAGAAAGATTCATGGTTTTCATCCTGAAACTTAAAAGTTAGAATTTTCATGTGTAAGAAATACTAGAAGGAGCTAATTCCTATATATTGGTGTTCTAAAATGATTTTTGATATGATTACATGAAAAATCTTGGTTTAAACTATGTTTTTGCATATTACTGTAATGAACGGAAAGTGTGAAAAGTAAGAAAATTTATGTTTTTCCTTGACAGGTATATTCGATTAATATAAGGATTTTAATCCCAGTGTCTATAATTTTTATATGATATATTTTAATGATTATTGACATATATATATAAATGATAAATGATTTAGTTGTATGTTGGTTTAAGGGAAAACTCTAGACAAGTCTAGAAACAAAAAGGGTATACCTAGGGTTTCCTAACCCTATTACTATGTTGTGATTAATATGCGTATATGATTAGGTGATATGGTAAATAAGTTTATGATGTAGTAGTAGTGAATAAATGACCTTGAATGAACTATGAGATTGACTGTATGAATTGGTCATAAGAGATAAGCATGATGCTTGAAAGGTTACTTGTTAAGTTGACATATATGGAAAGTGTTAACTGTTCTAAGTTCAATGTTGAATTGAATTGATATTAAGATCATGATATATTATGTTTGAGTTTAGAAAATTCATAGCATGAGTTATAATGTGATTTCATGGGGGCTTAAGATGGCTAAGTATGCAAGACTTTAAAAGTCAACATGTTATGCACAAGTGATGAGTACACTTTTAAGTGCAACACCAAGTACATGTGAATGATATATGTGCATAGGGTAGTTATGGGATAGGATAGCATGATATTAAGCAAATGCTAAGTGTCAAATTGTAATGTATGATAGAGCTTGAGGACTATTAGAAGTTCAAGGGCTACAAGTACTAGGAGCAAAGGAACCACAAGGTGAGTAAACATTATGTTCATGTTACAAATACAAGTTATCATGTTATGTGAACCTTTGAGATTCTTGAAACCAAAGTTCCTTTCTATTCCTTCTTATAATTATATGATTTCTTTGTTAAGCGTGGGTTGCCAAAGGACAATTGGTCCAAAACCATTTTGATTATTCTATAATAAGAAAGAACCTTCGTGACTGTTGCCCTACCTATTATTCTTTCTAGAATCACACTATTAATTATCTTTTGTTCAATAAGTTAAATTGCTATTGCGATTGTGCTACATGTTATTATTTTCTTAAGTGCTATTGTTATAAGTGATTGCCATTTACTCTAGGTATGGTACCCGTGAACCTTTTATGTTGAAATCCTCATGCTGATACGGGTCATCATCAGAACCTATGCATATGGTTTTAACCCAATGGATAGGGGACTAGTATCCACTTCAGCTAGAAGGGGCAGTTCTAGCCATGGAGCTTACAAGTTATAAGTTAGGAGTTGGAATTTGGTATGATGCTACCTATCCCTTGAGTGAATTGAGTAGGGTCTTCACTCACTAGTGTATGCGAGTGAATTGAGCATGGTCTTCACTCATAAGTAAAAAGTGTGATTTCTGCGAACCTTATTAAATTGCAAACTATAAGTCATGAATTACAAATCATGATCAATGAGTTATAAGCTATGAGCCCTTTCTAAGGGATATGTGTTATTGTATAAGTTGTATTGTTTACTCATTGAGATCATCTATCTGACCCCTTTTCTTTATGTGGTTCCAAGTGAGCATTATGAGGAGACAAGGTGATGGCTCAAGCAATCTACTTCACTTAGGGGATTTGGTTATCCAAGTTTATTATCATACTATGTTATGAAGAGTCACTTTTAGATGCTATGGGAGCCTTTGTTGGAGAGTTTTATTTTTGAATACTATGTTTTGATAATTTATTTGGAGTCTTAGATATTCCTTTCTTATGGATTGTATTTCAAGTATTTTAATACTATGCTTCTGCTAATCAAAGTTTTCCTTATTATTGGATAATTAAGTTAATGAATGAGGTTTTGGTATGATCTTAGGCAAATATATTATATGGATGAGTGGGTTTTATGGTCGTGGGTGACCTTATGTCTCCCCATGTTCTACGACCATTATATCTCTAAAATTGGGATGTGATTGCCAACTTCTGATGCATCATTACTTTTTTCCACTTCCTCGATCCAATTCTTCATAGATTTAGTGAATCTTTCTAATGCAAACTCGAAGGATGACTTCTCTTTTGGTGCTTGCCATGCATATTCCTCTGGGAAATTAGTTTGATAGATGCATCCATAATCGTGATACTGATTTCCCTGCTATCGCCATTCTAGATTTGGGTAAGAGTTTCAGTTCTAATAGTTTCGATTAACCATGGCGTAATAACCTATACCCACCCTAAGAGTTTTCATGACCATTTACTTGAATTTAGAGCTTTTAAGACAAAATGTGTGCTCTTATGAAAATTCATGTATTATGTGATTGATGAGTATGTGTGTGAACCCTTAAATTTGCACTCTTAGGATGCAACCATAGCTTGATACTTGGTAAGATTAGTGTGCTACGCTAAGTTTATGCGGCGGTCTTGCTAGCCGATTAGTGGGTAGGGGTCAAGGGGGCAATGCCCCATCAAAAAATAAATTTTTTGAATCTTTCACCTTTAAACAACTAGCACTCCATCATGAACCCATAGAATCAAACTGGGCCAAGATCGGATCAAGAATGGATATGAAAATGAGCTGAAAAATGAGTTGCAGCAACTCGAGGGTTGGTTGTGGCAACTTGCAGCCGGTTGTGGTTACCGCAAAGTTCTTTGCGGTTATCGCAGGCCTTAGACAGTTGTCGTAGCGTGTTCTGACAGAATCCCACACTGAAAAATCACCCTTTTAAACCTCTACACCCCTCTTCTAAATACTTTACACCTCCTAACAACTTCTATGCACAATTACATGCTTCTATACTCTCCTTAAAGCTTTCTAAACCCTATTCCTAAGCTTTCCAATCATCAAAACCCTATTTCTAAACCTGTAAATCTTTAAACCCCCATTCCAAAACTTCTTCCATCACCTCAAACTTTATTCATAAGTTTCCTAATCACCTCAAACTTTATT
The DNA here is from genome assembly GCA_947687605.1 of Reutealis trisperma. Classification (NCBI taxonomy): domain Eukaryota; kingdom Viridiplantae; phylum Streptophyta; class Magnoliopsida; order Malpighiales; family Euphorbiaceae; genus Reutealis; species Reutealis trisperma. Next base: position 1,327,496 of record CANTUT010000107.1, on the reverse strand, counting down.
TATAAGCTTCCTAATCACCTCAAACCTTATTCATAAGCCTCCTAATCACGTAAAATCCTATCTCTAAGCCTCCTAATCAAGAAAAGTTGCAACTCAAGTTATTTCTTTCAAAGGGAATTCGCGGTAATCAAGCAAAGGTGTGATTCAAGTTCTTCCAAGAAGAGTTCGCACTATTCAAGAGTCCTTCTTCCAAAAAGAGTTCTCGTGCTATCCCTAAGGAAAGGTGGAACTAAGATTTGGTGCCAAGCGCGCTCCCTACGTTCCTCGCCTCTGAAAGCCAGAGGTAAAAGTTCTTTCCTTTTCACTTTCAATTTCAATTTCAAGATCTAAATATGAAAAGATCTAATTTTGTTAATTAAAATCTATCTAATTAACAAATCCCTAAGCCCTTAAAATCAATCAAAACATGATAATAAAGGTAATGACTTAAAAACTCCACCTTCGCAAGAAGGAAGAACTGCGTGGGGTTTGATTCCCATTCACAGGGATATGTAGGCTTGCAGTCTCTAAGTTATTCAACTCCACTAAAATTAACAACTTCTCTATCACCTTCTTCACATAGTTTATGATCGAAATTATTTTTCTTAAATAAAAGTCTAACTTTTAATTTTTTTAGTTATAGTTGTTTTATTACTTTTTCTTGCTTTAGTTGTTTAGATTATATTTGGGGAATTTATGCTTTTCCTAGAACCCATAAGGGCTAGAGGAAAGAACCCCTGATTTTGATATTTTGACTTGTAATAATTTTAAGTAGTTTTCCTTTATTTTTCATAATTGTCATTATCTCATATTTGTCATGCATTTCATAAGTAATATTTGTTTCATACATCATATTATATTTGTTCATACATACATAAAAACTTCTTTTTATGAAAGCTATTTTGTATTTAAGCCAAACTAATTTTTTTTGTATTGTTTTAACCAAAAGCTAGTTCCTAAGCCCTCTTTGGTCATTCGAGGGCTAGTGCTTTTCCTTGGAATAAATGGTATAATTTTGGAGTCAATCAAATTGGGTTTTTCCTTTAATTTTTCCAACTAAAATAAACAAAATTAAAGTGGCGACTTTTTTTGCAAAATACAACTTATAAAGTACAATTTTCTAAACTCATGGCGGGTTCCAATCGTGATGTTTCACCCCAATGGGCATTTTCGATTCTCTTTTAGCAAATCGGATGGGTGCTCGGCGAGGCCTCACAATGTGGTATGTTAGATGAGTTCTAATATGCATAATATGAATTATTATTATTAAATAAGTGATTTATATGAAGTGCATAAGCATAAAATGATTTATTGCACATTAGGTGAATTTTCATGTACAAAGCAATTTTTAAGCTTAAAATAATTTTTATGAGTATTTTTAAAATATTTTTAAATAAATATTTTGGGGGAAATTTCAATGAAAATAATAAGAAAAATACTTTATTTTTGATTACCTATATTCAACCCATAAATCAAATAATAGGCCTAACTCACCAAAAGCCCATAAACTTGGAAATTTCACCCAAAACCCTAATATTTAAGCTAAAATTCAGCCCCCATGAGTTTAGACAACCATCATTCTATTTTCCATCATATTTTCTATGGAAAATTCTCTCAAAAATATTCTCTTAACCGAAATTCACAAGGTGCTTTTAAACCTTGCAATTTTGTGACCGTTTTCATAAGTTTTTCTCTTCTTTCAATTTGCTACTTGATTTTTATGAAACTAATCCTGTAAAAATTATTTTGGGCTATTTATTTACTAATTTTATATTAATTAAATTTGGTCTAGGTAAATTCTTGAAAGAGAAATCAATTTTTCCATCGAAAACACAACCTTTTCTACGAGATTTCTCCAAAGGTAAACCCTAAACCCTAAAATTGGAATTTTCATGCATATGGATTACCTATGGCTGCCGATTTCTATATGTTGATGTTCTAAAATGATTTTTGTCATGTTTACATGAAAAATATTAGTTTAAATCATGTGTTTAAATATTACTATAAAAATCAAAAAGTACCAAAAACAAGAATGATTCATGGTTTTCATCCTAGAATCTAAAGTTGGAAAATTTTCATGCATATATATTTATATAGGTGCCGATTCATACATATAAATTTTCTAAAATGATTTTTAACATGTTTACATGAAAAAATATTAGTTTAAATCATGTGTTTGAATGTTACTGTAATGAACGGAAAGTGTAAAAAGTGTGAAAGTTCATGTTTTCCATGACTATAGGGTATTCAGCCTACATTGGGAATTTAATTCCAATGTCTATAATTTTTATATGATATATTTTAATGATTTTTGACATGTATATATGAAGAATAAATGATTTGATTGCTTGTTGATTGAAGGAATAACTCTAGACAAGTCTAGAGACGATAGGGTATACCTAAGGTTTCCTAACCCTATTTCTATTATGTGATTAATATATTTATGTGATTAAGTGATGTGGAAAATAAGTTTTATGATGAGTTAATAATGAGTTAATGATCTTAAATTGATGATGAGATTGATTGTATGAATTGGTCATAAGAGATAAGCATGATACTTGAAAAGTTACTTGTTAAGCTGACATATATGGAAAATAATAAGTGTACTAAGTTGAATGTTAAATGGAATTGATATTAAGATCATGATATATTGTGTTTGACATTAGAATAGTCTTGGTATGAGTTATTTTGTGATTTCAAGTGGGCCTATAAAGGCTAAGTGTGCAAGACTATGAAAGTCAACATGTTATGTGTAAGTGATGAGTACACTTCTATGTGCAACTCCGAGTGTATATGAGTATTATCTGTGCATGGGGTAGTTATGGGATAGGATAGCATGATCTTAAACAAATACTAAGTATTGAATTAAATATTATGTTAGAGCTTGAGGAGTAAAAGAAGTTCAAAAACGTCTACAAGTACTAGGAGTAAAGGAACCACAAGGTGAGTAAACATTATATTCAAGTTATAAGTACAAGTTATCATGTTATATAAACCCTTGATATCTTGAAACCCAAGTTCTTTTATCTTTAATTATGACTATATGATTTCTTTGTTAAGCTTGTGTTGCCAAAGGACAATTGGTCCAAAACTATTTTTGATTATCTAATTATAATAAAGAACCTTTGTGAATTGTTGCCTTACCTTACTTTCTTTCTGGAACCACTCTACTATTTATCTTTTGTTCAACAAGTTAAACTGCTGTTGCTATTATGTTACATGTGATTGCATTCTTAAATGCTATTGTTATAAGTGATTGCCCGTAGCTCTAGCTATGGTACCCATGAACCTTTTATGCAGAAATCCTTGTGTCGATGTAGGTAATCATCAAAATCTGTGCACATGGTCTTAACCCAATGGATAGGGGCATAATATCCACCTCAGTTAAAAAGGGTAGTTCTAATCATGGAGCTTGATAAGTTTCATGACTCTTTACAAGTTACAAGTTGGTAGTTGGAATTTGGTATTGATTGAATTGAGCAGGGTTTTCACTCACCAGTGTATGCGAGTGAATTGAGTAGGATCTTCACTCACGAGTGAATTAAGTAGGGTCTTCACTCACAAGTAATAAGTGTGATTTTTGCAAACCTTATTAAATTGCAAACTATGAGTCATGAGTTACAAATCATGATCTATGAGTTATAAGCTATGAGCCTTTTTTAAGGGATATGTGTTATCATATAAGTTATATTGTTTTCTCATTGAGATCATCTATCTTACCCTTTTTTCCTTGTGTGGTTCCAAGTGAGCAAATTTGAGGTGGCAAGGTGTTGGCTCAAGCAATCTACTCCACTTGGGAAATTCCATCGTCAAAGTTATTATTATTATGCCATACTATGATGAGTTCTTAGATGCTTCGGGAGTTATTATGATGGGAACTTTATTTTTTTGAATATTAGGCTTTGGTGACTATATTTGGAGTTTAAGTATTATTTTCTTATGAATTGTATTTAAAGTATATTTTAACTATTCTTTCGCAACTTAAAGTTTTCTTATAAATGTTTTAATTGAGTTAATGCATGAGGTTTTGGTAAGATCCTAAACAGTGATTGTATATTCATGAGTGGGTTCTATAGGCATGGGTGACCTTATGTCTCCCCATGTTCTAGGACTGTCATATCTCTGAAAATGAGATGTGACACATGGAGATTTTTTTTATTTTTATGGCAACATAAAAACTTAATACAAAACAAAAACGTAAAATAGAACAAAGAAATAAAACAAATAAATCAAAACAAAAACAATAAGAAAATAAAAAAAACTACATCAATAATCTATATTAATATTGCTAATATTATAAAACTATCCCTGATAACGATGCCAAAAACTTGATTGTGCCAAAATGCACACTAACAGATTGCAAGTGCAAAGGTTATTATCATGTAATAAAGTGATATGTGAGTATCGTTTCCCATGAGGATAGTTTATAAGGACCAGTGTAAACTTCAACTATTATGTAGTGAAAAATCAATCAATGGATAATTAAAACTAAAATAAACTAAATTGAACTAAAACAATGAGAAGATTGATAGATATAAACAAGGATAAACTTACCTAGATATGAATCCCCCTAGCCTCTATGTATGTCATGGATAATGGAATCAACTAACCAAACAATGCATTGAATTAGCGTTCCACTAATTTAGATTAAAACCTCTCTTAAGCGATTTAATCTTTAATCCTTAGGTAGAGTGTAAGGAATCTCTTGTCAATACACAATTAAATAGTTCATGCATTATGAACAAGGAACAAAATGCCGAAGGGTTTTGTAGGCCTATCTCTAAAGCCCTAAGCAACCCTCAATTCCTATGAGTGATCAATCCATGTCAAGGTATCTCTACTCATTTGACATGGAAATAAAATCTAACTAACAAGCTGGCAATTGCTAATTAGAATAATAATATTAATCATAGAAATCAAACAATCAAAGATGAATTAATTAATATTGATATTATTCAATCCATACAATCAAGAACTTGGGTTCATTAATATCTAGATAAAAACAATTAGTTCATAATAGATTTGAAAGATAATAAAGAAAAGATAAAAGGAAAAAGAGATCTCAAACGACCCATGGATGATGCTAAAGAAATCTTCTCTCCAATCCCTTGATTACTGCTTCAAATTTATGTAATGATGGATCTTTTATCTTGTTTACAGCTTCAATCTCTCAAGAATAAAAGAACTAAAATGGAATTTGGAATCCTAGGAACCCTAGGTCGAAAGACCAGGTCACCAGAATGGTCCCTCTTTTGTTTCTACTTAAAATTCTTTATATAGCTACTGAATCTTCTGCTCACAGCCAATGCCACGGCCATGAGTCACCTAGTGAGAATGGCTTAGGTTGCGTCATAGGCATAGGTTAGGCATTGGCTCACCCCGTGATAGGCTACTAGAATTCTTCAATTTTGCTTCTTAAGTCACTGCCAAACTCACAGGAGTGGCTCATCCCGTGACAGGCTGTCCTTCATTCTTTTACCCTTTTTGCACTGATTTCCCGCCTTGGTTATGTACTTCCAAGCTAATTTGATCTATGGCATCCTAAAACATAAAATCACTAAAAGAACTCTGAAACAACACTGAACAAACAAATTAAACTCAATTTAAAGATAAAATTTATTAAGAACAAGGGGTAAAATGTAGTCAATTAAGCATTTGTCATATTAAGTAATAAACATATGGATAACAACATGAAATACTAATTGGAAAATTTTACGACATGAATATGCAAATGGTATTAATGTGCATTTGGTAATATTTAAAATGATAAAATAGTAACGAGCAATAAGGAATGGAAATTAGGTTTCGATATTGGGATAAGGTACAACATGGTAAATAGTAAAGAATAATAAGTTAAATGAGGTTCTACGAGTTTAGGTGACCTTATGTCTCCCTATGCCATAGGACCATCACGGCTTACTAAGTGGGTCATGACAAAGTTGGTATTGGAGCCTAATTTAAGTCTAATCTAGACTTTATAAATATTATGGGTTATAGGTTAAACCATGGAGCATAGAAATTCCTTCTTGCCATTTGAAGTTTATCGTTAAGTCTAGATCTGCACTACCTATACAGTTTAACTCTTTAGTTTGATGTGTGATATGTGCATAATGATTGTGGAAAAAGAAATAATAACATGATTTGAATAATACATGTGACTGAGCTATATGTAATGGAAAAGGGATGACAAGGATAAAATGTGCATACGAGAAAATGACTGTATATGTGTAAAAGTGTATAAATGAATATGCATATATGCTTTATTCTGAATAAATTTCCTATTATACTTAATTGTCAATTATTGATATGGCTTAGTGTAATTGATGCTCTAAAAAATATTTATAAAATGTGAATAATAATGAGGGTATGCTGAATTCCTTGCGCCTATGATGTATACGTGCGACAACTATTAGATAAATGCTATTAAGGGAAAACTTAAATGTGATTTCATGAAAAGTTCATGTGATATGAATAGTGACATGAATATGCCTACAGTTACATATGCTAGAGTATATGTGATGTTTAGGATATGAGATATCCAATTTGAGGTTTTGTCCTTTAAATTTGTTTCGGTCGCGACCATTTGAGTGGCGATTGTGAAGGTTATACAATCCCACAATTTAGGAATGCTTTTCATGACTTAAGGGACTTTTGAATTTACAATCTTTTAATGAATTATATTTGTGGAATAAACACCTTAAAAAACATGTTGGATAATTCTAAATTTGATATGTCAAGATTAGAAAGAGAAGTTGATTAAGTTTTGATCTAACTTAGATCTAAGACGGATATGTATAATGTTATGCTATATGAAATGCTTATGTGACAATGGTTTAATATGTGAATTATATGGAATTGTTAAATGATATCTGTGATTGATGCCATAAAAAGAGAAATAATATTTAGTAATGATCAGTATGACAATGAAATAAATCAATTATACTTTATATATAAAAGTATACAATATGAACTAAATAAATGATATTATTAAATTTATGGTTTAGATTCTACCTTGTAGACTAGAACAACAAGATAGTCAAGGTTTTCTCTATTACTTATGTAAATATCAAGTATAGTCAAGAGAAGAATATTGATCTTATGTGTGATCTAATGAGGATCACTTCATACCTAAAGAAGGAAGTGATCAATCACGTATGTGTTAAAGTGATCATTTAGAAAGGCAATTATATATGTGTAACTGGGAAGTTCTCAAACCCATTAAAGAGATAAAACCTTGAGGTCAGTGAAGGACCAAAGTAGACTATGATTTAGTTTTGGGTCATTCTAAAAGATAGGTGCGTGGAATTATCAATTACATGAAGGTGTATATGATTAAGGAATAGTCTTTAAAAAGAAAGTAAAGAGTTAAGGCAGGTTTGACATAAAAAAAGGATTAGTATAAGCTAAGAATGAATTGTTGTAAATAAATAGATTGATTCTAGATGTCATATTAAGAACGAGTACATAATCGGAAGAATACCTGTAAAAATAAGATGGATATGAAATTGGAGAATTATATATTAGTTAGAAAAACAATTTGAATGTGGTCAAGTAAATTAAGTGTGATGTGGAAAGGTAAAACAGTGAATGCTAGGACAAACAATGTATGAGGAAATAGGGAAAATAATGAGGTATATAATTAAAATAATGAAAGGAGTAAAAGTTATGACATAAAAGGAGTTTATGAAGCTAATTGATTAGACAAATCCCATCCAAGAGAAGTATTTTATGATGAAATTGAATTGATATTGAGATAGAATTGAATATGTTAAAATAGGTGCCATGAGAAATGTTAACTTTTAAAAGTAACTAAATGAAGCGTGTGAAATGGATTGAGTTTTAAAGTGGAAAATTGATAAGTGCTGAAAACACTATATTTTGGCCCTTGTTCTTAATATATTTATGCCTCCAATTGAGTTTAACTTGTTTGTTTTAGTGTTTTCACAATTCTTTTAGTTAATCAAGTTTCAAATGATGCCACGATCCAAATGTGACCTAGAATGGCGAAGATCCAAGCCAAAATACTGACTTTTGGAAGAACATGGGCTGCTATGGGTTGAGCCACGGCTCATATTCTAGCCGTGTGATAAGAACAAATTAGCAAATTGTCTAGTAGCCTGCCACGGGTGGAGGCACGGCTGAGGTTTCACCTATGGGAAGTTACGCTCTTGGTTCTTTGTTGTCACGGCTAGAACCCCAGCCATGGGTTTAATGGTGTGAGTTTAAATTTTTAGGAATATAAAAACCAGATCTAACAGCATTCGTAAGAGAGTTGCTTAGAGATTGGAGAGAGGATAGTAAGGGAAAGAAGATATTGAAGATTGACAATCAAAGAATAAGATTTCTCTACACTTTATTTATAAATTGTTTGGGATTTCTTACTTCTTTATTTCTTTCTTTAGTTTCAATGTGTAACATGAACTAATTCTTCCCAATTTGGATATTGATGAACCCTAGAACCTTTTTGTAGGGATTGAATTACTTTTTATTTAATTAAATCATTCCTTGAGTTGTTTTATCTTTATGATTATTATTGCTTAATTGCCAATTGATAATTGTATGCTTGTTAATTGGGGATTGTTTTCATATAATTGACTAGAGATACTTTTATGTGAATTGATTACTCATAGAGATTAAAGGTTGATTGGGGCACTAAAGATAGGCCTATAAGACTTCTTTGGTAGATAGTTTCCTGAATCTAACGCATGACCTAATTGAGTTTGCTTGAGAAGAGATTCCTTGCATTCCTCTTGGGAAATAGTGCATGACCTAATTGAGTTTGCTTGAGAAGAGATTCCTTGCATTCCTCTTGGGAAATAGGTTAATTACTCAAGAGAGATTTTTATCTAATTTAGTGAAATGCTAATTCAACTTATGGAATTAATTTGATTGATGTGTGATTCATGATATACAATTAGGGGCTAGGGGGATTCAATACTTGAATGGGCCTTTATCACTGATTTCATCTCCTTTTTCTTTTTATTATTTTACTTCAATAAGATTTTAGTTTAGTTTTAATATAGCTTTAATCATTCTTATCAAACACCAATTTGATTAACTAGACATTAGTAGACATTTGAGCTAGTACTTACACTAAGTCTCCAGTGGAATGATATTCTACTCACTATTATATTACTTGTGCAATCTGTACACTTACAGAATATGCATCAAGAACATAGAAGATCTTAGGGTAAAGAAGATTATAAGGGTTAAAAGAGAATTTAACTTGAGGAATGAATTAATTTGGATAAAGGACTTTATTAGTAAGGGTAAGATTATAGAAAGGTAAGTAGGGAAAAGTTATAGAGACAAATGAACAATAGAAAAAGTTAGCTCAAATAGGATGAATATTTGAAGTAGAAAGAAAATTAGCCAATAAGGTGTTACAATTGGGACTTGTCCTAATGGATTATTTATTTGATGTAATATAATCAATGGATTAAGATGATGGTTTTGTTAAATGATATTAAGTAAAAATAAGAGGTGTAAATGTTTAAGAGTGATCTAGAATTTAAAGAGTTTAAAGAGTGTGAAAGACACATGAGTATGGGAGAATAGAGTTGAAGGGATTTTAATGAGGTTGGTGCATGTTCCAAATTAATTAGACCTAGAGAAAAGAGAATGTGAAATTGTTAAGTGAATCGATGTGAAGTGCATAAAGAGTTATGTAATATGGCATATATAATTCTTGAGAAGAATTTGACTTATAGAAATATGGACATTGCATTTAAAGCTATAATTATCACTCTAGTGGGAAACACTATGAAGCAAAAACATCTCGCTATAGTAAGAACATGACTTGAAATGTTAATCAAATGTTAAACTCTAATATGATGAATAAATGGTGTCGAATCAATTGGGACATTACCTCATAAAGGGAAGGTAAATAAGATTCGCCATTAGATATGGAAGTAAGAAAATGAGAAAATCTGCTAGTTAAAGAGATAACTTGATGAAACAAGATGGTTAAAAAAATAGACACCTCTTCCTCTATTACTATAACGGCAATTTAAATGCCTAAAAAGTGAAGAAGCTCACACAACTTTTAAACTTTATGGCATATTGAAGCAAATTAAACAATAAGAACTGTTTGATAAAGAACTTAATTTCTAAAGAAAAAAAAAATTACTGATGAAGCATGGCTCTCCATTTAAAGGCTTATAAGGGCAATGGTATAGTTCTGCTCATGGGTGCTCTGATAGGTACCCTTTAATGCCAATCAACCAGTGAAAACGTTGATGGTATTAGTTCCATAGAGATCATTTCTAGAAATAAACAGGGTAAGTTCATATAGAGAATGACATACTCAAACGCAAAAGAAGAAAAATATTTCAAGGTAACCATAGTTCAAACAAAGGCTTGAAGTAATAGAGTAAGAAGAAAAAGATTTAGTGTAATACCCAACTCTTTTATAGTTCATTCTAGTTGCTAACGATGCTAAAACACTAGATTTGTGAAGGTTAGCATGGTATAGAAATGAAAGGGAATCGATTAGTAACTTTGTTATACTAATTGAATTGCTTGTCTAGCACATGGTCTTGTTATGCCTAATTGAGCTTTAGTGAATTGAATAGAGTTCATTTGATAGTTAATAAATTGTACAAAGATGTTAGAGGACATTTATAGTGATGTATGCCTCAGAGCAATGTACATATTATGTAAATGTAAATAAAATCCTCAATTGGCAATAATATATATATATTCTTTAAATGAATTTGTTCTTTTTTAATGAATAAATGTTCCTTAAGTATTCTATGAGAGGATCTATTCTCAAAGAGTTTAGAATATGAGAGATAGATCACTTTTGTATAGATACTTTAAATTTGTTCATGGTCATAGGATTATTGACTGGGCACCTTTAATCTAGAAGACCATCACCTCTGTTGTCCTCTATGATAAGTATATGATACTTGTAGTAATAGAGGTAGTGAGTCTCATGCTACAGACATGTGATGTCCTGACAATATGTGAACTCTCACAAAGATGAGTGAGTTGAATAGTGACATCAGATGATGAATACATGGAATTTTACTATTAGTCAACATTTCATCATCTAGGTCATAATTGTGTATATAGTCCTTTGACTTAAGGTGATACATTATCTAACGTAATGGTGGTTAGGATTTATTATTGCTTACATACTGATGCTATTCACGTAAAGGTATATGGCATGTTATGGCCCTAACTAGTAATATATGGAGGTAAGTGATCTCTAAGAAAGAATCCATTCACTTGAGTAAACAAGGAAGGAATCCTATGATATCTAATTATTCTTAATATGCAAGTCCTTGGCCAAGGAGGATGAGATTCACTAGAAAAGAGTTTCTAGTAGGAATCAAGTTTATCGAGAACAAGAATAGAGATGAAATCATATGATCAAAGTACATAGGGTTTGACTAATCCATGACCCTAGTTGAGTTCAAGAATCCATAATGGAGGGATTTGAGTACATGATAATTATGATCAAAGGTCTATGTAATGTTTGTGTATATGTTCACCAACATTCATTTCTAATTAAGTAGTCATGATATGTTATGCTAGGCATCCCTCATGACTTATGGGACTAAGTATGAAATGAGGATTTCACATTAGGTGAGAAAAGGAGTTTTCTCTATGCCATTGCTAATTAGAACATGAATCTAGTAAATCACACACCATAAAGCATTCACCAATCACAGATAGAGAATTACATTAATAATTAGTTAATGTGTTTAATTAATTTATTAATAATAATTGAATTAAGCTTGTAATTAAATTTACAAAGACCCTAGCATGTCTTGAAGTTTAATTCATAAAGGGTTTATTTCAATTAAGTCATGTGATAGAAATAGTGAGGACTAAATTGAAATAGTTTTGGACTAAATTTAATTAGGCTTGAACATTTGATGAAAGCCTAAACCATATGTGATGTGGTCATTTACAAGTGGCCTTGGTGAACCTCTAAACCCTAACATACATGTGATGTGGGCATAAATCCATATTAGATATGCAAGAGAGAGATTTTAGGGGTTAGAGATTCTCCACTCAATGGCAACTTGTAAATGTCCTTATATGATAAGGATACAATGGACTTTTAGCTTACATTAGTAGGTGACAAATATGACTACAAGTCAAATATGCTTCCCACTAATGAAACCATAATCAATTGTTGCTAGAATTGATGAAAAGCTGTGAGAAGTCACAAGACTTAGTGGAGAGCTTTAGAATTTTCCACTAACTCTATGCAAGAGTTGAGAGAGAGTTTAAGAAGGGAAGCTTAAAGAAAGAGTTCTTGAATATTATTCATTCCTTCATGTAACAACCCACATCTACCCTAGGAGTTTTAGTGATAAATTATTTGAATTTAGGGTTATTGTGACAAATTGTGTGACTATGTGAAAATTTGTGTGTGACGTGATTTATAGGTTTGGGGCATGTTAAATTAATTTTAATATGCCTAATATGAATTATTATTGTGAAATAGTTGATTTAAATAGAATGCATTAGCATTAAATAATTTTTTTGTCGTAAAATGAATTTTCATGTAAAAAGGCAATTTTTAAGTATAAAATAATTTTATGAGTATTTTTAAATTATTTTTAAATAAATGTTTTGGGGAGAATTTTACAGAAAATAATGAGAAAAATATTTTATTTTTAATTACCTAGAATTAGCCCTAAATTAATTAAAAGCCCAAATACCCAAAAGCCCAAAACACTAAAACACTCCTAACGTAGCTCATTAAGGGTAAACTTGAAAATTGCACCCCAAACCCTAATATATAATGTAAAATTCAGCCAGCCCTTCATTCTAGCAGCCGCCATTCTATTATTTCATGATTTTGATAGAATAATTCTCTCAAAAATAATCTCTCTACTGAAATTCACTAAATACTTTCAAACTTTGCGATTTCACGTTTCGTAAGTTTTTCCTTTCCTTTAAATTTGCTATTCGATTTTTGTGAAACTAATCTTGGGAAAATTATTTTAAACTAAATATTTACTGATTTTTATTGGTAAAATTTGGACTAGGTTTTTTCTTGAGAGAAAAATTCATTTTTCGACCGAAGCACCAACCTCTCTACGCGATTTCTCCAAAATGAATTTTCATGTAAAAAGGCGATTTTAAGCATAAAATAATTTTATGAGTATTTTTAAATTATTTTTAAATAAATGTTTTGGGGGGAATTTTAAAAAAAATAATAAGAAAAATATTTTATTTTTAATTACCTAGAATTAGCCCTAAATTAATTAAAAAGCCCAAATACCCAAAAGCCCACAATACTAAAACACTCCTAACCTAGCTCATTAAGGGTAAACTTGGAAATTGCATCCCAAACCCTAATATACAATGTAAAATTTAGCTAGCCCTTCATTCTAGCAGCTGCCATTCTATTATTTCATGATTTTGGCAGAAAAATTATCTCAAAAATAATCTCTCTACCAAAATTCATAAAATACTTTCAAACTTTGCGATTTCGCGACTGTTTCATAATTTTTTCCTTTCCTTTCAATTTGCTATTTGATTTTTATGAAACTAATCTTGGAAAAATTATTTTAAACTAAATATTTACTGATTTTTATTGATAAAATTTAGACTAGGTGTTTTATTGAGAGAAAAATTCATTCTTCCACTGAAAGCACCAATCTCTCTATACGATTTCTCCAAAGGTAAATCCTGTAACTTAAAATTTCAATTTTTATGCATAAACATCACGAATGGGGGGCGATTTGTAACATCACGAATGGGGGGTGATTTGTACTTTCTAAACTAATTTTTGATCTGTTTTGATGAAAAATGTTGGATTAAACTATATTTCTGCATATTTCTGTAATGACCGAAAAGTTTCAGAAAACAAAGAAATTCAAGGTTTTTGTGCTAGAAGTTAGAAGTTGGAAAATTATATTATTAATTAAACATGTGGCTGCTGATTTGTGGGTGAATGGATTCTAATTTGATATTTTTTTTGTTTGAATGAAATATAATGATTTAAATCACGTGTTTGTATATTGCTATAATGAACGGAAAGCATAAAAACTCGTGATTTTCACCTAAGTCTTAAAACTTGGATTTTTTTTTGTACAAATATTATCTTTGGCTGACAAATCATTCATGAACATATTCTAAACTGATATTTTCTATGATTGAATGAAAAATAATGGTTTAAAAAATCTATTTACATATTTTGTAATGACCGAAAAATACTAAAAACAAGAAAACTCATGGTTTTGTACCCTATAATCCAAAAATTGAATTGTCATGTATAAGCAATACCACATGTAGCCAATTCATGTAAATTAATATTCTAAAATGATTTATGTTGTGTTTACATGAAAAATCTTGGTTCAAACCATGTTTTTACATATTATTGAAATAGACGAAAAGTGCGAAAAGGAAGAAAAATTTAGTTTTCCTTTTAAAGATGCATTCGGCCTACATTAACATTTTTATCCCAATGTCTATAATTTTTATACAAAGTATTTTGATGATTATTGACATGTATGTATGTATAATAAATGATAAAATTGCATGTTAGTTGAAGGTATGACCCTAGACAAGCTTAAAGGCATTTTGGTATACTTAAGGTATCTTAACCTTATATTGTGATTAGAATGTAAATGTGATTGGGAAATATGAAACTAGATGTTATGATGACTTGATAATGAATACATGGTTTTGAGTTGATGAAGTGATAATTGAATGAATGGATCATAAAAGTTAAGCATGACACTTGAAAGGTTAAGTGATTGGTTGACATGTATAGAAGTGTTAAGTAAGTTGATTGTTAAAGTGAATTAATATTATGATATTATGATGACCTTAGAAAGGTATTGATATAATTGTAATGTGCTTTCATGTGAGCCTATAAGGGCTAAGTGTGCAAGACTTTTAAAGTCAACATGTTATGTGCAAGTGATGAGTGCATTTATATTTGCAACTCTGAGTGTATGTGAATATTATATGTGCATGGGATAGTTATGGGATAGGCTAGTATCATGATTGAATAAATACTAAGTATTGAATTAAATATTATGATAGAGCTTGAGAAGTCTTAGAAGTCCAAGGGCTACGTAAATTAGGAGCGAAGAAGCCATAAGGTGAGTAAACATTATATTTCAAATTACAAGTGCAAGCTATTATGATATGTGTACCTTTGACATTCTTGAAACCCAAGTTCTTTCTATTTCAAAATGAAACTCTATGATTTCTTTGTTAAGCTTGGGTTGCCAAAGGACAATTGGTCTAAAACCATTTTGATTATCCAATGATAATATCTTTACGATTATTTCCCTAACTTACATTCTTTTTGGAACTACACAATTATTCTATCGTTTGTTCAAAAGTTAAAACTGCTGTTGTTATTGTGATACATGTTATTATTGCCTTAAATGTTATTGCTATATGTGGTTACCATTAGCTTTAGCTATGGTATCTTTAACCCTTTATGTAGAAATCCTCATACTGATGCGAGTAATCATCGGCTATGTGCTCCTCATACCGAATGTCTATTTCTTATGATGGGCATGTAATATTCTTTTATTATATGAAAGGGTTGCAATTAATTGTTAATTATTATTTTAGGCTATATATTCAATTCATTGAGCCTTTGAGGTCTTTTTATTTGTAATCTCACCTTGGTATGCCAAGGATAACAATGTACACATGAAGGATGTGGAGTTGTAAGATTAAGAGGAGGCTCAACCTATGAAGATGCTTAGTGGGAGCATGAAGACTCATTAGTTATAGTCTTTTGAATGTTTGTAATTTGATAAACCTAAACCCCTTACCCATTTCTTGTGGCTAGGAATTGGGTCCATTAGTCCATGATCATACCTATGTAAAGTGTCCATTTTATGATATATATGTGATATATATGATGCATGAGATGTATGTAAAATGGATAATGTGCAAAGTGAGACCTAATAATTAAAGCCCAAGAAAATCTTTTGAACAAAAAATTAAGTCATGGCTCTCCATTGGGGCAATGATTCATGGGAATCATTTCCTTGAAGTCATTGTATAGCTTGTGATGTTGCAAGTATATGATACATTTTGTGTCAATAGTGACAATGTATACCAAAGCCACACAGTGTTCAAATCACTATACTTGTTGGTCCAATGGTGTTGACTTAACTAATGTGAAAGAGCAATAATGACAAAGGGTATCTGAGGTAAAAAGCATTAGGAGCTGGAATGATTGAGCCTCACAAAGAGTTGTGATGAACAAGAGTTGTTCACTTGTAAAATATCAAAATCACAATAACAACAATGTGTATTTGAGGGAATTTGATAGTTTTATGAGAATTCAATCACCCACTAGAAATCCACCCCCAATGGGATTTCTGTGTCCTACTTGAAAGTGTAGGATTCGTCAAGTTAGTGGGAGTGCCATTTTGATTAAAGACCATATCAACATGGTGGTTATATTTCACAAAGACTAATCAATCTTATTATTTTCTATAGTAAATATGATAAAATGAGCACATCTTGCCCTATTGCGAGCATACTCAGTGACAACAAACTAATGGGACCAAAATTTATGGATTGGTTGAGAAACCTTAAATTAGTCCTTGCTTATGAAAAACTTTTGTATGTCCTTAATTCAAATGTTCCTAGACTCTTACCTGAAGGGGCCTCTCCTGAGGAACATGCCACTTTAGAAAAGTGGAAAGATGATCATACAAAAGCAAGGTACATCATATTGGGATCAATGAGTCTAAAGTTGCATAAGTAACATCAAAACATGCTTGAGGTTACGAACATTATCACTCACTTACAAGAGTTGCATGGTGAAGAGAGTAGGACTGCTAGATATGAATATCCAAGTAGTTGTTCCAAACCAAAATGTGTGACAGAGAGAAGGTTGGGGCACATACTCATAAGATGATATGGCTAATTGAGCAATTAGAGAATTTAGACTTCTCCATGGATTTTAACCTTCAAATGGATTTGATCCTTTAATCCCTACCAGACTCATTTTCCAATTTCATTATGAATTTTCACATGAACAAGATTGAGTGCACTCTTGCAGAATATTGCATAACAAACTTGTGACCACCCAAAATAATACGAAGGGCAAGAGTAAGGAAGTAGCTCTTATTGTATCTTCTTTGAGTAAGACTAAGAAGAAAAAGTGCAAAAAGAAGACTTCCTTACTTAAGCCAAGTGGCGTGTGAGCAAGGAAAGATCCACAAAGGCAGCTTCTAAAGACAATGGAAAGTGTTTCCATTATGATGAGGTTGGACATTGGAGGAGAAATTGCCCAAAGTATTTGGAATCCTTGAAGGGCAAGAAGAAGAACAAGAAAAAGATAAACCTTGTGAAGGTATGTCTTTCAATTGTTCAATCTCTAGCATGTCTAATAGTTCATCAATTACTTAGATACTTGACAGTGGTGCAAGTTCTCACATTAATGCTTCTATGCAGGTGATGACAAGTAGTAGAGGCTTGGAAAGGGGATAGGTGATCCTAAAGCTTGGAAATGGAGCAAGTGTTGCGGCAAAGGCTATTGGATCTACTTTTATTGATCTTATCCTAAAGCTTGGAAATGGAGCAAGTGTTGCGGCAAAGGCTATTGGATCTACTTTTATTGATCTTATTGATCATGTTTTGTTATTAAAGGACATTTTGTATGTACCTAATGCTTTTAAGAACATTATTTCTATAACTAATATGACTAGTATGGGTTATGAACTCTTTTTTAAGAGATATGTTTGTGAAATCTATTATGATAATAGAATTTTTGGCATGGGTTATATACTTGATGGTCTATATTATTTGGATAATGGTAAGAATAAAATAACTCCAAGCATAAATAATATTAACACCATGATAAAACCTAACTCTAAATCAAAATTAATTTGGCATCTTAGACTATGTCATATAGCCAAAGATAGGATTCTAAAGTTGGAGAAAATAAGGAACCTAAACCTACTGGGTGATGAACTTACTCCAACTTATGAATCTTATATCTAAGGCAAGATGACTAGGTCACCCTCTGTAGGACAAAGTGAAAGAGCCAAAGAAATTTTTGAACTTATATGTAGTGATGTATGTGGTCCAATTGGAGAAATGGCTAGAGGAGGGTATTTATATTTCATCACATTTATGGATGACCTTTCATGGTTAGGCTATGTTTATATGATGAAATATAAACATGAATCATTTGAAAAGTTCAAAGAATTCAAGAATGAGGTTGAAAAGCAAATGGGTAAAAGTATTAAAATTCTTCGATCTAATCGAGGAGGTGAATACTTAAGTACTGAGTTTAAAGACTTCTTGAACGAAAATGGCATAATATCACAGTTGACTCCTCTTGGAATGCCACAATTAAATGGTGTGTCTAAAAGGAGAAATCGTACCCTATTAGATATGGTACATTCGATGATGAGCTATACTGATCTGCCTATCTCCTTATGGGGATTTGCACTACAGACAGCTTACTACATCCTCAATAGAGTTCCATCCAAATCTATATCTACTACTCTGTATGAGATATGGTATGGTAGAAAACCAAGTCTTAAACATGTTAAGATTTAGGGGTGTCCAGCTCACACTAAAAAGTTGAAGACAGATAAATTAGAGGAAAGGTCTATTAAAGGAAGGTTTGTTGGATATCCTAAAGATAGTTTTAGATACTGTTTTTATCTTCCCACATAACAAACAATTGTTGTTAGCTGGGATGCCATTTTTCTTAAGAAATAGTTTTTTCAAGAAGGTGGCAAGGGAAGGAAGATAGTTTTGGATGAAGAGTCATCCAAAGAGATCTAACAAGTTGATCAGATGGAAATTGATCAATCCTATGATGAGTCAATTCTAGTTGATAATATATCCACACAAGTACCTCAGAGATTTGGTGGAGTATCTTGTCCTCTGGAGAGATATGGATTTCTTCATAAGAATGTACAAGGGTTGTTCATTCATGAGGAAGTTAATCATGGTGATGATCCTACCACTTATAAGGAAGCTATATCAAATATAGATTCCTCAAAATGGCTAGATGCTATGAAATTTGAAATGGATTCCATGTATGCAAACCAAGTCTGGGAACTTGTTGATCCACCTGAGGGTATTTTACCTGTAGGGAACAAATGGGTCTTTAAGAGAAAGATTGGTGCAGACGAAAGTATAGAGACGTTTAAAGCTAGGCTTGTAGCGAAAGGGTTTTGCCAAAGCAAGGGGTTGATTATGAGGAAACCTTTTCACCTGTAGCCATGCTTAAATCTATTAGGATATTATTAGCAATAGCCGCACACTATGATTATGAGGTTTGGCAAATGGATGTCAAGACTACTTTCCTTAATGGATACATTGAGGAAGACACTTTTATGGAACAAACCTAAAGATTTTGAATCTAAGGAAGGTTCTAAAGTTTGCAAGTTTAAGAAGTCCATTTATGGTCTCAAGCAAGCTTCGAGGAACTGGAATCATCATTTTGATGAAGCAATCAAATTGTTTGATTTCATTAAGAATGGTGATGAGCCATATGAGTATAAGAAGGTTAATGGGAGCACACTTACTTTTCTTATACTGTATATGGATGACATTTTATTAATTGGTAATGACATTGGCATGCTCACAACTATAAAAGTCTAGTTATCTCAAACTTTCTCCATGAAAGACTTAGGAGAAGCCACCTACATTCTTGGTATTCGTATCTATAGAGATAGATAAAAAAGATTGATTAGGCTTTCTCAAAGTCGGTACTTGGAAAGGGTGTTGAAACAGTTCAACATGCTTGATTCAAAGAAGGGATTGTTGCTTGTGAGGCATGGTATCTACCTTTCTAAGGCTGTCTCCTCAGACACCTAAAGAAAGGGAACATATGGCTAAAATTCCATATGCTTCAGTAGTTGGAAGTCTAATGTATGCTATGCTGTGTACTAGACCGGATATCGCATATACTGTTAGTCTAACTAGCAGGTATCAATCCAATCTAGGACTAGATCACTAGACTACAGTCAAAGCTATCCTTAAGTACTTGAGAAGGACTAAGGATTTAGTTTTGATATATGGAGGAGGTGATTTGAGGATAGATGGATTTATAGATTCTAACTTCTAATCAGATGTTGATGATAGAAAGTCTATCTCTAGGTTTGTGTTTACTTGTAATGGAGGAGTAGTATGCTGGAAAAGTTCCAAGCAGTCAACTACTGCAGATTCCATTACAGAAGCTGAGTATATTGCTACATCAGATGTCGCAAAAAAAGCTATTTGGATTCAAAAGTTCATGATAGAACTAGGAGTGGTTCCTTCCATTCAGTCACCAGTTCCTCTCTACTGTGACAATAATGGAGCCATAGCTTAGGCAAAGGAATCTAAGTCTCACTAAAAATCTAAACACATAGAAAGGCGATATCATATTATCAGAGAAATCATTAGGAAAGGTGACATTATCATGCAGAAAATAACATCAGTTGATAACATAGCAGATCAACTAACTAAAGATGAGTCAATAACAGTTAGATTTTCATTTTGAGAAGATGGGACTTAGATATTATACTGATTGGCTCTAGTGCAAGTGGAAGATTGATAGTGATGTATGCCCTAGAGCAATGTACATATTATTTAAATGTAAATAAAATCCTTAATTGGCAATAAAATATATATATTCTTTAAATGAATTTGTTCTTTTGTAAGGAATATATGTTCCTTAAGTATTCTATGAGAGGATCTATTCTGAAAGAGTTGAGAATATGAGAGACAGATCACTCTTGTACAGATACTTTAAATTTGTTCATGGTCATAGGATTATTGACTGGGCATCTTTAATCCGGAAGACCATCACCTCTGTTGTCATCCATGATAAGTATGTGATACTTATAGTAATGGAGGTAGTGAGTCTCATGCTATAGACATGTGATGTCATGACAATATGTGAACTCTCATAGAGATGAGTGAATTGAACAGTGACATCAGATGATGAATACATGGAATTTTACTACTAGTCAACATTTCATCACCCAGGTCATAATTGTGTATATAGTCCTTTGACTTGAGGTGATATATTATCTAATGTATTGGTGGTTAGGATTTATTACTGCTTACATACCGATGCTATTCATGTAAAGGTATATGGCATGTTATGGCCCTAACTAAAGATATATAGAGGTAAGTGATCTCTAAGAAAGAATCCATTAACTTGAGTAAATAAGGAAGGAATCCTATGATATCTAATTGTTCTTGATATGCAAGTCCTTGGCAAAGGGAGATGAGATTCACTAGAAAAGAGTTTCTAGTAGGAATCAAGTTTATCGAGAACTAGAACAGAGATGAAATCATATGATCAAAGCACATAGGGTTTGACTAATCTATGACCCTAGTTGAGATCAGGAATCTATAATGGAGGGATTTGAGTACACAATAATTATGATCAAAGGTTTATGTAATGTTCGTGTATATGTTCACCGACATTCATTTCTAATTAGGTAGTCGTGATATGTTATGCTAGATGTCCCTCATGACTTATGGGACTAAGTATGAAATAAGGATTTCACATTAGGTGAGAAAAGGAGTTTTCTCTATCCCATTGCTAATTAGAACATGAACCTAGTAAGTCACACACCATAAAGTATTCATCGATCATAGATAGAGAGTTACATTAATAATTAATTAAAGTGTTTAATTAATTTATTAATGATAATTAAATTAAGCTTGTAATTAAATTTACAAAGACCCTAGCATGTCTTGAAGTTTAATTCATAAAGGGTTTATTTCAATTAAGTCATGTGATACAAATAGTGAGGAGTAAATTGAAATAGTTTTGGACTAAATTTAATTGGGCTTGAACATTTGATGGAAGCCTAAACCACATGTGATGTGGTCATTTACAAGTGGCATTGGTGAACCTCTAAACCCTAACATATATGTGATGTGTGCATAAATCCATATTAGATATGCAAGAGAGAGATTTTAGGGGTTAGAGATTCTCCACTCAATGGCAACTTGTAAATGTCCTTATATGATAAGGATACAATGGACTTTTAGCTTACATTAGTAGGTGACAAATATGACTACAAGTCAAATTTGCTTCCTAATAATGAAACCATAATCAATTGTTGCTAGAATTGATGAAAAGTTATGAGAAGTCACCAGACTTAGTGGAGAGATTTAGAATTTTCCACTAACTCTAAGCTACTATTACATGCAAAAGTTGAGAGAGAGTTTAAGAAGGGAAGCTTGAAGAAAGAGTTCTTGAATATTATTCATTCCTTCATCATCCTCTTATTCTCTTCTTGTGTTTGAGAAAGACAAGACTTGGTGATAGTAGAAGCAAGTCCAAAACAACAAAAACTATTGATACTTGTTTGGTGAAGCTTGATGTGAGCAGGCTAGAGGCTTCACATTTGGGAAGCTAAATGAAATAGGAGTCAAGGTGAAAGATATAAGATACTTCTTCTTCCTATTTCTTTCTTGTATGTGTTTTGCACACAATTGGTGAACAATTTGAAAGGTAATGGACCTACCATAATGGTGGAGCAAAATTTTGAAATGTTTGAAATTTTGCCCCACCCACCATGCTTCTGCTCTTGGTGCCACTAATCCCTTTAGACATAATTGAAAGAAAGCTAGAAAGGGAAAGTCTCTAAGCATCATTGGATTGGGTAATGGACTTTGGCCTTGTTATTCGGCCATAGGTTATCAAAGGCCTAAACCCAACATTAGTGGGCCCATAATTGATGTAACTTCAAGTCCACATGTTAGAATAGTTAGCCCAATTAGAGTAGTTAGCCAACATTAAGTAGAACATGTTACAGAGAAAGAGTTGTAAAATTTGACTAGTTAGCCACAAAGATTGACCAAAGTCAAAGTTCTAAACGAAGCAAAACTCCTACCTTCTCCACACATGAGTCTAGATATATTTTTAGAACTCCAACACCTTATGATGATTATCACCATTGTAGAGAGAATCTTAGCCATCCAACTATATCCAATCCTGCTAATTCATTAAGATTAAACTTCAACCATTGGATCTAGCTTGATTAAATCCTCACCATTTAAGTTATCATCATATATATGTAAATTTATGTTATGAACTAGGTTTAGCCTATCTCTATACCAAATTTTCACTCTAAGAAAGGAGATTTTCTCTGCATCACCTGTAATAAGAATATTAGAAAATCAAAGCCAAGTAAGGTGAGAAACTATGTCTACTTTCTCCTTTATATGATCTAAGGTTAAGTTTTAGTATTTTAGTTGAATAAAGTTCTTTATTACACCATAAGAAATTTAGCCAATCTAGAGTAATTATGTATAAGATGTAATTTTGAATGATCTTAGATAAGAGAAAAAGATTTAGAAGTGTGAAATGGAATTTTGAAAACTTAATTCAAGACTTGGAAATCCTAGAGGCATGAATATAATTTAAAGAGAGACTTGGTGTTCTCATACTAGATCAAATCATTTAAGTGATTATATATTATATGTTGTGTTAATTTCACATTTCGACAACTAATTTGAAGATTGGATGTGGAAATATGAAGTTTCCCCAAATTTGACTTAAGTGGGACAAATTAGGGTTCATATGAATAAAAGTAGATTCATTCAAATTAATTGATAGGAATTGATTTCTTAAGTGTTAATTTGGTAAATCTATAGTTGAATTGTGGTTTAAAAGTGAAATTAATGGTTTTCCCTAATTTTGAGGGTTTATGGCACAATGTGGGCATTTTGTGATCTAGACTTGAAATCATGGAATTGAATGAGTAAATTAGCTTGGAAATAATTAGAAGTGAGAATAAGTATGGGAATAACAAAATTGATACATCTCTATTATAAGTTGAAAAAAATAAAATAAGTAAGAGATATGATTAATAACACTATTAGTTACTAATTGAAGTAATTGAAATGTGATGAATGTAGAACTTCAAGGCAAGGGAAAAGAAATTGCTCAAGACAAAGATGGACGTTGAACTAATCAAGAATGAACAATCATTAGGAGTAAAGGAGTTAAGGTGAGTACTAAATAATATGATGTAACTATGCTCTTATTTGCAACCATTGTTGAATTATCAATCCTTGTCGTGAACTTGAAATGACATTTGAAATGTGGTTGATTATTGATTGATGAAATCTTAGCAATCCATATCCTCTTTATATGATAATCAACCATGATGAACCTTTTGCCTTGACCCTTTGTGATACTTAATGATTTGAATGATTATTATTGTTGAACTACCTATCATTGGATCCTTATTATAGACCTTTGAAATGTTCTTCATTGAATTTCCATAACTAAGCAGAAATCCTCTCTAATGTGAGGAAAATACATTAGACCTTGTGCACTTAGTATAAGTCCATGGGTAAGGCAAGAGTACATGACCTTTGTTAGGGGGAACACCTAGCCGCAAAACTCGATTAGTCTTGCGTAATGTGATACATGTGAGTGAGTAAGGCTTAAGCCACCACTGTTTAATTTATATGTGTAGGAAGCACACCGCTTCCAAGAAATTACTATTTTTGCTAAAGATATTGTCTCTATTCTTAATGAGAAATTGATCCATAAGGACAATTTTGATTAACATCACTCTATTGCCATCTTGAATTAACCCAAGTGTTAATCTTTGATATTGCTTGCATGTTATGTTATATTATTTTGTACTCACTGAGCTCATCTCACCCTTTAGTTGATGATAATTTTTCAAGTTGAAGTGGCCTATTAGCAAGGTAAACTCCAAGTTAATTTTTTTGCTTGGGACTTGCTAAAGGTGCTATATTTGTTTTGCTTGTCCTGTTCTGAAGGACAACCATTCTAGAGCTCCATGGTGTCTCAAGGCTTAGTACTAACATATATTATGTGTAACAACCCACATCTACCCTAGGAGTTTTAGTGACAAATTATTTGAATTTAGGCTTATTGTGATAAATTGTGTGACTATATAAAAATTCATGTGTGACTTGATTGATGAGTTTGGGGCATGTCAAATCAATTTTAATATGCCTAATATGAATTATTATTATGAAATAAATGATTTAAATAAAATGCATTAGTAGCATGAAATAATTTATTTTTCGTAAAATGAATTTTCATGTAAAAAGGCGATTTTTAAGCATAAAATAATTTTATAGGTATTTTAAAAATATTTTCAAATAATTTTTTGGGAAAAATTTTAATGAAAATAATAAGAAAAATATTTTATTTTTAATTACCTATAATCAGCCGTACATTAATTAAAAAGCCCAAATACCCAAAAGCCCACTACACTAAAATACTCCTAACCTAGCTCATTAAGGGCAAACTTGGAAATTGCACCCCAAATCCTAATATATAATGAAAAGTTCAGCCAGTACTCTCATTCCAGCAGCCATCATTCCATTTTTCTGTATCTTGACAGAAAAGTTCTCCCAAAATATTTCTCTCTACCGAAATTCATAAAAAAATCCTTCAAACTTGCTATTTCGCGACTGTTTCTTAAGTTTTTCTTTTCCTTTCAATTTGCTATTTGATTTTTATGAAACTAATCTTGGGAAAATTATTTTCAACTGAATATTTACTGATTTTTACTGATAAAATTCGGGATAGGTTATTTCTTGAGAGAAAAATCAATTTTTCCACCGAAAGCACCAACCTCTCCACGCGATTTCTACAAAGGTGAATCCTATAACTTAAAATTGAAATTTTTATGCATAGACCATATCAAGGGGGGCGATTCCTACATGAATGATTTCTAAATTGATTTTTGATGTGTTTTGATGAAAAATACTAGATTAAATTACATTTCTGCATATTTTTGTGATGACCGAAAAGTTTCAGAAAACAAAAGAATTCAAGGTTTTTGTCCTAGAACTTAGAAGTTAGAAAATTCTATTACTAAATTAATATGTGGCTGCCAATTTGTGTGAGAAAGCATTCTAATATGATATTTGTTTTGTTGAGATGAAAAAATAATGATTTGAATCATGTGTCAGTATGTTGCTCTAATGAATGAAAAGTGCGAAAAGTGCGAAAACTTATGATTTTTCACCTAAGCCTTAAAACATAGAACTTTTTTTCGTATAAATACTATCTATGGCTGCCGAATCATGCATGGACATGTTTTAAACTGATATTTGCTGAGTTTAAATAAAAAATAATGGTTGAAACAACCTGTTTACATATTTCTGAAATAACCAAAAAATACCAAAAATAAGAAAACTCATGGTTTCGTACCCTATAACCCAAAAAGTTGAATTTTCATGTGTGAGAGACACTGTGTGTGGCTGATTCATATGAATTAAAATTCTAAAATGATTTTTGTTGTATTTACATGAAAAATCTTGGTTCAAATCATGTTTTTACATATTTATGAAATAGACAAAAAGAAAGAAAAGAAAGAAAATTTAATTTTCCTTTGGTGATACATTTGGCCTACATCAATATTTTTGTGCCAATGTTTATAATTTTTATGTGATATGTTTGATGATTATTGACATCTACATATGAATAATAAATGGTAAAATTGCAAGTTAGTTGAAGGTATGACCTTAGACATGCTTAAAGGCATTTTGGTATACCTAAGGTATACTTAAGGTTTCTTAATCTTATATTGTAATTAGAAAGTAAATGTGGTTGGGAAATATGGAACTAGACATTATGATGACTTGATAATGAATACATGGTTTTGAGTTGATGAAGTGATGACAATTGTATAAAAAGGATCATAAGAGTTAAGCATGACACTTGAAAGGTTAATTGTTAAGTGACATATAAAAAAGTGTAAAGTGTATTAAGATGATTGTAAAAGTGAATGGATATTGAGGAAATAATATTGTGATGACCTTAGAAAGGTATTGACATGGTTGTGATGTGTTTTCATGTGAGCCTATAAGGCCTAAGTATGCAAGACTTTTAAAGTCAATGTGTTATGTGCAAGTGACGAGTACACCTATATGTGAACTCTAAGTGTATGTGTATGCTATATATGCATGGGATAGTTATGGGATAGGAGCATCATGAGTAAATAAATACTAAGTATTAAACTAAATATTATGTTAGAGTTTGAGGAGCTTTAGAAGTGCAAAGGGTCTACGTATATTAGGAGCAAAGGAACCCCAAGGTGAGTAAACACTATGTTCATGTTACAAGTGTGAGTAAACATCATATTCATTCTACAAGTGTGAGTAAACTCTATATTCTTGCTTCTAGTGTGAGTAAACACTATGTTCATGTTACAAGTGTGAGTAAACATGATATTCATTCTACAAGTGTGAGTAAACTCTATATTCCTGCTTCTAGCGTGAGTAAACGCCATGTTCATTTTATAAGTGTGAACAACATTATGTTATGTTAGAAGAATGTGATATATTGTTATGTAAGCCTTTGTGATCTTTGAAACCTAAGTTCCTTTTATCTAAAAATTTAATTAAGTGATTTCTTTGTAAAACTTGGGTTGCCAAAGGACATTTGGTCCAAAATTATTTTGTTTATCCAATGAGAATTTATCGTGATTATCACCCTAACTTATATTCTTTCTGGAACTATACTATTCTTATATCTTTTGTTCAAAATAATAAACTGCTATTGCTATTGGGATATGTGTTATTGATGGCTTAAATGTTATTGTTATATATGATTACCATTAGCTCTTGCTATGGTACCTTTAACCTTTTTTCTATGCAGAAATCCTCATACCGATGCGAGTAATCATCGGCTATGTGCTCCTCATATCAATACGAGTAATCATCAACTATGTGCTCCTCATTCCAATGCGAGTAATCATCGGCTATGTGATCCTTGTACCGATCTGAGTAATCATCGGCTATTTGTTCGAATGATTATGGCATTAGCCTTCACTCTATGTGTTATAACTAAGATTTTTGTGAACCTTTCTAAATTGCAAACTATGAATCATGTACTATAAGTTATGAGCTATGAGCCCTTTCTAAGGGATACGTGTTATGGTACAATCCCTATTGTTTACTCATTGAGATCATCTATCTCACCCTTTTTCCTTGTGTGGTTCTAGGTGAGCATTATGAGGAGGCAAGGTGATGGCTCAAGCATCCTACTTCGCTTGGGGAATTCCTTGTCCAGGAAAATTAGTTTAATATGTCATAAAGTGTTATGCTTAGATGCTCTGGGAATATTTATTTTTGGATGTTTATGTTAAAATGTTATCCTTCATGGTTTTAATTGGATTCTAAATATTATTTCCTTATGGATTTAATTTAAAGTATATTTTAATTATGCTTCCGTAACTTAAGATTTTCAAAAAAAAAAAAGTTTATTTAAGTCAATGTAAGAGGTTTTTGGTACGATCCTAGCCAGTATTTGTATAAGTAAGTTCTACGGACGTGGGTGACCTTATTTCTCCCTATGTTCTAGGACCGTCATGTCTCCAAAGTTGGGATGTGACAAAGGTGGTATCAGAGTCTGGTTTTGTATTTTTGAGTTTAGCATATCAATATCTTATTCTCTACACTAAAATTTATTAGACCTTTATTGGCTTCCTGGCATTTTTTGAAGCAGCATTAGGAAAGCCAAAAGGGTTCTCTTACATTTTATTGCTAGCTTATGGTGGCTTGAATGAATAGGAGAATTATGTTGTAATTTTGAATTTCTTTTCTAAAAAGTTTCTTTTCTTAGCATCCTTGTTAATTAGTTGTAGAGTTATCCCTTAAGAGTGCATCACTGTCAAGGAATGAGGCAAAGGAGTCTGTATCTCTTAGGAGCATCTCATTAGGAGTGATTCACCCTAAAAGAAGTTTACTCCTTTAGCACTAAGGCATCTCTTCAGGTGTAACTATATCTCATATAATCTTGATAGTTAATATTACATAGAAGGCTATTAACTATCCAGAAGTATAGTTTAAACTCGAACAATTGTGTGGCTTCTTTGATGCGTGTTGGGAGATCATACAAAACTTGGAATGTTGGATAATTTTCTGGGATGTTAGGGGATTTTTAGAGAATAAAATTTAGATATTTGGTAGAAGAGGCTTAGCTTTTGCTGTGACAGTGTATTTGTCTTAAGAATTACAGTTTGTCTCTGCCACAATTATGCAAATTGGTTTTTTGGGGTTTATTATGGGTTTTGTTTTAGAGTTCTTGAAGGAAAGTGTTTAAGCGAATTTAATTGAGGAGTGTATGAGTCCATTGCTTCTGTTCTCTTCTGGTCTTTCTTGCTTCCTTGAGAGGAGGATATTTTTTCCTTCAAATTTCTTTTGTTTTTCTATTTTATATGGTGAAGATATTGTTCTTTATCTGGGGGAAAAAAGGTTTATTTAAGTTAATGTAAGAGGTTTTTTTGGTACAATCCTAGGCAGTATTTGTATAAGTATAAGTGGGTTCTACGGATGTGAGTGACCTTATGTCTCCCCATGCTCTAAGACCGTCATGTCTCCAAAGTTAGGATGTGACAAAGGTGGTATCAGAGCTATAGTTTTTAAAGTCTAGTGTAGACTTGTCTGCTTATTGGTTTGATTAAGTATAATCCTGGAGCATAGGAATCTTCCTATCATGTCACTTGCTGTCTATCACTAGATTAGTTCTGCGAAATCCTAATAAGTTATAGTACTCTTTGTTATTGTTTGCTTGTGTGCCTTATGATTCCTTTACTAGATGACCAAGAAGATTACCCATGCTAAAGGATTGTAACCTTAAGCACCATCTGTGGCATATAAGAGGACATGGCGAAAGATGTTTGAGAAAGCCATGCCTGTGATCTACTGTCACATCCCAACCTTATGAGATACAACGGTCCTAGAACATGGGGAGACATAAGGTCACCCACGCCCGTAGAACCCATTAACATATAACAATCATGCCTAGGATCTTACTGAACCTTCTTCATTAGTTCATTTAAACCATTTATATAAATACCATAAATTGCAAAAGACTTAAAATAAATCATTACATATAAAATCCATAAGGGAATTAATATAAATCTCGATAAGTATCAATCAACATTCCCGGAGTACCTAAAGACAAGACTTCATAAATGTAGTATTATTGATAACTCAGACAAGGAATTCCCCAAGCGAAGTAAAATGCTTGAGCCATCACCTTGCCTCCTCAAATTTGCTCACCTAGAACCACACAAGGAAAAGGGGTGAGATAGATGATCTCAATGAGTAAACGAAAAGGCACATACATTATCACATATTCCTTTGAAAGGAAACACATAGCTTATACACATAGTTCATGGTTTATAACTCATGAATTAGGTTGCAATTTTAGCAAGGGTTCAATTGGGCAAGTTTGCAGAAATCACACTTATAACACGTAGAGAGTGAAGGCTATTGCTCTATACTCGAACACATAGAGGAGAGGTGGCCTTATGCCAAATTCCAACTCCTATCACATAGAAAGCATGAAGTTGATCAGGCCCTACAGCTAGAATCACCCCTTCTAGCTGAGGTGGATACACTACCCCTATCCATCGGGTTAAGACCGTGTGCACAGGTTCCGATGATTATCCGCATCGGCACGAGGATTCTGCATAAAGGGTAAAAGGTACCATAGCTAGAGCTATTGGTAAACAAAATTAACAATATCATATAAGGTAACAATAACATGTAATTCAATATCAATAGTAGTTTGGATTTCAAACAATGATACAATGAAACTGTAGTTCCAGAAAGAATATAAGTTAGGGTGTTAATCACAAGAATTTCTCATTGGATAGCAAATAGTTTTGGACCAAATGTCCTTTGGCAACCCAAGCTTGACAAAGAAATCATATAATAATATTTAAAATAGAAAGAACTTGGGTTTCAAAGATCACAAAGGTTCACATATCAATATATCACATTCTTATAACACAACATGATGTTGTTCACATTTGTAACAAGAACATTGTGTTTACTCACACTGGAAACAGGAATATAAAGTTTACTCACCTTGGGGTTCCTTTGGTCTTAGTACACGTAGTCCCCTTTGCACTTCTAAAGCTCCTCAAACTCTAACATAATATTTGATTTAATACTTAGTATTTATTTGCTCATGATGCTCCTATCCCATAACTACCCATGTACATATAACATACACATACACTTAGAGTCCACACATAGGTGTACTCATCACTTGCACATAGCTCATTGACTTAATGGTCTTGCATACTTAGGCCTTATAGGCTTACATGAAAACACATTGCAACCATATCAATACCTTTTTAAGGTCATCACAATATCATTACCTCAATATCAATTCACTTATCAATTATCTTAGTTCACTTTACACTTCCATACATGTCAACTTAACAATTAATCCTTCAAACGTCATGCTTAACTCTTATGATCCCTTTTACTTCATTAACTCATAATCGTATATTCATTATCAAGCCGTCATGACATCTAGTTCCAATTTCCTCAATCACATTTGCATTCTAATCACAATACAAGGTTAAGATACCTTAAGTATACCATAATACATTTAAGCTTATCTAGGATCATACCTTCAACTAACATGAAATTTTATCATCTATTATACATACATACATGTCAACAATCACCAAGACACATCACATAAAATTTATAAACATTTGGACAAAATTGTTCATGTAGGCCGAATGCATCATTAAGGTTAAAACCAAATTCTTCTTCATTTCGTGTTTTCCATCTATTTATGAAATATGTAAAAACATGGTTTGAACCAAGATTTTTCATGTAAACATAACAAAAATCATCCTAGAATATAAATTCATAGGAATCTTCCACTATTGGTGTTATTGATATATAAAAATTCAATCTTTTGCATTATAGTGCACAAAACCATAAGTTTTCTTATTTTCGGTATTTTTTGGTCATTTCAAAAATATGCAAACAGGTCATTTAAACCATTATTTTTCATTCAATCATTGAAAATATCAGTTTAGAACACATTCCTTCATAAATTGGCAGCCATAGATAGGGTTTATACAAAAAAATTCCAAGTTCAAAGGCTTAGGTGAAAAATCATGAGTTTCCCCGCTTTCTGCGCTTTTCGTTCATTTCAACGATAAATAGACACATGATTCAAATCATTATTTTTCATCTAAACAAAACAAATATCATATTAGAACACTAATTCATACAAATCGGCAGCCATATATTCATGAAAGAATAAAATTTTCTAATTTCCAAGTTCTAACGCGAAAACCTTGAATTCCTTTGTTTTTCGAAACTTTTCGGTCATCACATAAATATGCAGAAATATTATTTAATCCAATATTTTTCATCAAGACAAATCAAAAATTAGTTTAGAATATATCCATGCACAAATCGCCACCCCCCCCCCCCCTCCTCATGATGTTTATGCAATAAAATTGTGATTTTAAGTTATAGAATTCACCTTTGGGGAAATCTTGCAGAAAGAATCGTGTTTTCGGTAGAAAATAAATTTTCTCTCCTAGAAATTCACTCAAACAAAATTGAATATGTAGAAATCAGTAATCAAATAGCTCAAAATAATTTTCCCATAATTTATTTCATAGAAATCAGTTTAGAAATCGAAAGAGAATAAAAACTTATGATTACGGTCACGAAATCGCGAAACGGAAAGGTGTTTTCAATATTTCAGTAGAGAGAATTATTTTGAGAGGTTTTTCTACCAAAATATGAAAAAAATAAGAGAATGGCTGCTGGAAAGCCTTGTTTGGCCAAAATTTAGAATAAATATTAGGGTTGGAGTGGAATTTCCACTATTACCCTTAATGAAATAGATTAGGAGAATTTTTATGTAGTGGGCTTTTGGGTATTTGGGCTTTTCCTTTAAAAATTTCGGCGGAATGGAATTAAAATAAAAAGAATATTTTTCTTATTAATTCTGGAACATTTTCCTCAAAAATATTTATTTAAAAATATTTTAAAAATACCCATAAAATTATTTTATGCTTAAAAATTGTCTTATGCATGAAAATTCATTTTATTTAAAATAAATTCTTTTATGCAAATACACTTCATGTAAATCATTTATTTCACAATAGCAACTCATATTATGCATATTAAAATTAATTTAATATGCCACATACTCATCAATCACTTAGATCATAAATTTTCACACAAGCACACACTTAACCTTATTAGTTCTAAATCAAGCAATTTATCACGAAAATTACTAGGGTGGGTGTGGGTTGTTACATCTACCTCAAGAAAAAGAAGACCCCTACAATGTGAATGATGTTAGTTGAATGCTCAGTGACTTAGTATGGATGGATTCTTTTTGCCTATAGCATGATTCACTTTTGGATAATAGGAGAATTCTTTATGCTATGAGATATATATTACATGATTATGATATGTGATATATGCTATGCGATATGTGATATGTGACATGTGCCTTGCGATATGATATGGTATGATGAGTACCTATGATAAATGCATGGTAAATATGATAGTTGATAGCGGGGTTAAGTGGATTAGAAAGAGAAGTTGACTAAGTTTTGATGCAATTTAGATTAATGATTGATAGGTATAATGTTGTGAGGTATGAAATGCTTACATGTTACAATGGTTTGATATATGAATTAAATAGAGTTATTAAATGGTAATTTTGATTGACGCCAAAAGAAGAGGAAGGATATTTAATGATTAGTAGGAGAATAAAATGAATCAGTTACATTTTATATAAGTATATGGTATGAAGTAAGTGAAGTACATTAGAGAATTTGGGGCATAGATGCTACCCTATAGACAAGAATAACAAGAAAGTTAGGGATTTCTCTATCACTTATGTAGATATCGAGTATAGTCAAAGGAAGAATTTTTATCTAGTATGATTTAAAAATAAAAAGGTATTATTCCCATTTGAAGCTTTAGCACAAAATGCTTGATTGATTCTAGTGCTGCAAATTCATTTGTGTCTCCATATTTTGCTAGGAGTCTCGGCAGAGATAAGGAATAAATTAACGAACCCTTAGTAGTGTTGACCCTTTGGGGAGAAATGATGGAAGTAAGGTTTGTTTAAGGATAGTGAGGTAGACATTGATGGATGAAAACTTCTTGTATTGACTATAAAGGAAAGCAATTAAAATTTTGAGCTAAGGATGGGAGATATTGGTGTATCAAGGAGATATTTATGATTAAGGTTTACTAGCATAATCATGGAATGGATGAGTATACTTAGGATGCCGAGGAAGAGATGCGGTAGAAGCATCCCTAGTTTTTTGAGAATATATGAGTAAGTATTGAAATTCGAGGATGAATTTCTTTTAAGAGGGGGAGATATAAAAGTATAAGTATTATTAGACTTGTAATTTTGATAAAAGGATAAGTATGATTCTAGTGGAGATTCTTTAGTGATGAGATTCCTTTGAGTATATAGGGTGCAATCAGAGTATAAGGATTTGAACTTTTATAAGATGATAGATGTTAAGGCCATATGAATTGTAAATTTGAGGATCCATAAGGACTTGATCTATGAGGGTATAACATGATTTTAAGATAAAATGTTCTAGATTTGATTTGAACATGTACTTGCGTCCAGTGTGTCTGTCTATATGCACTGAGTTTTGCTTTATGAAATCATACATCATCAATCATACATCATGAACCGTATCAAGCATTGCATTAAGGTTGCATGTTACATGCGAGGATGAAAATGTTTTAGTTCTCATAAATGATTCTATGCAGTTTTGAAAATTTAATAGTTTTGAATATACTTGAAAGGGATTTGAGTCCTCAAATGAGAAATTTTTTAAGGTGTTAGACACAATAATGTTCAATTGAGGTTACTGAAAAATTTGGTAGTGATCTTTAGTATGGAAAGAATTTTTATTGAGATAACCTAGAACGACATAGATTTAGAAAGATGTAAGAGCTGTATAGAGATTTCATTTAAAGGCAATGGTATCTGAAGGTTTATTATTTTAATATGGATAAGTTAAATGATTAGGAATGTGAAGTATTATAAGATGCAAGTGGAAAACCTAAAGTGAGATGATATTATGAGCTTAAGGTATGAAAATTACAAAGCATTAGGTAATTAGGTCAAAATAACAATGTATATATTATGGAGTAAGTCTGAAATAGTTATTAGAAGTTTATTGGGATTGTAAATTAAAAGAATTCAAGTTCATTTGGGATATGATATATATATAGGAATATTTGTTAAGTTTAAATATGTTTTAATTGATAATGATGGCAGTGTAGGAATTGTAATGTTAGCAAGGTATTAAACACGAAAATATTTATTGAGGATATAATAGATTAAGTAATAATTATTAAGGTGGAAAGAGAATTATCAAATATCAATTAGAGTTATTAATTTGGAGTTATTTGCTGGACTCTTATAGGACTAATGTGATAAATAATGAACAGAAGTAGTGAGTAAGGTGTTATTATATATGTTAACATTAGTAGAGATATAAGGAAAAGAAATGCTAGGGATTATATGTGATCAAATGTGAAATTAAAGGTTTTATTACTTTTGTTTAAGGGCAAGGGATACAAATTATTAAGGATTAGTTTTAAGATTTGTTTGAACAAGAGATTAACATAGGTGTAGCTTAAGCTAAAAGTTTATCAATATGATTCTTTTTAATAGATTATGAGTATGTGCCTTACTGTGTTTGATAAGTTAATTGTAGTTAGATATTGGGTTTGAGTGGTGCAGCAGAAGCATGGCAGGGAAGTTAAGTAAATTGTGTTATGCTATTAGATGTGGAAATTCGAGGACGAATTTCTTTTAAGGGGGGGAGAATGTAACAACCCACATATATCCTAGGAGTTTTAGTGACAAATTATTTGAATTTAGGCTTATTGTGACAAATTGTGTGACTATATGAAAATTCATGTGTGACGTGATTTATGAGTTTGGGACATATTAAATCAATTTTAATATGCCTAATATGAATTATTATTGTGAAATAAATGATTTGAGTAAAATGCATTAGCATGAAATAATTTATTTTTCATAAAATGAATTTTCATTTAAAAAGGCAATTTTTAAGCATAAAATAATTTTATGAGTATTTTTAAAATATTTTTAAATAAATATTTTGGGGAAATTTTAATGAAAATAATAAGAAAAATATTTTATGTCTAATTACCCATAATCATCCCCTAAATTAAATAAAAAGCCTAAATACCTAAAAGCTCATTACACTAAAACACTCCTAGCCTAGCTCATTAAGGGCAAACTTGGAAATTGCACCCCAAACCCTAATATATAATGAAAATTTCAGCCAGTACTCTCATTCCAGCAGCCATCACTCCATTTTTCTGTATCTTTACAGAAAAATTCTCTAAAAAATAATCTCTCAATCAAAATTAAGAAAACACCTTTCAGTTTCGCGATTTCTTGACTGTAATCGTAAGTTTTTCTACTCTTTCAATTTCTAAACTGATTTCTATGAAATAAATTATGGGAAAATTATTTTGAATTGGTTGATTACTGATTTTTACAGATTTAATTCTGTTTGGGTGAGTTTTTGGGAGAGAAAATCTAATTTCTACCGAAAACACAAATCTTTCCGCAAGATTTCTCCAAAGGTGAATTCTATAACTTAAAATCACAATTTTTATGCATAAACATTACTAGAGGAGGGAAAATTGTGCATTATTATTTTCTAAACTAATTTTTGATTTATTTGGATGAAAAATATTGGATCATATAATATTTCTGCATATTTCTATGATGACTAGAAAGTTTCAAAAAATAAAGGAATTCAAGGTTTTTGTGCTAGAACTTAGAAGTTGGAAAATTTTATTATTATTTCAACATGTGGCTGCCAATTTGTACATGATTGGATTGTAAACTGATATTTGTTCTATTTGGATGAGAAAGAATGATTTAAATCATGTGTTTGTATATTACTACAATGAGCGGAAAGCGCAAAAACTCATGATTTTCACCCTAAGCCTTGAAACTTAGAATTTTCTTGCATAATTACTATGTATGGCTGCCGAATCATGTATGGACATGTTCTAAACTGATATTTGCTGTGATTCAATGAAAAATAATAATTTAAACAACCTGTTTACATATTTCTGAAATGACCAAAAAATATCGAAAACTAGAAAAATCATGGTTTTGTACTCTATAACCCAAAAGTTGAATTTTCATACATAAGCAATACTATGAGTGGCCGATTTATATGAATTAAAATTCCAAAATGATTTTTGTTGTGTTTACATAAAAAATCTTAGTTCAAACTATGTTTTTACATATTTCTAAAATAGACAGAAAGTGCGAAAAGAAAGAAAATTTAATTCTTCCTTTGGTGATGCATTCGGCCTCCCTTAATATTCTTGTCCCAATGTTCATAATTTTTATGTGATGTGTTTTGATGATTATTGACATGTATGTATATATAAGAAATGATAAAATTTCATGTTAGTTGAAGGTATGACCTTAGATAAGCTTAAAGGCATTTTGGTATACTTAAGGTATCTTAACCTTATATTGTGATTAGAATGCAAATGTGATTGAGAAATATGGAACTAGATGTTATGATGACTTGATAATAAATACATGGTTTTGAGTTGATGAAGTGATAATTGTATAAAAAGGATCATAAGAGTTAAGCATGACACTTGAAAGGTTAATTGTTAAGTGACATGTATAGAAGTGTAAAGTGTATTAAGATGATTGTAAAAGTGAATGAATATTGAGGAAATAATATTGTGATGACCTTAGAAAGGTATTGACATGATTGTGATGTGTTTTCATGTGAGCCTATAAGGCCTAGGTATGTAAGACTTTTAAAGTCAACGTGTTATGTGCAAGTGATGAGTACACCTATATGTGAACTCTAAATGTATGTGTATGCTATATGTGCATGGGATATCTATGGGATAGGAGCATCATAAGTAAAAAAATACTAAGTATTAAATTAAATATTATGTTAGAGTTTGAGGAGCTTTAAAAGTCCAAGGGCTACGTGAATTAGGAGCAAAGGAACCACAAGGTGAGTAAACTCTATATTCCTGCTTCCAGTGTGAGTAAACATTGTATTCGTGCTACAAGCATGAGTAACAATATGTTTTATTACAAATATATGATATCATGTTATGTGAACCTTTGACATTCTTGAAACCCAAGTCCATCCCATTCTAAAATGAATTTCTATGATTTTCTTGTTAAGCTTGGGTTGCCAAAGGACAATTGGTCCAAACCATTTTTGTTTATCTAATGATAATTCCTTTGTGATTATTGCCCTAACTTATATTCTTTCTGGAACTACACTATTCTTATATCTTTTGTTACTACACTATTCTTATATCTTTTGTTCAAACCAATAAACTGCTATTGCTATTGGGATACGTGTTATTGATGACTTAAATGTTGTTGTTATATATGATTACCATTAGCTCTTGCTATGGTATCTTTAACCTTTTTTTATGCAGAAATCCCCGTACCGATGTGAGTAATCATTGGCTATGTGCTCTTCATACTGATGTGAGTAATTATCGGTTATGTGATCATCGTACCAATGCGAGTAATCATCGGCTATGTGCTTCTCATACTGATGCGAGTGATCATCGACTATATGGTCTTTGTACCGATGTGAGTAATCATCGGCTATGTGCTTCTCATACCGATATGAGTAATCATCGGCTATGTGATCCTTGTATTAATGTGAGTAATTATCGGCTATGTGTTCGAGTGATTATGGCAATAGCCTTCACTCTATGTGTTATGTTTTTAAGTGATTATGGCAATAGCCTTCACTCTATGTGTTCGAGTGATTATGGCAGTAGCCTTCACTCTATGTGTTATAAGTGTGATTTCTGCAAACCTTTCTAAACTACAAACTATGAATCATGAACTATAAGTTATGAGCTATGAGCCCTTTCTAAGGGATATGTGTTATTGTACAATCCCTATTATTTACTTATTGAGATCATCTATCTCACCGTTTTTCCTTGTGTGGTTCCAAGTGAGCATTATGAGGAGGCAAGGTGATGGCTCAAGCATCCTACTTTGCTTGGGGAATTCCTTGTTCAAGAAAATTAGTTTAATATGTCATGAAGAGTTATCCTTAGATGCTCCGGGAATACAATATTAAAAATTAGTTTAATATGACATGGTAATTAAAAATACAATATTTTTAAAATATTTTTAAATAAATGTTTTTGGGGAAATTTTAATGAAAATAATAAGAAAAATATTTTATTTTTAATTACCCATAATCAGCCCCTAAATTAAACAAAAAGCCCAAATATCCAAAAGCCTACTACACTAAAACACTCCTAACCTAGCTCATTAATGGCAAACTTGGAAAATGCACCCAAACCCTAATATATAATGAAAATTTCAGCCAGCATTCTCATTCCAGCAGCCATCACTCCATTTTTCTGTATCTTAATAGAAAAATTCTCTCAAAATGTTTCTCTCTACCGAAATTCATAAAAAAATCCTTCAAACTTGCGATTTCGCGACCGTTTCGTAAGTTTTTCTTTTCCTTTCAATTTGCTATTTGATTTTTATGAAACTAATCTTGGGAAAAATATTTTGAACTGAATATTTATTGATTTTTACTGATAAAATTTGGGATATGTTATTTCTTGAGAGAAAAATCAATTTTTCCACCAAAAGCACCAACCTCTCTACGCGATTTCTCCAACGGTGAATCCTGTAACTCAAAATTGAAATTTTTATGCATAGACCATATCAAGGGGGGAAATTCCTACATGAATGATTTATAAACTGATTTTTGATGTGTTTTGATGAAAAATACTGGATTAAATTATATTTCTACAATGACCGAAAAGTTTTAGAAAACAAAAGAATTCAAGGTTTTTGTGCTAGAACTTAGAAGTTAGAAAATTCTATTATTAAATTGATATATGGCTGCCGATTTGTGTGATGAAGTACTCTAATATGATATTTGTTTTGTTTAGATGAAAAATAATGATTTAAATCATGTGTCTGTATGTTACTGTAATGAGCAGAAAGCACGAAAACTCATGACTTTCATCCTAAGCCTTGAACTTAGAATTTTCTTGCATAATTACTATCTATGGCTGCCAAGTCATGTATGGACATGTTCTAAATTGATATTTTATATGATTGAATGAAAAATAATAGTTTAAAAAACCTATTTACATATTTTTGAAATGACCAAAAAATACCAAAAACAAGAAAACTCATGGTTTGGTGCTCTGTAATTCAAAAGTTGAATTTTTGTGTATGAACAACACGAAGTGTGGCCAATTTATATGAATTAAAATTATAAAATGATTTTTGTTATGCTTACATGAAAAATCTTAGTTCAAACCATGTTTTTACGTATTTCTGAAATAGACGAAAAGAAAGAAAAGAAAGAAAATTTAATTCTTCCTTTGGTGATGCATTCGGCCTACCTTAATATTCTTGTCCTAATGTTTATAATTTTTATTATTATTGACATGTATGTATGTATAAGAAAAGATAAAATTTCATGTTAGTTGAAGGTATGACCTTAGATAAACTTGAAGGCATTTTGGTATACTTAAGGTATACTTAAGGTATCTTAACCTTATATTGTGATTAGAATGCAAATGTGATTGAGAAATATGGAACTAGATGTTATGATGATTTGATAATAAATACATGGTTTTGAGTTGATGAAGTGATAATTGTATAAAAAGGATCATAAGAGTTAAGCATGACACTTGAAAGGTTAATTGTTAAGTGACATGTATAGAAGTGTAAAGTGTATTAAGATGATTGTAAAAGTGAATCAATATTGAGGAAATAATATTGTGATGACCTTAGAAAGGTATTGACATGATTGTGATGTGTTTTCATGTGAGCCTATAAGGCCTAGGTATGCAAGACTTTTAAATTCAACGTGTTATGTGCAAGTGATGAGTACACCTATATGTGAACTCTAAGTGTATGTGTATGCTATATGTGCATGGGATAGTTATGGGATAGAAGCATCATGAGTAAATAAATATTAAGTATTAAATTAAATATTATGTTAGAGTTTGAGGAGTTTTAGAAGTCTAAGGGCTACGTGAATTAGGAGCAAAGGAACCACAAGGTGAGTAAACATCATATTCATTCTTCAAGAGTGAGTAAACACCATGTTCATGTTATAAGTGTGAACAGCATTGTGTTGTGTTATAAGAATGTGATATATTGTTATGTAAGCCTTTGCAATCTTTGAAACCCAAGTTCCTTTTATCCAAAAATTTAATTAAGTGATTTCTTTGTAAAATTTGGGTTGTCAAAGGACATTTGGTCCAAAACTATTTTGTTTATCCAATGAGAATTTCTCGTGATTATCATCCTAACTTATATTCTTTCTGGAACTACACTATTCTTATATCTTTTGTTCAAAACAGTAAACTGCTATTGCTATTGGGATACATGTTATTGATGGCTTAAATGTTATTGTTATATATGATTACCATTAGCTCTTGCTATGGTACCTTTAACCTTTTTTTTTTATGTAGAAATCCTTGTACCGATGTGAGTAATCATCGGCTATGTGCTCCTCGTACTAATGCAAGTAATCATCGACTATATGCTCCTTGTACCGATGCAAGTAATCACCAAATATGTGATCCTCATACCAATGCGAGTAATTATGGGATAAGTGTTCGAGTGATTATGGAAATAGCCTTCACTCTATGTGTTATGTGTTCGAGTGATTATGGCAATAGCTTTCACTCTATGTGTTCGAGTGATTATGGCAGTAGCCTTTGTGAGGCCTTACCCGAGCACCGATCCAATCCGCCGAGGAATCAAAATGCTCTTCGGGTGAAATTCTATGATTGGAACTTGCTATGAGTTTAGAAAATTGATTTTTTGTATTTTGAAAGTTGAAAAATGGGTTGCCACTTCAATTTACTTATTTTAATTGGGAAAATTAAAGAAAACCCAAATTGATTGACTCCAAAAATGATTTGATTTTATCCCAATGGAAAATGCACTAATCCGTGAGTGACCAAGGAGGGCTCAGGGATCATGTTTTGGTAATTACACAATTAAGAAAAAATGTATTTTTTTTTTAGTTTGGCTAAAATTACAAAATAACTCTTAAAAAGGAATCTTCATGTATGCATGAACATGAGTATAATGATGAATGAAGCAGATATACATAATGAGATGGAATGACAATTGTAGGCAAACAAGCAAAATAGATCTTAATTATTACAAGATCAAAACAATTGAAATAAAGAGGATCTTTCCTCTAGCGCTTATAGGTACTAGGAAAAGCACACATTCCACAACTAAACTAATATAAGATCATAAATAAAAGATTAATATAAATAAATCAAAATAAAAAGAAAATAAGAATATTGATAAAAAGATTTTAGAGTTAATGCCCTTCAGAATGGCAGCCTGCGTATCCTATCGAATAGGAATCAAACCCCACGCAGTTCTTCCTTCTTACGAAGGAGGGGTTATGGAAAAAAGTATGGTTTGTTTATTAATTTAATTCTGATTTTTAAATTAATAAATTTTAGATCTTATATGTTTTAGACCTAAGTATAATTCTAGATCTGAATTTAGAATTTTGAGAATGGAAAAGGGATTATACCTTTACTTTTCTTGATTTTCGGACGAATGGAATGAGCCTTGCTCCGGATTTCAACTCCACCTTGAATTCAAAAGACTTGGAATTTGAATCTAAAAGCAACGAGTATAGTATTAGAGAGAATTTCTATCTTGGAATGTGTGTCCAATGAACCTGAATGAGGCCCTATTTATAGAGCTGCTGAGGGAGGCGTTGGCACTACAAACGGTGGCATCAACACGTCACCGGCGGCACGGGCGGCATTGGCGACATGCCGGATGTCAACGTGCCGCCCTATTGCTGCCACACATTTCATGCCACCTATGAGGTGGCACAGCTGGCGTGCCGCCCAAAGCGACAGTGTGCCTCTTGTGCGTTAGCCGGCTGGTTTGAACTGTTTCCTGCTTTTTCATCTGTTTTGAGTATGTTTCAATTTTGATTTGAGCTCGGTTTGATCCTATTAGTTCATGACCAAAAGGCAGTCGACTGGAGGTGAAAGATTCAGGAAATTTATTTTTCAACGGGGCATTGCCCCCTTAACCCCTGCCCGCTAATCGACTAGTGGGACTGCTATATGCGTAGCGCACTATTCTTAGTAGGTGTCAAGCTGTAGTCGAATCAGGAGCTGCAAATTTAAGGATTCACAGCCTTCACTCTATGTGTTATAAGTGTGATTTCTGCAAACCTTTCTAAACTACAAACTATGAATCATGAACTATAAGTTATGAGCTATGAGCCCTTTCTAAGGGATATGTGTTATTGTACAATCCTTATTGTTTACTCATTGAGATCATCTATCTCACCCTTTTTCCTTGTGTGGTTCTAGGTGAGCAAATGTGAGGAGGCAAGGTGATGGCTCAAGCATCTTACTTCGCTTGGGGGATTCCTTGTCAAAGTCATTAATAATACTATGTTATGAAGTGTTGTCATTAAATGCTCCGGGAATATTTATTTTTGGATGTTTATGTTGAAATGTTATCCTTTGAGGTTTTAATTGGATTCTAAATATTATTTCCTTATGGATTATATTTAAAGTATATTTTAATTATGCTTTCGCAACT
The DNA here is from genome assembly GCA_947687605.1 of Reutealis trisperma. NCBI lineage: Eukaryota > Viridiplantae > Streptophyta > Magnoliopsida > Malpighiales > Euphorbiaceae > Reutealis > Reutealis trisperma. The sequence goes on along the minus strand of CANTUT010000107.1, from coordinate 1,284,127 downwards.
TAAGGTTTCAAAAAAAAAAAGGTTTATTTAAGTTGATGTAAGAGGTTTTTGGTATGATCCTAGGTAGTATTTGTATAAGTATAAGTGGGTTCTACAGACATGGGTGGCCTTATGTCTCCTCATGTTCTAGGACCGTCATGTCTCCAAAGTTGGAATGTGAAAGGGAGTAAGTCTGAAATAGTAATAAGAAGTTTATTTAGGATTATAAATTAATAGGATGCAGGTTCATTTGGGATATGATATATATAGGAATGTTTGTTAAGTTTAAATATGTTTTAATTGATAAATGATGGGAGTGTAGAAATTATAATGTTAGCAATGTATTAAATACAAAAATATTTATTGAGGTTATAATAGATAAAGTAATAATTATTAGTATGGAATGGGAATTATCAAATATCAATTGGAGTTATCAATTTGGCACTATGTGTTAGATTCTTATATGACTAATATGATAAATAATGAATGAAAGTGGTGACTAAGGTATTAGTATAGATGTTAATAATAATAGAGATATAAGGAAAGGAAATGTTGGGATTACATTTGATTGAAGATGAAATTAAAGGTTATATTACTTTATTTTTGAGGTTAAGGGGATACAAAATTATTAAGGATTATTTTTAAGATTTGTTTGAACAAGAGATTAACATAGGTGTAGCTTAAGCTAAAAGTTTATCAATGTGATTCTTTTTAATAAATTGTGAGTATGTGCCTTACTGTGTTTGATAAGTTAATTGTAGTTAGATATTGGGTTTGAGTGGCGCAGCAAAAGTGTGGCAGAGAAGTTAAGTAAAATGTGTTGTGCGGTTAGATTTGGAAATTCAAGGGCAAATTTCTTTTAAAGGGGGGAGAATGTAACAACCCACATCTATCCTAGGAGTTTTAGTGACAAATTATTTGAATTTAGGCTTATTATGATAAATTGTGCGACTATATGAAAATTCATGTGTGACGTGATTTATGAGTTTGGGGCATGGTAAATCAATTTTAATATGCCTAATATGAATTATTATTGTGAAATAAATGATTTGAATAAAATGTATTAGCATGAAATAATTTATTTTTCGTAAAATGAATTTTCATGTAAAAAGGCGATTTTTAAGCATAAAATAGTTTTATGGGTATTTTAAAAATATTTTTAAATAAAATTTTTGGGAAAAATTTTAATGAAAATAATAAGAAAAACATTTTATTTTTAATTACCTATAATCAGCACTAAATTAATTAAAAAGCCCAAATACCCAAAACCCCACTACACTAAAACACTCCTAACCTAGCTCATTAAGGGCAAACTTGGAAATTGCACCCCAAACCCTAATATGTAATGAAAATTTCGGCCAACACTCTCATTCCAGCAGCCATCACTCCATTTTTCTGTATCTTGACAAAAAACTTCTCTCAAAATATTTCTCTCTACCGAAATTCATAAAAAAATCATTCAAACTTGCGACTTCGCGACCGTTTCGTAAGTTTTTCTTTTCCTTCCAATTTGCTATTTGATTTCTATGAAACTAATCTTGGAAAAATTATTTTGAACTGAATATTTACTAATTTTTACTTATAAAATTTGGGATAGGTTATTTCTTGAGAGAAAAATCAAATTTTCCACCAAAAGCACCAACCTCTCCACGCGATTTCTATAAAGGTGAATCTTGTAACTCAAAATTAAAATTTTTATGCATAGACCACACGAAGGGGGGTGATTCCTACATGAATGATTTCCAAACTAATTTTTGATGTGTTTTGATGAAAAATACTGAATTAAATTATATTTCTGCATATTTCTGTGATGACCGAAAAGTTTTAGAAAACAAAAGAATTCAAGGTTTTTGTGCTAGAACTTAGAAGTTGGAAAATTCTATTATTAAATTAATATGCGGCTGCCAATTTGTGTGATAAAGCATTATAATATGATATTTGTTTTGTTGAGATAAAAAAATAATGATTTGAATCATGTGTCAGTATATTGCTGTAATGAATGAAAAGTGCAAAAACGCGAAAACTCATGATTTTTCACCTAAGCCTTAAAACTTAGAATTTTTTTTGTATAAATACTATCTATGGCTGCCGAATCATACATGGACATGTTTTAAATTGATATTTGCTGAGTTTGAATGAAAAATAATGGTTGAAATAACCTGTTTACATATTTATGAAATGACCGGAAAATACCAAAAATAAGAAAACTCATGATTTTGTACCCTATAACCCAAAAAGTTGAATTTTCATGTGTGAGAGATACTATGTGTGGCGGATTCATATGAATTAAAATTCTAAAATGATTTTTGTTGTATTTACATGAAAAGTCTTGGTTCAAACCATGTTTTCACATATTTCTGAAATAGACGAAAAGAAAGAAAAGAAAGAAAATTTAATTTTCCTTTGGTGATACATTCGACCTACATCAATATTTTTGTCCCAATGTTTATAATTTTTATGTGATATGTTTGATGATTATTGACATGTATGTATGAATAATAAATGGTAAAATTGCAAGTTAGTTGAAGGTATGACCTTAGACAAACTTAAAGGCATTTTGGTATACTTAAGGTATCTTAATCTTATATTGTGATTAGAAAGTAAATGTGATTGGGAAATATGGAACTAGACGTTATGATGACTTGATAATGAATACATGGTTTTGAGTTGATGAAGTGACAATTGTATAAAAAGGATCATAAGAGTTAAGCATGACACTTGAAAGGTTAATTGTTAAGTGAAATGTATAGAAGTGTAAAGTGTATTAAGATGATTGAAAAAAGTGAATGGATATTGAGGAAATAATATTGTGATGACCTTAGAAAGGTATTGACATGATTGTGATGTGTTTTCATATGAGCCTATAAGGCCTAAGTATGCAAGACTTTTAAAGTCAATGTGTTATGTGCAAGTGACGAGTATACCTATATATGAACTTTAAGTGTAGGTGTATGCTATATGTGCATGGGATAGTTGTGGGATAGGAGCATCATGAATAAATAAATACTAAGTATTAAACTAAATATTATGTTAGAGTTTGACGAGCTTTAGAAGTGCAAAGGGACTACGTATACTAGGAGCAAAGGAACCCCAAGGTGAGTAAACACTATGTTCATGTTACTAGTGTAAGTAAACATCATATTCATTCTACAAGTGTGAGTAAACTCTATATTCCTGCTTCTAGTGTAAGTAAACACTATGTTCATGTTACAAGTGTGAGTAAACATGATATTCATTCTACAAGTGTGAGTAAACTCTATATTCCTGCTTCTAGTGTGAGTAAACGCCATGTTCATGTTATAAGTGTGAACAACATTATGTTGTGTTATAAGAATATGATATATTATTATGTAAGCCTTTGCAATGTTTGAAACCCAAGTTCCTTTTATCCAAAAATTTAATTAAGTGATTTCTTTGTAAAACTTAGGTTGTCAAAAGACATTTGGTCCAAAACAACTTTGTTTATCCAATGAGAATTTTTCGTGATTATCACCCTAACATATATTCTTTCTGGAACTACACTATTCTTATATCTTTTGTTCAAAACAATAAACTGCTATTGCTATTCGGATACATGTTATTGATGGCTTAAATGTTATTGTTATATATGATTACCATTAGCTCGTGCTATGGTACCTTTAACCTTTTTTTTTTTTTATGCAGAAATCCTCGTACCGATGTGAGTAATCATCGGCTATGTGCTCCTCCTACTGATACGAGTAATTGTCAGCTATGTGCTCCTCATATTGATGCGAGTAATCATTAGCTATGTGCTTCTCATACTGATGCGACTAATCATCTGCTATGTGGTCCTCGTACCGATGCGAGTAATTGTCGGCTATGTGTTTGAGTGATTATGGCAGTAGCCTTCACTCTATGTGTTATAAGTGAGATTTCTGTGAACCTTTCTAAATTGCAAACTATGAATCATGTACTATAAGTTATGAGCTATGAGCCCTTTCTAAGGGATACGTGTTATTGTACAATCCCTATTGTTTACTCATTGAGATCATCTGTCTCACACTTTTTCCTTGTGTGGTTCCAAGTGAGCATTATGAGGAGGCAAGGTGATGGCTCAAGCATCCTACTTCGCTTGGGGAATTCCTTGTCCAAGAAAATTAGTTTAATATATCATGAAGAGTTATCCTTAAATGCTCCGGGAATATTTATTTTTGGATGTTTAGGTTGAAATGTTATCCTTTGAGGTTTTAAAAAGAAAAAAAGGGTTTATTTAAGTCAATGTAAGAGGTTTTTGGTATGATCCTAGGCAATATTTGTATAAGTATAAGTGGGTTCTATGGACGTGGGTGACCTTATGTCTCCTCATTTTCTAGGACCGTTATGTCTCTAAAGTTGGGATGTGACATTATGTTAGAGTGTAATGTAGACAATCAGTAACATTTGTTATGTAAGAGAACTCATGAAAGTAAGTAAGAATGTATGGATAATGTTTGTTTATAATTATAAATAATGATGTTCTGTTTTGGATCATGACATGACACCAAAGTGTAATGGCTATAAATGAATGATTTAAGAAATAATGAGAAAGGATAAAAAATGAATGTGGTTTCGATCTTGGGAAGGATCATAAGATGATGATAGGATCCTTGGTGTTCTACGGGTTTAGGTGACTGTATGTCTCCTTGAACTCTTGGACAATCACAATATGGAAATTGGGTCATGACAATTAGTCAAAAATAAGGATATGGATAACGCATCTACACAACTAAAGTGATATGAGGTGAACTACCCCACTTATGATTTAGAAATGGAGGCAGTTATCTTTACTCTAAAGATATAGAGACACTAATTGTATAGGGAGAAATGTGAGGTTTATACTAATCACAAAAGTCTTCAATATATCTTAAAACAAAGAGATTTAAATTTAAGGCACAGAAGGTGGGTGGAATTGTTAAAGGATTATGATTGCAGATGCTTGACCATCCTAGTAAAGCCAATGTTGTAGCAGATGCATTGCTCTTGCATATGCTATGTAAAAGAAGCTAATAACAAGGGAGTTAAAGGAGATGTTTAATGAAGGTTTACGATTGGAAGTGGATGAATCACAAGTGCTATTGCCTTACTTTCAAGTAAGGCCAAAACTTATCGACGAGATAAAGATATCACAAAATCAAGACTCCCAGCTAGTGAAAATCTTTGAGAACGTGAAAAAGGGACAAGCTCTAGAATTTCAAATAAAAGAAGAGGTTTTGAAATATGGAGATCGATTACATGTACCTAACGTAAAGGAGTTAAGAGAAAGAATTTTGAAAGAAGCACATCAAACCTTATGTAGCGTACATCTAGGTGCTACTAAAATGTATCGCGATATAAAGAATACTTATTAGTGGCCTAGAATGAAGAAAGATGTGGTGAACTTTGTAGCTTTGAGTCTCACTTATAAACAAGTGAAACTTAAACATTAAAGACCCTCTAGATTACTTTAGAAGATAAGATTACCAGAGTGGAAGTGGGAACATATCACCATAGACTTCGCGGTAGGTTTACCCAAAACTACAAAAGGGTATGACTCAATATGGGTCATATGGATCGGTTGATGAAATCGGCACACTTCATTAATGTAAAGACTACTTATTGTCACATCCCAACTTTGGAGACATGATGGTCCTAGAACATGGGGAGACATAAGGTCACCCACGTCCGTAGAACCCACTTATACTTATACAAATACTGCCTAGGATCATACTAAAAACCTCTTACATTAACTTAAATAAACCCTTTTTTTTTTGAAAACCTTAAGTTGCAGAAACATAATTAAAATATACTTTAAACATAATCCATAGGGAAATAATATTTAGAATTCAATTAAAACCTCGAAGGATAACATTTCAAAATAAACATCCAAAACTAAATATTCCTGGAGCGTCTAAGGATAACTCTTTATAACATATTAAACTTATTTTCTTGGATAAGGAATTCCCTAAGCGAAGTAGGATGCTTGAGCCATCACCTTGCCTCCTCATAATGCTCACCTAGAACCACACAAGGAAAAAAAGGGTGAGATAGATGATCTCAATGAGTAAACAATAGGGATTACACAATAACACATATCCCCTAGAAAGGGCTCATAACTCATAACTTATAGTTCATGATTCATAGTTTGCAATTTAGAAAGGTTCATAGAAATCACACTTATAATACAGAGTGAAGGCTACTACCATAATCACTTGAACACATAGAGTGAAGGCTATTGCCATAATCACTCAAGCACATAAAGCGAAGGCTATTGCCATAATCACTCGAACACATAGCCGATGAATACTCGCATCGGTATGAGGATTTCTGCATAAAAAGGGTTAAAGATACCATAGCAAAAGCTAATGGTAATCATATATAATAATAACATTTAAGCCATCAATAACATGTATCCTAATAGCAATAGCAGTTTATTATTTTGAACAAAAGATATAAGAATAGTGTAGTTCCAGAAAGAATATAAGTTAGGGCAATAATCACAAAGGAATTATCATTGGATAAAAAAAATGGTTTGGACCAATTGTCCTTTGGCAACCCAAGCTTAATAAGGAAATAATAGAATTTCATTTTAGAATGGAAAGGACTTGGGTTTCAAGAATGTCAAAGTCTCACATAACATGATATCGTATATTTGTAACAAAACATATTGTTACTCACACTTGTAGCATGAATACAGTCTTTACTCACACTGGAAGCAAGAATATAGAGTTTACTCACACTTATAGCATGAACATAGCGTTTACTCACCCTGTGGTTCTTTTGCTCCTAGTATATGTAGCACTTTTGAACTTCTAAAGCTCCTCAAACTCCAGCATAATATTTAATTTAATACTTAGTATTTATTTAGTCATGATGCTATCCTATCCCATAACTACCCCATGCATATATAACATTCACATATACTTAGAGTTGCACATATAAGTGCACCTCATCACTTGTAGCTAACATTTTGACTTAAAAGTCTTGTACACTTAATCTTTATAAGACAATATGAAAATACATCACAATCAGGTCAATATCTTTCTAAGGTCATCATAATATCATTATCTTAATATCAATTCATTTAAACAATTATCTTAGTATACTTAACACATCTATACCTGTCAACTTAACAATTAACCTTTCAAGCGTCATGCTTAACTCTTATGATCCTTTTTTTTCAATTGTGATTTCATCAACTCAAAACCATGTATTTATTATCAAGCCATCATAACATCTAGTTCCATATTTCTCAATTACATTTGCATTCTAATTACAATATAAGGTTAAGATACTTTAAGTATACCTTAAGTATACCAAAATGCCTTTAAGCTTATCTAAGATCATACCTTCAACTAACATGAAATTTTATCATTTATTATGCATACATACATGTCAATAATCATCAAAACACATTACATAACAATTATAAACATTGGGACAAAAATATTAAGGTAGGCTGAATACATCACTAAAGTAAAAACTAAATTCTTTTTCTTTTTGCACTTTATGTCTATTTCAGAAATATATTAAAATATTGTTTAAACCAAGATTTTTCATGTAAACACAACAAAAATCATCTTAGTATTTTAATTCATATGAATCGGCCACACATGGTGTTGTTTATACATAAAAATTCAACTTTTGAATTATAGAGCACAAAACTATGAGTTTTCTTATTTTCAATATTTTTTGATCATTTCAGAAATATGTAAACAGGTTGTTTAAACTATTATTTTCATTCAATCATAGCAAATATCAGTTTACAACACATCCATACATGATTCGGCTGCCTTAGATAGTATTTATACAAAAAAATTACAAGTTTTAAGGCTTAGGTGAAAAATCATGAGTTTTTGCGCTTTCCGCACTTTTCGTTCATTATAGCAATATCCAGACACACGATTCAAATCATTATTTTTCATCTAAACAAAACAAATATCATGTTAGAGTACTTCCTCACACAAATCGGTAGCCATATATCAATATAATAATAGAATTTTCTAACTTTTAAGTTCTAACACAAAAACCTTTAACTCTTTTATTTTTTGAAACTTTTCGGTCATCGCAGAAATATGCAAAAATATTATTTAATCCAATATTTTTCATCCAAACAAATAAAAAATCAGTTTAGAAAATAATAATACAAAAATTTCCCCACTCTAGTGATGTTTATGCATAAAAATTGTGATTTTAAGTTATAGAATTCACCTTTGGAGAAATCTCACAGAAAGATTTATGTTTTCAGTAGAAAATAGATTTTCTCTCCCAAAAACTCAGCCAAACAGAAATAAATCTGTAAAATTTAGTAATCAACTAGTTTTAAATAATTTTTCCATAATTTATTTCATAGAAATTAGTTTAGAAATTGAAATAGAAGAAAAACTTACGATTACGGTTAAGAAATTGCGAAACGGAAAGGTGTTTTCTTAATTTCGATTGAGAGAAATATTTTGAGAGGATTTTTATGCCAAGATACAGAAAACTAAAGTGGTGGCTACTAAAAGACCTAGGCTAGCTGAATTTTTCATTATATATTAGGGTTTGGGTATAATTTCTACTAATACCCTTAATAAACTAGGTTAGGAGGATTTTAGTGTAGTGGGCTTTTGGGTATTTGGGCTTTTTATTTAAATTTTGGGCTAATTATAATTAAAAATAAAAAGAATAATTTTCTTATTATTTCCATAATATTTCCCCCAAAATATTTATCTTAAAAATTATTTTAAAATACTCATAAAATCATTTTATGCTTAAAAATTGTCTTTATGCATGAAAATTCATTTTATTTATAATAAATTCTTTTATGCAAATGCACTTCATGTAAATCATTTATCACAATAGCAACTCATATTATGAATATTAAAATTAATTTAATATGCCATATGCTCATCAATCACTTAGATTACTAATTTTCACCAAAGCACATACTTAACCATAATAGTTCTAAATCAAGCAACTTATCACGAAAATTCCTAGGGTAGGTGTGGGTTGTTACATTCTCCCCCCTTAAAAGGAATTCATCCTCAAATTTCCAAATTTAAAAGCATAACACACTTTACTTAACTTCTTCTCCACGCTTCTGCTATGCCACCCAAACCAAATATCTAACTATAATTAACTTATCAAATATAGTAAGGCACATACTCACGATCTATCAAAAAGAATTGCCCAAATAAACTTTTAGCTTAAGCGACACCTATGTTAATCTTTTGTTCAAACAATTCTTAAAACTAATCCTTATTAATTTTGTGTCCCCTCAACCTCAAACAAAAGTAATAGAACCTTTAATTTCACCTTTAATCAAATATAATCTCAAGCATTTCTTTTTCTTATATCTCTACTAATGTTAACATATATAATAACACCTTACTTACTACTTCCATTCATTATTTATCACATTAGTCCTATATGAGTCCAACAGATAATTCCAAATTAATAAGTCCAATTGATATTTGATAATTCACTTTCCATATTAATAATTATTACTGAATCTATTATAAGCCCAATAAATTTTTTCGTGTTTAATACCTTACTAACATTATGATTTCTACACTCTCATCATTCATCAACTAAAACATATTTAAACTTAATAAACATTCTTATATATGTCATATCCCAAATGTACTTACATCCTATTAATCTATAATCCCAAATAAACTTCTTATTACTATTTCAGACTTACTCCCTTTCTAAAAAATATATATGTCATTATCATGACTTAATTACTTAATGCTTTGTAATTTTTATACATTTAGCTCGTAATATCATCTCACTTTAAGTTTTCCACTTACATCTCGCAATACTTCACATTCCTAATCATTTAACTTATCCATATTAAAATAATGAACCTTTTAATACCATTGCTATTCAATGAAATCTTTATGCAACTCTTATATCTTTCCAACTTTATACCATTCTAGGTTATCTCGATAAAAATTCTTTCCATACTAAATATCACTACCAAATTTTCTAGTAACCTCAATTGAACATTATTGCATCTAATGCCTCAGAACATTTCTCATCTAGAGGACTCCAATCCTTTTCAGGTATGTTCAAAACTATTTAAATTTTCAAAACTGTATAGAATCATTTACAAGAATCAAAACATTTTCATCCTTTCATGTATCATGTAGTCTTAATACAATGCTTGATGCAGTTCATAATGTATGATTGATGATGTATGATTTGGTAAAGCAAAACTCAGTGCATATAGATAGACACACTAGATGCACGTACATAATCAAATCAAATCTAGAACATTTTATCTTAAAATCATGTTATAACCTCATAGATCAAGTCCTTATGGATCTCAAATTTACAATTCATATGGCCTTAACATCTATCATCTTATAAAAGTTTAAATCCTTATACTCTGATTGCATCCTATATACTCAAAGGAATCTCATCACCAAAGAATCTCTATTAGCATCATACTTATCCTTTTATCAACATTACAAGTCTGATAATACTTATACTTTTATATCTCCCCCTCTTAAAAGAAATTCATCCTCAAATATCAATACATACACACATATTCTCAAAAAACTAGGGACGCTTCTATCGCATCCCCTCCTCGGCATCCTAAGTATACTCATCCATTCCATGATTACGCTAGTAAACGTTAATCATAAATATCTCCTTGATACACCAATATCTCCCGTCCTTAGTTCAAAATTTTAATTACTTTCCTCCATAGTCAATACAAGAAGTTTTCATCCATCAATGTCTACCTCACAGTCCTTAAACAATACCTTACCTTACTTCCATCATTTCTCCCCAAAGGGTCAACACTACTAAGGGTTCATTAATTTATTCCTTATCTCTGCCGAGACTCCTAGCAAAATATGGAGGCACAAATGAATTTGTAGCACTAGAATCAATCAAGCATCTTGTTCTAGAACTTCAAATGGGAATAATACCTTCTTCTTTTTAAATCACATTAGATAAAAATTCTTCCTTCGATTATACTCGATATCTACATAAGTGATAAAGAAATCCTTATCTTTCTTATTGTTCTTGTCTATAGGGTAGCATCTATGTCATAAATTCCTTAATGTACTTCACTTACTTCATACCGTATACTTATATATAATGTAATTGATTCATTTCATTCTCCTACTGATTATTAAATATCCTTCCTCTTCTTTTGGCATCAATCAAAATTACTAAATTATAACTCCATTTAATTCATATATCAAACCATTGTAACATGTAAGCATTTCATACTTCACAACATTATACCTATCAATCATTAATCTAAATTGGATCAAAACTTAGTCAACTTCTCTTTCTAATCCACTCAACCCCACTATCAAATTTTCATACCTAGCATGTACTTAACATGAGCACCCATCATATAATATCTCATCACAGGACACATATCACCTGGCATATATCACATATTATGCCATGTATCAAGAGTATCCTAATCATGTAACACATAACTTATAGCATAATGAGTTCTTCTATCATTTTAAAAGTCAATCATCTCATAGGCAATAAAAGAAATCAATCCATACTAGGTCATTAAGCAATCAAATAATATTATTCATATCATCTAAGTCCTGTGCCCCTAAGCTAATTGTTACCATCTACTAGCAAGAGTCTCAATTATGTCCCTTATTCTTGGTTCCTTACCCTTAAGGTTGCGATGGTCCAGGTGGTGCAGGCGCCAAGCTCACATTTCCTGAATTTCCCTTTTATGGGCAGTCTTTGCAGAAGTGCCCATTTGACCACATCTAAGACATACACCAGAGGCATTCCAACAAATTCCAGAATGTTTCTCACCACAATAGACACAGGTATGAAATTTCTTTGATTGACCATTATTCCTTCTAGGTGTTGAAGTTGTAAGTAAAGATTCCTTACTTTTTCCTCTTCCTCCTCCACTAGGTTGGCCTCTGCGACCCTTGCTCTTATGCCTACTCTTCTATTCACGTTCGGCACGCTTAGCTCTCTCGGCCTTATGCCTCTTCTCCACATCCCTTCTTAAAGCATACATTAAGGACCTAAGACATCGACTTTCATCCATCAATTCCGAATAGTCTCTCTTCAATCTTTGCATCTTACTATGATTCCATTTGTAACCTAGACACTCCACGGGGTCCTCTTCATCAAGCGCCCTTTCTCTCTTCAAGTGGATCACAGGTATAGCCTTCTCGAACATCTCTCTTTGTGTCCTCTTGCAGGCCACACATAATGCTCTAGGTCGCAGCCCTCGAGCAGGGATAATCTTCTTAGTCATCTGAAAAAAGAATCACAAGGCATACAAATAAACAATAACCAAAGAGTACCATCACTTATTGGGATTCCGCGGAACTATGCTAGCGATAGACTGCAAATGACATTATAGGAAAATTCCTATGCTCCAGGATTATACTTATTTAACCTAATAAATAGACAAGTCTAATTACACTTTTTTTTTAAAAAAAAAAACCTGGCTCTGATACCACCTTTGTCACATCCCAACTTTAGAGATATGATGGTCCTAGAATATGGGGAGACATAAGGTCACTCACGTCCATAGAACCCACTTATACTTATACAAATACTGCCTAGGATCGTACTAAAAACCTCTTACATTAACTTAAATAAACCCTTTTTTTTTTTTTGAAAACCTTAAGTTGCGTAAACATAATTAAAATATACTTTAAACATAATCCATAGGGAAATAATATTTATAATTCAATTAAAACCTCGAAGGATAACATTTCAAAATAAACATCCAAAACTAAATATTCCTAGAGCGTCTAAGGATAACTCTTTATAACATATTAAACTAATTTTCTTGGACAAGGAATTCCCCAAGCGAAGTAGGATGCTTGAGCCATCACCTTACCTCCTCATAATGCTCACTTGGAACCACACAAGGAAAAAAAAAAGGGTGAGATAGATGATCTCAATGAGTAAACAATAGGGATTACACAATAACACATATCCCTTAGAAAGGGCTCATAGCTCATAACTTATAGTTCATGATTCATAGTTTGCAATTTAGAAAGGTTCATAGAAATCACACTTATAACACATAGAGTGAAGGTTACTGCCATATCACTCGAACACATAGAGTGAAGGCTATTGCCATAATCACTTGAGCACATAACATATAGAGCAAAGGCTATTGCCACAATCACTCGAACACATAGCCGATAATTACTAGCATCGGTATGAGGATCACATAGCCAATGATTACTCACATTGGTATGAGGATTTCTGCATAAAAAGGGTTAAAGGTACCACAGTGAGAGCTAATGGTAATCATATATAACAATAACATTTAAGCCATTAATAACATATATCCTAATAGCAATAGCAGTTTATTGTTTTGAATAAAAGATATAAGAATAGTGTAGTTCCAGAAAGAATATAAGTTAGGGCAGTAATCACAAAGGAATTATCATTGGATAAACAAAAATGGTTTGGACCAATTGTCCTTTGGCAACCCAAGCTTAACAAGGAAATAATATAATTTCATTTTAGAATGGAAAGGACTTGGGTTTCAAGAATGTCAAAGTCTCACATAACATGATATCATATATTTGTAACAAAACATATTGTTACTCATGCTTGTAGCATGAATATAGTCTTTACTCACACTGGAAGTAGGAATATAGAGTTTACTCACACTTATAGCATGAACATAGCGTTTACTCACCTTGTGGTTCCTTTGCTCCTAGTATACGTAGCCCTTTTGAACTTCTAAAGCTCCTCAAACTCTAACATAAAATTTAATTTAATACTTAGTATTTATTTAGTCATGATGCTATCCTATCCCATAACTACCCTATGCATATATAACATTCACATATACTTAGAGTTGCATATATAAGTGCACCTCATCACTTGTAGATAACATTTTGACTTAAAAGTCTCGTACACTTAGTCTTTATAGGCCAATATGAAAACACATCACAATCATGTCAATACCTTTCTAAAGTCATCATAATATCATTATCTTAATATAAATTCATTTTAACAATCATCTTAGTATACTTAACACATCTATACCTGTCAACTTAATAATTAACCTTTCAAACGTCATGCTTAACTCTTATGATCCTTTTTTTCTTCAATTGTCACTTCATCAACTCAAAATCATGTATTTATTATCAAGTCATCATAACATCTAGTTCCATATTTCTCAATCATATTTGCATTCTAATCACAAATTAAGGTTAAGATACTTTAAGTATACTAAAATGCCTTGAAGCTTATCTAAGATCATGCCTTTAACTAACATGAAATTTTATCATTTATTATGCATACATACATGTCAATAATCATCAAAACACATTACATAACTGTCACATCCCAACCTTAGAGATATAACTATCCTAAAACATGGGGAGACATAAGGTCACCCACGCCCATAGAACCCACTTACATATAAACAATCATGCCTAGGATCTTACCAAACCTCTTTCATTAACTCATTTAAATCATTTAGATGAATACTATAATTTGTGGAAGACTAAGGTTGGAAACTCTATTGGAAACTCTGTTGCTGCCAACGAATTGAACATAGGTGTGATCAGTCCTCTAAGGAAATGATTGACTCGACTTGCTTCGGTGGGAACGATGTTGACAGTGAATTGACTAAGCCGGCTAAACTCCCTAGCATAATCTGACACAGACATTCTTGGCCTTTATTTTAGTTGCTCGAACTACAATGCTCTGTGTTGCCTTTCTCCTTCTGGTAAGAACTGGTCCATTACTTCTTGCTTAAACTCTGCCCATGTAAGTGGGTTTGCCCCGTAAAGTCATTCTTCAATACTCCTCTCATACCAATACCAAGCTTCCTTCTTGAGTTAGAGTCCTACCAACTTGATCACTCGAGCATCTGAGCAAGATAAATGACGGACTAGCTTATCCATCTCATCTAAAAATTCATGAGGGTCATCTCCTTCCTCACCACAAAAGGTAGGCGGTTGTAGTTTCTTAAACTCTGCTACGGTCATCCCCTCGTCAGGTAGCCATTTCCTCTCTCTCTGAGCAGGTGTCACTACCGTAGGTGGCGTTACTCTATTCCTTTCTTGAGTTGGCAGTGCTTCTCGCCTTTGAGCTCGTAGCTCATCCAATTCCTTGCACAAATCTCTCATTTCTTCGTGTATGGCGTGCACTTCTTGTGAAGATGCTTGCTCACTAGAGGCCATAGTCGGTGCCCTCGAGTTAGATCTTTCTCTTGACTGTATAGGTGCAGAGGTAGCATTTGATGCAGTGTTCCATATAACATCATCATTAGCCCTCACAGATTGGGCAACTGTGCGAACCTTCTTCTTGGGAGGCATTCTGTCTATTATAATAAAGGAATTTAATACTAATCCCCTATCCTAACCCATTTAATCTCCCCTTATCCTAGCACACATTATCATGCATTTACGATATCACATCACTAAGCACATGTCATGTATGAATCGCATATCACATAGTTTTGCACATATCACGTATCCTAATCAAGTAGCATATATCTCAAAATATCACACCATATCATAATAACGAAGGAAATCATCTCATACTAGGTAACTAGGCAATCAAGGAAAATCATTCATATCATATAAAGTGTTATGTTGTTACATTGATCATCATATCTACTCGGCCTAATTCCCGTGTCCAACTCCAGAGCAATCAAGATTGACACGGCCACTGCTACCACATCAGTAGTAAAGAAGATCTCTATCTTAATGGCGATTAGTTAAAGATGCAGACCTCACTGGCGAGTGATCTCCTCTATGCTCAACAATCCCTGACCTGAGTTGCTCCATATCATCTCTTAGTGCATGAATCATAACCTTAAAACATCAGTTTTCCTCCTTCAAGTATGAATAGTTATCCTCCAATTTTTGAACCTTACTATAAACTCAATCAGGATCTAAGTGCTCCTTGGGGTCCTCCTCTTCGTTAGGGGTCTTCTCTTTCGTGGGGTGAATCACAGTTACAACTTTCTCGAGCATCTCTGGCCAGGTCCTTTTACAGGTCACATGGGGTGCTCTGGGTCACGGTCCTCGAGCAAACGTAATCTTTTTGGTCATCTATCAGAAGAATCATAAGGCAAGCAAACAATAATAAGGATTACTAAAATCTACTAGGATTTCGCAGAACTATGCTAGCGATAGACTGCAAGTGACAAGATAGGAAAATTCTTATGCTCCAGGATTTTACTTAAGCAACTTATATAAAACAAGCCTAAACTAGACTTTTAAAACTATGGCTCTGATACCACCTTTATCACATCTCAACCTTAGAGATATGACGGTCCTAGAATATAGGGAGATATAAGGTCACCCACACCCGTAGAACCCACTTACATATAAACAATCATGCTTAGGATCTTACCAAACCTTTTTCATTAACTCATGTAAATCATTTAGATGAATACCATAATTTGTGGAAGACTAAAATAAATCATTACATATAAAATCCATGAGGAAAATTATATATATCAATAAGTATCAATCAACATTCTCGGAGCATCTAATGATAAGACTTTATAAAAATAGTATTATTGATAACTTGGACAAGGAATTCCCCAAGCGAAGTAGAATGCTTGAGCCATCACCTTGCCTCCTCACATTTGCTCACCTGGAACCATACAAGGAAAAAAAAAGGGTGAGATAGATGATCTCAATGAGTAAATGAAAAGGCACATACATTATCACATATTCCTTTGAAAAGGAAACACATAACTTATACACATAGTTCATGATTTATAGTTCATGAATCAAGTTGCAATTTAGCAAGGGTTCAATTTGGCAAGTTTGCAGAAATCACATTTATCACTTATAAAGAGTGAAGGCTATTGCTCTATCACTCGAACACTTTAAGGAGAGGTGGCCTTACACCAAATTCCAACTCCTATCACTTATAAGGCATGAAGCTGATCGGGCTCCATGGCTAGAATAGCCCCTTCTAGCTATGGTGGATACACTACCCATATCCATCGGGTTAAGACATGTGCACAGGTTTCGATGATTACCCGCATCAGCACGAGGATTCTGCATAAAGGGTAAACAGTACCATAGCTAGAGCTAATGGTAATCACAATTAACAATATCACATAAGGCAACAATAATATGTATTCCAATAATAATAGTGGTTTAGCTTTCAAACAAAAGATACAATGATAGTGTTGTTCCAGAAAGAATATAAGTTAGGGTGTTAATCATAAGAAGTTCTCATTGGATAAACAAATTAGTTTTGGACCAAATGTCCTTTGGCAACCCAAGCTTATCAAAGAAATCATATAATAATATTTAGAATAGAAAGAAATTGGGTTTCAAGGATCATAAAGGCTCACATAACAATATATCACATTCTTATAACACAACATGATGTTGTTCACACTTATAACATAAATATGGCGTTTACTCACACTTAAAGAATGAATACGATGTTTACTCACCTTGGGGTTCCTTTGCTCCTAGTATATGTAGTCTCTTTGCACTTCTAAAGCTCCTCAAACTCTAAAATAATATTTGATTTAATACTTAGTATTTATTTACTCATGATGATCCTATCCCATAACTACCCCATGCATATATAGCATACATATACACTTAGAGTCCACACATAGGTGTACTCGTCACTTGCACATAACACGTTGACTTTAGAAGTCTTGCATACTTAGGCCTTATAGGCTCTCTTGATATCACATTACAATCACATTAATACCTTTTTAAGGTCATTACAATATTATTACCTCAATATCAATTCACTTTAACAATTATCTTAATTCACTTTACACTTCCGTACTTGTCATCTTAACAATTTACCTTTCAAGCGTCATGCTTAACTCTTATGATCCCTTTCACTTCATCAACTCATAACCATAAGTTCATCATCAAGTCATCATAACATCTACTTTCATATTTCTCAACCACATTTGCATTCTAAACACAATATAATGTTAAGATACCTTAAGTATACCTTATGTATACCATAATGTATTTAAGCTTATGTAGGATCATACCTTCAACTAACATGCAATTTTATCAGTTATTATACATACATACATGTCAACAATCATCAAAACACATCACATAAAATTTATAACCATTGGGACAAAAAGATTCATGTAGGCCGAATGCATCACCAAGGTAACAACTAAATTCTTCTTCTTTTCGTACTTTTCGTCTATTTCAGAAATATGTTAAAACATGGTTTGAACTAAGATTTTTCATGTAAATGCAACAAAAATCATTTTAGAATTTAAATTCATAAGAATCGGCCACACATAGTGTTGTTTATACATAAAAATTCAACTTTTAAATCATAGAGCACAAAACTATGAGTTTTTCTTGTTTTCGATATTTTTCGGTCATTTTAGAAATATGTAAACAAGTTGTTTAAACTATTATTTTTCACTCAATTATAGAAAATATTAGTTTAGAATGCATCCCTACATGATTTGGCAGCCATATGTCCATTCAAGAATAAAATTTTCGAACTTCCAACATTCAAGAATAAAATTTTCCAACTTCCAAGTTCTAACACAAAAACTTTGAACTCCTTTGTTTTTTGAAACTTTCCGGTCATCACAGAAATATGCAGAAATATTATGTAATCCAATATTTTCTATCAAAACAAATCAAAAATCAGTTTAGAACACAACCATACACAAATTGCCCCCCTTATGATGTTTATGCATAAAAATTATTATTTTAAGTTATAGAATTCACCTTTGGAGAAATCTCACAGAAAGAATCGTGTTTTTAGTAGAAAATAGATTTTCTCTCCCAAAAACTCACCCAAACAGAATTAAATCTATAAAAATCAGTAATCAACCAGTTCAAAATAATTTTCCCATAATTTATTTCATAGAAATCAGTTTAGAAATCGAAAGAGAAGAAAAACTTATGATTACGGTCAAGAAATCGCGAAATCGAAAGGTGTTTTCTTAATTTCGGTAGAGAGAAATATTTTGAGAGGATTTTTCTACCAAGATACAAAAAGAATAAGAGAATGGCTGCTGGAACCTTGGTTTGGCTGAAATTTCCACTAATATCCTTAATGAACTAGGTTAGGAGGATTTTGGTGTAGTAGGCTTTTGGGTATTTGGGCTTTTATTTAAATTTTCAGGCTGAATAAAAATTAAAATAAAATGAATATTTTTCTTATTAATTCTGTAACATTTCCCCCAAAAATATTTATTTTAAAATATTTTAAAAATACTCATAAAATTATTTTATGCTTAAAAATTGTCTTATGCATGAAAATTCATTTTATTTAAAATAAATTCTTTTATGCAAATGCACCTCATATAAATCATTTATTTTACAATAGCAACTCATATTATGCATATTAAAATTAATCTAATATGCCACAAACTCATCAATCACTTAAATCACAAATTTCCACGCAAGCACACACTTAGCCTTAATAGTTCTAATCAAGCAATTTTTCATGAAAATTTCTAGGGTGGGTGTGGGTTGTTACAATAACAATTATAAACATTGGAACAAAAATATTAAGGTATGTTGAATACATCACCAAAGTAAAAAACTAAATTCTTTTTCTTTTCGCACTTTCCGTCTATTTCAGAAATATATAAAAGCATAGTTTAAACCAAGATTTTTCATGTAAACACAACAAAAATCATCTTAGTATCTTAAGTCATATGAATCGGCTACACATGGTGTTATTTATACATAAAAATTCAACTTTTGAATTATAGAGCACAAAACCATGAGTTTTCTTGTTTTCGGTATTTTTCAATCATTTTAGAAATATGTAAATAGGTTGTTTAAACTATTATTTTCATTTGATCATAGCAAATATCAGTTTAGAACACATCCATACATGATTTGGCTGCCCTAGATAGTATTTATACAAAAAAATTTTAAGTTTTAAGGCTTAGGTGAAAAATCTTGAGTTTTCGTGCTTTCCGCGCTTTTTGTTCATTATAACAATATTCAAACACATTATTCAAATCATTATTTTTCATCTAAACAAAACAAATATCATATTAGAGTACTTCCTCATACAAATCAGTAGCCATATATCAATTTAATAATAGAATTTTCCAACTTCTAAATTCTAACACAAAAAACTTGAACTCCTTTGTTTTTTGAAACTTTTCGGTCATCGCAGAATCATGCAAAAATATTATCTAATCCAATATTTTTTATCCAAACAAATCAAAAATCAGTTTAGAAAATAATAATGCAAAAATTGCCCCCCTCTAGTGATGTTTATGCATAAAAATTGTGATTTTAAGTTATAGAATTCACCTTTGGAGAAATCTCACGGAAAGATTTATGTTTTCGGTAGAAAATAGATTTTCTCTCCCAAAAACTCACCCAAACAGAAATAAATCTATAAAAATTAGTAATCAACCAGATCAAAATAATTTTTCCATAATTTATTTCATAGAAATCAGTTTAGAAATTGAAAGAGAAGAAAAACTTATGATTACAGTCAAGAAATCACGAAACGAAAATGTGTTTTCTTAATTTCGATTGAGAGAAATATTTTAAGTGGATTTTTTTGCCAAGATATAGAAAACTAAAGTGGTGGCTGCTAGAAGACCTAGGCTAGCTGAATTTTTCATTATATATTAGGGTTTGGGTATAATTTCCACTAATACCCTTAATGAACTAGGTTAGGAGGATTTTAGTGTAGTAGGCTTTTGGGTATTTGGATTTTTTATTTAAATTTTAGGCTGATTATAATTAAAAATAAAAAGAATATTTTTCTTATTATTTCCATAATATTTTCCCCAAAATATTTATCTTAAAAATTATTTTAAAATACTCATAAAATCATTTTATGCTTAAAAATTGTCTTTATGCATGAAAATTTATTTTATTTAAAATAAATTCTTTTATGAAAATACACTTCTATGAACCCTCAAATTTGCACTTCCTGATTCGGCTGCAGCTTGACACCTATTAGGAATAGGGCACTACGCATACGGCGGTCCCGCTAGCCGGTCAGCGGGCAAGGGTCAAGGGGGCAGCGCCCCGTAGAAAAATAAATTTCCTGAATCGTTCTCCTCCAGTCGACTGATTTTCAGTCACGAACCCACAGAATCAAGCAAAGCTCAAATCGGAGCAGAAACGGGCCCGAAACGGACAGAAACGGATTGAGCCGCGCGAGTGGCGCTGGGAGGCACGCATCCCGTGCCGCCCAAGAGGCAGCATGCATACCGTGCCATCGGAAAAAGGCAGTGCCACCGGTGTGGCATCAAAATCATACCGCCGGTATGGCGGCACATCTGGCGTGCCGCCCGGACGGCCGGCGCGTCGGCCGTGCTGCCCCTGCCGCCGGCGCCGCCGTCCGTATCGCCGGCTTCTCCTCTGTCAACTCTATACAATTTTGCATGACTTCCAATGACTTCCAATGATTTCCAACAATTCCTAACGAAGTCTAAAGCATTTTATAGCATTTCAAAGCAATTCAGGCATATTTCAAAGCATATTTTCGTTCTTATACTCACATTTGCTGTTTCTAGATCCAGATTCCAAGCTTCCTTTGAATTCAAGGTGGAGTTGAGATCTGGAGCAAAACTAGTTCCATTCGTTTGAAAGCCAAGGAAAGCAAAGGTATAATCCCTTTCTTATTTTAAAATTCTAAATTCAGATCTAGAATTATCTTTAGGTCTAAAACTGAAAAGATCTAAAACTTATTAATTTAAGAATCAGAATTAAGTTAATAAGCAAACCAACACATTTTTAAAACCTCCCCTTCGCAAGAAGGAAGAATTGTGTGGGGTTTGATTCCTATTCAATAGGATATGCAGGCTGCCATTCTGAAGGGCATCAACTCCAAAAATCTTTTTATTAATATTGTTTTCCTTTTTATTTTGATTTATTCACATTAATCCTTTATTTTGTGATTTTATTTTCAGTTTATTTTGAGGAATGTGTACTTTTCCTAGTACCCATAAGGGCTAGAGGAAGGATCCCCTTTATTTCATTTGTTTTGATGTTGTAATAATTAAGTAGGGTTTATCTGGCCTATTTATTTATTATTGTCATTCCATCACATCATATATATATATATATATATATGTTCATTCATCATTATATTTTTGTTCATGCATACACAAAAATTCAATTTTAAGAGTTATTTTGCATTTCAAGCCAAGCTAAAGAAAATAACATTTTCTTAAACTGTGTAATTACCAAAACCTGATCCCTGAGCCCTCCTTGGTCCCTCGTGGATTGGTGCACTTTTCCATTGGGATAAAATCAAATTTTGGAGTCAACCATGTTGGGTTTTCTTTAATTTTCCCAATTAAAATAAATAAATTAAAGTGGCGACTCACGTTTCAACCGTCAAAATACAAAAATCAATTTTCTGAACTCACAGCGAGTTTCAATCGTGGAGTTTCTCCCGAAGAGCATTTTGATCCCTCGGCGGATCGGACCGGTGCTCGGGCGAGGCCTCACAACTTCATGTAAATCATTTATTTTACAATAACAACTCATATTATGCATATTAAAATTAATTTAATATACCACATGCTCATGAATCACTTAGATTACTAATTTTCACAAAAGCACACACTTAACCATAATATTTCTAAATCAAGCAACTTATCACGAAAATTCCTAGGGTAGGTGTGGGTTGTTACACTTATTCAATAGCTTAATATGCCATATTTAGGTTAATGAAATTGTAAGATTGCATGGGGTTCCACTTTCTATTATCTCAGATAGAGGGACTCAATTCACATTGAGGTTCTAGCAAAAATTACAAGAAGCACTGGGTATGCAACTTGACTTCAACGTAGCCTTTCAGCTACAAACAGATGGACAATTAGAGAGAACAATACAAACATTGGAGGATATGCTTCATATGTATGTTATGGATTTTAGAGGAAGTTGGAATAAACATCTCCCACTTATCAAATTTGCATACAATAACAGCTATCATTCCTCTATAGGAATGTCACCGTAAGAGGCATTATATGGTAGAAAATGGTGATCTTCAATTTGTTGAACTGAGGTAGGTGAAAAGTATCTTGAAGCTCCAGATATGATTAAAAAAGCCATTGAGAATGTGAAGATTATTCAAGAAAGACTGAAAACTACTTTTAGCCACCGAAAGAGTTACACTAATCTAAAAAGGAAGGATGTCCACTTTATGGTAGGTGACCATGTGTTTTTGAAAGTCTCCTTAATGAAAGGAGTAATGAGATTTGGCAAAAAAGGAAAATTATCCCTATGCTTCATCTAACGTTTTGAGATTTTTGACAAGGTTAGAGAAGTTTCATACTGATCAGTATTGCCTCTAGCATTAAAACATGTTCATATGATCTTTCATGTTTCAATGTTAAGGAAGTACATTCCTGATCCTTTACATGTATTACAACCACAATTGATTGAGATTGATAAAGACCTCCTCTATAAAGAGGTTTTGATCGCTATAATGGATTGACAAGTGAAGAAGCTTCAAAATAAGGAGATACCAACAGTCAAAGTTCAAAGGCATAACCACAATGTGGAAGAATGCACATGGGAAAATGAAGATGACATGCTTCAAAAGTATCCACAATTGTTTCATCATTAACAGGTAAGATCTTTTAAAAATTTGAGGACTAATTTTTTTTAAGAGGGGGTAGAATGTTATACCCATGGATTCCATAGCTCGTCCTACTTACTAATGATACTAGTAGACAAGATTTTTGAATGTTAGTATAGTATAGAAATGAAAAGGGAATGGTTAGAAACCTTGTGACACAATATGGTTTTGTCTAGTTTATGATTTTATCATGACTAATTATGCTCTAATGAATTAAATAGAGTTCATATGATAACTTATGAGATATATAAAGAAGTTAGAGAAGACAAATTCAAAAGTCAAAGCAAAAGGAAAGAAAGGAAGTTAAAAGAAAAATTTCTAAGTATATTAATGGGGTTATGGGCTTGTTAATGGGCCTTAGAACATCAAAGGCCCAAGCCTAATAGGTGGTGGCTAGCCTATAGGTTTAAGAGTGAATAAATATCATAATTTATGAGTTAGAATAGTTGGCCCAAGATAAGTAGAAATTGATACTATAGAGATAGTCACAAAAATTGACCAAGTTTGCCATAAAAATTGACCAAGTCAAAATCTTAAACAAGTTGAACTCTCATTCTCTCTACATATGAGTCTAGGAACATTTTTAGCATTCCCGTACCGATATGAAGAACATCACAATTGTAGATGAAATCTTAGCCGTCCAACTTCATCTAATCATAGCCATCCATTGTGATTAAATCTTAACCATTGAATTTAGCTTGATCAAATCCTCGCCATCCAGCCTATCATATATATATGCAAAATTATGTTATGAACATCATTTTGCCTATCTCTACACCAAAAATTCACATTAACAAAAGGAAACTTTCTCTACACCAACATCAATAAGAATCTTAACAAATTATAGCTAACTAAGGTGAGAAATTATGTTCGTCTTTTCCTTTCTATGTTCTAAGTAAAATTTTAGTATTTAAGTTGCATAAATTCCTTCTATACTATATACATAAATTCAGCCATATAAGGGTATTTATATAAGATATAGTTTTGATGTTCTTAGTTGAAATAAGGAGATTTGATTAGAAAATTAAAGGATTAATATGAAGATAGAGAAAGGAAGCAAGAAAAATACCTAAGCATTATTAAGGGGAAATTCGACCAACATTAGAAATAGTCAAGCAAATTCTAATTGAAAGCATATAAGGTTATTTTAGATGGAGAAAAATGATTTGAAAGTGTTAAAAAGAATTTTGAAAACTTGGTTCAAGACTTGAAAGTCTTAGTGTTATAAACTTAGTTAAAAGCGGAAATTAGTGTTCCAATGCTATATTTTCATAATTGAATGATCATATATGTTTTATGTTATGTTAATTTCACATTTCTATAACTAATTTGAAGATTTGATGAGGAATTTTAGGTTTTCCCCAAATTTGACCTAAGTAGGACAAGTTAGGGTTCTTATGAATAAGAATGAATTAATTCAAAACAATTGGTGGGAATTGATTGCTTAAGTGTTAATTTTATGAATCTATGATTAATTTGAGGATTGTAAGGGAAATTGAAAGTTTTTCCCAAATTCTAGAGTTTATGGATCAATTTAGGAATTATGAGATTTAAATTTGATTTCATGAAATTGGATAAGGAACTAAGCTTGGAAATGATTGGAAATATGAATATGCATAAATGTAGCATTATTAGCATACCTTCATTGTGAATTGAAATAGTGAAACAATTATAAAATAGATAAATTATGACTAGTAACATTATTAATTACTAATTGATATGTAATTAAAATAATATGGTGTAGAACCTTAAGGCAAGGGCAAGGAAATTGCTCAAGACTGTGAAAGATAATAAATTAATCAAAAGTGAGTAGCCAATAGGAGTAAAGGAGTTCAAGGTGAGTACCTAATAATATGATGTAATTATGCCATCTTGCTTGCAACCATTGCTTGAATTATTATCCTTTGACATGTACTTTAAAGTGATATTGAATATGTGGTTGCTCATTAATTGTTGAACTTTTGGAATTTCATATCCTTCATATATGCTATTTAACCATTATGAGCCTCCTACATTGGTCCTATGTTGTGCCCAATGATGGGAATCATTGTTATGCTAAATTATTTTCCATTAAATTCCTAATATAGATTATTTTCCATTAAATTCCTAATATAGACCTTGTATGTGGTTTTTGTTGATACCCATGATTAAGCAGAAATCCTCTCAAGTGTGAGGAAAGACATCAGCCCTTATGCACTTGGTATAAGTCTATGGGTAGGGCAAGAGTACCTAACCTTTATTGGAAGGGAACGTCTAACCGCAAGATCTAATTAGGTTTGCATAGTGTGATGCATGTGAGTGAGCAAGGCTTAAGCCTCCACTCTTTAGTATGTTAGTGATATGCCCTAGGCTAATAGCATGAATATTATCATTATTATTATTTTTTATTAATAAAGAGGCAATCCATTATCATGTTATTAATTGCAATTAATGTTTTATGACTTGATAATAAATTTCATGAATAGTTGATTCCACCTAAGGTCATCAAGTGTGTGACTTGATAGTAAGACTCTAACGTAAATGGGATACTATTCTATATTGTCCCTAGTCACTCGTTATTAGTGGAAGAATAATGAATTAAGACTAGTATGTAGTCTGACTAGTGATCATGTTTCACTGCTTACATATATGAGATATCAAGTTAGCTCATAAGCACATATTGGATAATAGTGTATTAGATCAACCCACTATGAGAATACTACATGGTTAATGTCATATGTAATTCTCATTACAATATTGTTATTCAGTCCTTTGACTTGAAATTACCATAGATTCCTACATGAGGAATTCTATATTTTGCCATAGTCTAATAACATCTATAATAGGATGGTAATACAGTCTGTTGTTGGATATAGAGTGAATCATGCAGAGGAATGTGAGTGATTGAGCAGGAATTTGTCCCTCTTATTTTGAGAGAGATATCTCTAGGCCCATCGATTAATGAGACTGAAAAAATGCATGGCCATGCTAAAATGAATTGATAAGAGATATCAATGTCATAAGTCAGTCTACTTAGAGATCAAGAAATAGTCTAATTGAACAATATGAGGGTGACATAATTCATGCCTCACGTTCAATTATGATATTGAGTGACAAAAGGATTATAACACTAGTTGTGAAAGGTTATGTCGAATTATTGACTTTCACTTAACTTGGATAGTCATAATGTCTTGCTAGAGGCCGCTTATGACTTGTGACCTAGAAACGGAGTTTCAGGCCTGCTGCCAATGTTCATTGTACCTATTGGATCGCACACTTAGAACAAATTTGAAATGGACTATAGGTTAATGTTTGTCTAGGTTCATTGAATCTTGAAATTGTCTAAGTTCATTGAACTTGAAATTGTCTAGATTTATTAAACTAGAAGACAATTAAAAGTTAATCTAATACTAATTTACTCTTACTATGTACATTTACTTTATTAAGATAACGTAAACTTAATATTTAAAATTTATATTTAGATATAGATAAATATTTTAAATATTAAAAAAATATTAGAATATATCTTTAACTGTTAAGGATATCTTTTGAGGTCCTCTAATCATATCAAAAAACAATCTAATTAAGATGATCTTTTAGGTTTTGGTATTAACAAATATGTTTTCTAATGTGGAGGAGAGATACACAAAGAGTAAAATTTGTATTTTCATAAAAAAAATTTTTTTTTTGGAAAATGTTTTCAAGGCTAGTGCTAGCACACTAAAGTCCAATTTTCTCACTATGTTCTTATGGATACCAATAGAGGGTGTTCATTCAAGTATTAGCACCTATGATATGAATCTAGAGGCTATTCATTTTGATTCATGAAGCCCAAATTCGCAATTGTAGCAAGAGTTTTTTGCTTGCTACAAGAGTTAAACTATCTAAATGTTAATTGATTTAATTGAAATGCATTAATCTTGGTAGATTTTGGGAATTGAAATTTTAATTTTTTGCTACACATGATATTTGTTTGATCCCCAAAATCCATCAATGGTATCAGAGCCACTTACAAATTCAATTAAATTGATTTTGTTATGTTCTAAGTATATGTGATATCTATGAACATGGATGATATATTTAAAATCATTTTGACTATATTAATCACGAACAATATAATAACGCTATGTTAATTAGTATTAGTAACATAGAATCATTTTAATTTGATTAAAGATTCAAATAGTTTAATTAGATTAAATGTAGGTAACAAAATTAATTAGATTAATTCGTTTATAGTGTCAATGATTATTTGTAATCTATTCTTATTAATTAAGTTAACTAAGGAAACTATAAACATGTGTTTTTATTAGATTAATCATTTACTTTATGGCGATCTATTTAAGAGTTAAATAGAAACTTGTAATTAGATTACATCAATCATATCAAGTTAATTTGATTAAAATTGATACTATTTTATTATGAACATAATTGTTAATGTGATTAACACTATTAGGGTTTTATGGCAGTAACTCATTCAAGACATTATTATTTCTGCTAACATGTATTCAAAAACTAAAATATCCAATTTTGATTAATATCACTCCATTGCCATTTTCAACCTATCTAATTGATATCTCATATTGCCTTCATATTATGTTATATTATTACATACTCATTGAGCTTGTCTCATTCCATAGTTTTTTATAATTTTTCAGGTTAGGGTGACTCATTAGCAAGGTAAATTTTGAGGTACATATCTCCACTTGGAAATTACTTTGCTAAATTGCCTATGTCACTCTGAGGATAAGTGATCTAAAGCTTCATAGCAGTCGAATGATTAAAATTTAAATGTACTAAATTGAAAAGTATTGTAAAATAATGGTAGTACTTCTTATTTATATAGTTATAATAGTAAGTAAGAAAGAATCAATGATATTTATTAATAATTGAGAATGATACACCAATAATGGTTATGATATAGTGTTCATGTGTTTTGGTTCAAAGCAAATGGATAAAGTAATAATGATAAATGATAAAGAGTAAATGAGGTTTCAATCTTGAGATAATTTATAACAGAGAATATGCTAAATGATGATAAGTGCGATGGGGTTCTACGAGTTTAGGTGACCTTATATCTGCCTAAACTCTAGGACTGTCAATGCCTAGAATTGGGTCATGACACTCCTTATACCTTAGGACTATCACAGCTAAAAAGTGGGTCATGACAAAGTTGGTATCAGAGCAAAAGTTTAAGTCTAATATAGACTTTACAACTATTACAGGTTATAGGTCAAACCATAAAGCATTGGCATTCCTTCTTGTCATTTAAAGTCTATCATTAAGTATAAATCTACACTACTCATAAAAGTTTAACTCTTTTAGTTTGATGTTTGATATTTGCATAATGAATGTGGAAAAAGAAATAATAATGTGATATGAATGATATATGTAACTAAGCTATATGCTATGGAAATGGGATGATAAGGATAAAACATGTATATGAGAAAATGACTGCATGTATAAAAATGTATAAATGAATATGTAAATGTGCTTTATCAGGGATAAATTTCCTATTATAATTAACTGCCAATTATTGATATGATTTAGTGTAATTGATGTTTTGAAAAATATTTACATATATGAATAATGATGAAGGTACACTAAATTCTTTGCGCTTATGATGTATTCGTGCAACAACTGCTAGCTAAATGCTATTAAGAGAAAACT